>ML791122.1:137873-169716 GCA_009831015.1 Picea engelmannii
TTCTTCAAACGTAGGAGGTTTCTCCCTTGCTGCAAGACCTGTTATGAACATATGATAATCTTCTAGAATACCATTTAAGGTAATAGTCACTAGATCAGTGTTGGAAACAGTTTCCCCTATATTTACTAGCTTGTCTTTCACCTATTTAATGCGACCCAAAAATGAACTAACAGATTCATTTCCATCCATCTTAATGCCTAGCAATTTAGTTTTCATGAACAAAATGCGATTTGTGTTGCTAGTTTCATATAATGCTTTAAGAGATGTCCATGTTGCAGCAGAAGTTGTAGCATCTCTAATATGTGGAATTATGCTATCTTTAACTGACATGCGCAATAATACCTTTGCCTTGTTTTCGCGCTTCTCCTAGTCTTGGATCTGTGTTGTTGTCGCATCTGTAGCCGCATCAGGTTTCAGTTCAGTTCCCTTCACAATGTTCCAGACACCATAGCCCTCCATGAGCGTCTGCATCTTGAATTTCCAGTTAATGAAGTTCGAGCCATCTAACTTGTTGGCTTCGTTGAGGTAGGTCTCTGCCAGCGGATTCGCCATCGCTACAATTTAGTCTCTGAAAGGAAATCACCAAGGATATGCAACTTTTTGTCGCTCTGCCTTCAGATACCACCGATCCGACTCAATCTCGGCTCTCAACTTTCACACACAAAATATCACAAATAATATTCTCTTGAATAAACTTTAATATCCACTTATACTTCAAAATAAAACCCACTTTGAATAAAAATCCACTTCACAATTTCTTAAATCTCTTATCCTCTTTAATAAACTTTTTTATAGTCCATATAAAGTTTTAAACTCCACATGCATACGCTTTATCCATTTTTAATAATAATAATAATAAATGAATAACTCCCTTTTCTTATTTTCATGTATAAGAGAAAACTTCTTATTCAAAACTCACCACCACCATGTATAAGTTTTGAATGCACTTCTTATTTTTAAATGCTCAAAAAATAAAAGGCACTTATGCATGCAAGCTCATTCACCATGCATGCATTCAAAACTCACCACCACACGCATGCATTCAAAACTCACTATGCAAACTTCACGGTTAAAAATAGATCTTCACGATTGGTAGCTCAACTCTGTATATGCAAATCGTGAAACTATAAACTCACGCAAATGGTTATGAATTAAACTCATGCAAATGTTTAAAACTATAACCGATCCACTCAACCTCACGCTCCAACCTCATGCTGCACCCAAACTCACGCTGGAGTTGACTACGGGGAGTCCACACCTCACACTGGATTTGACTATGGGGAGTCCGCACCTCACCATTTACTTGGCTGTGGGGAGTTCGCACCTCACCATTTACTTGGTTGTGGGGAGTTCGCACCTCACCCGTTACTGGGTTGCGAAAATCTTCAAGTAATTTCACACCCTAATGGACAACAACCTGCGAAATTTTTTGGTTTCGAGCATGTGCGAGAGTAATATAGGTTCTCACCCTACCAGAGGAGAGACCTGCGAACCTCTAGAATTTACGCACCTCACTCCCGTGGCTCTGATACCAAGATAAAATATACGAACCAAACACATGGTGAGGCTACGCTCACTTCTATATATTAAATGAAGACGGATTACATTTTTATATAGGAAAAGAATCTACCGAGTCGGTTACATGCAAACCAAAGACAACTAGACCCTTAACTAAGAACTGACTCTTAACATGCCTACAACTGACTCTCATAACTACAACTTATAACTGGTGCTTACAACTGGCATTTTCTCCATTATTTCCAAGTAAATATTGTCATATGAATCTAAATTTATTAGTTGCATCTTTGTGAGGTTCCAAATTCTGATCTCATTGGCACATTCTCCAGCAAGATGATTATAGTGATCCAACAAAGCCTCCTCCCCCGCTGTTTAGTTATTGTGGGACCGAAGATTCTTTTGATATTGCATTCATAGATTGGTATTTCTAGGGATGATATTTGCGGCGCTTGTTTTCCTTGGAAGATTTTGGACAAGGAGAGTCATTGTGGTAAAATACGATCTCCATGGAAACTTAACGAGTGAATCATTGATGGTGTAGTCATCAAACAATACTTTCGACCTAAAGTTGTTGGTTATAATCTGGTGGAGCATGGAGACTTTGAAGAGGGCCTTACATATGCATCAATAGCACCACTGGGGTCCTTCTTCCCCCCAATGTTGAGGACAATATTTCCACTCTGCCTTGATGGCTCCTTCAAATACTAAGACGCTACCCGTTTCAGTTTTCCCTATGGAAAGGATGTCGTGGAACTTCTTTCTGGCATAGAAAGTGTCCTCACACAAACTGTAAAGACATGCCCTGAGAAATCCTATCACTTGATTTTTTCTATGGGAGATGCAAGGAATGCATGCAAAGGATTGATGATTGTGAAGGTGTTTTCTAGGAAGTAGACCTTAGATGCTTGTTACGAATCGAAGGGGACGAGAGGCTTCACTATTTCGATATTCTCATTCACAGAAGATGCTCCAAAAATAGGCATAACGTTCATGAGTACTTTGTACCACATGAGAAGTTATGCCTTAAGCTCCATATGCAGTCCAGATTTCTTGGCTCTTATTTGTGGTCTCTTTCCATAGTACATTCTCCCTCTTTGTGATCGCTTCAAATTAGAGTTTCTTGACATTTTTTTGGCATTGCAAAAATTTGGGAACTCTTAGATCGTGATGTCGTGTTATTAAATATATAGTGATGTCATGTTATTACATATATAAGGAATGAATGGAAGATCCAGTATCAAGAGTGGTTGGACGAAAATGGATGGTGAGGAAAAAGGTCAAGTTTCCAATCTCATGGGTCTCTCCTAGTGGCACTTGAAGTACACTTTTTAACTCCTTCCTGTCCAAGTTGTCGTCCAGTGTTTAGAATTAGTACTCCTCACTACACTAAAGGAAGGAATAAGAGCTCCCATTACATAAGGAATGGGAGGAAGGATTACTCACCTGACAACAAAGGGTGTGGTTGGTGTGGTTCAAAGAGCCCACTTGAAGAATGAAGGTGAGGAGTATTTGGAGCTCCCATGACATAAGGAATGGGAGGAAGAGAGGACCCCTCAGACAAGAGGGAAGGAATTTCCACCTATCCATCTGTACCCCGATGTTGAACTAACCCCAATGCTACATACCAATTTATCTCGAACCGACTTCACTACATTCCCAATTTACCCATGCATGTTCTGTATCCTCAAAACACTGCTACCTCGATGTCGACATGCTTAAATACCAATCGATAGCCTAGTCGATATGCTCTAGTATCAATTATCAAATTGTGGGGACTTCTAAAACAATCTCCAAATGAATTTTTGACCTATGATATATGGTGGCTCTGTAGATTTTGTATTTAGATTAGTATTCTTCCTACAACCTCAGAACGCATGGCTCAAATCTAGCCATCTTTCATTCACATTTGGGTCCTCTATGTGTCACTTGGATTCCTACACCTAAGCAGTTTGAAATTAGATATGACCTTAATTTGATGTTTTGTGTAGGTTGGTGAAGACCCTAGATCCCCTGGTTTTAAACCCTCATTTGTATGTATGGAACTTGTTTTCATTTCTTTGACAAATTGTTTATTTTGCCAATTTATTCTAGAGGTTGTTGGCCAATTTTTCACCATATCTCTTAAGAGAAGTATCCATTTTCCATTCTTGTTTGAGACGTTGAGGGGAGAATTTTGATATCCTTCCAAGTATTGGTTTCATGCCATGTTTAATGTTCTTGTGAGATTCTTGTTTTTTTCTCATGGGATAGATAAATTATGAGAATTGATTCCTTACTCATAAATGTGTACCTAACATGGCCTTGTTTTCTAGGACCCATCTAGATTATTTTGGTCTATGATGGCTATTTATGGTACCTCTCATTCTACACCTTTCAGTAGTTTCTTCAATTTCACTCGTGCAAATAGTTTTAGGAGTGCAACCAGGAATTTGTTGCCATGCACTACTTTGTTTCAAATTCTCTTGGAGCTCACCACTTGGGATAGTTTCTTGAGCCTATGTTGTTTTTCATCTCTTCCTCCTCTAGCTCGTAATCCATACTCTAGTCATCAATTGTGACATCTATTGTCATAATATTTTTCACTTAGTTCAAAATTGTGCGTAGGATGTTATGCAATGCTTCCTCGGGTGATTCTTCATGCTTCACCATTTTGTTGGACATCAACTATTTCTAAGAGTTAGCCTCATATAAAACTTCATTCCTATTTTGACTCAGTGGTTGTAGCAACTAGCAATCCATGCACTCTGCTGAGATATATTTTCATCCATAATGACACTCATCTTATGATGTTTTTGTTGACTATACATGAGCATTTCATTTGGCTTCTGAGTCCAGACTCATATTAGAGGATCAATCTCTTTGATTTAGAAGTTTAAAACTTGGATTTCTACATGGATATTTGATGTTGTTGACAACGTGGGGTAACCGACCCTCTTTAAGAGTATCCATACTTCATGTTTGGATTTTTCAATGTCCATAGGCCTCACTGATATTTTGATTGTTAATGGTGTTTGCTTCGATTTGACGCCCTTGTTTTGGTTCTTCACCAACATCTATCTTTTGAAGCACTTATGTGATGGTTGTCAGTGTTTTCCACTCTTGTGCCTCTGTAGCCAATAATCTTATTCTTTAGAATTCAACCATGATTTTTTTAGTTTACTTGGCCCTCTTCTTCAAAGTTTGGTCATATTTCCTTATTGGATCTTTCAACCTTCACAGGTGTAATGTCCCCAAGGTCGAGCCCTATTGTAAATCATATTTGTGAAATGAATTGTAATTATGTTTTTATAGGTTGGTGAGCCAAGTTAATATAAGCTGGTGGGCTTATGTGATTGTTAGGCCAGAGAGCCTAAGTGATGAAGGCCAAGAGCCTGATTTTGTACATGTATCTATGCACATTATTAATAAAAATATAAACACCACCACGTGCAGACCGACCAGGATGAAAGAGTGATGGGCGACTAATCTTCCACAGAGTGGGCAAGGGATTAGGGGCTGGAAGGTGGGAAAAGGGGGCTAAGTGTGGAGCCTAGGGGCTAAGTGTTGAGCCTAGGGACTTAAGTCCTTGGGGAATAATATTTTAATTTTATTCCAAAAGACATGTGAATATTATGTTTTATCCTAAGTTCTTTTTGGAAAGACAAGCAACTTCCAAATGAAAGGAACGCGTGTTAAAGGAATGCATGCAGTTCCATGGGTGACAAGTGTCAACCCAAGCACATGCAGATAAAACTGTTGAGTTGAGTCGTGATGGGGGTCCCTGCCTCCATTCTACCTGGCCGTCTGAATGTGAGTCCCGTCTGACCTCTGCAAGAATACCCTGGTGCATCCTTGAAAGCCAAAAATCCGGTGTTGATTTCTGAGATAGCCAACACATCCTCTGTCTGAATAGTTTGAGCCTGTGCGTGGAATTTTTGTACACCTTGTGCAATCTCAAAACCCAAAACCGTGAGTCTATTTTGTGATTATCGAGCCTGTTTGGGAAGCTCATGTTTGTTTTTCCCAGTTGGATGTTGTGGCCACGTAGTGTTGGACTGCGCATGGCTTACTGGCCAGTGTGAGTTCATGCTTAGTCTGTGGGTAGCCTCTCTCTAGATGAGGGAGGTGATTTTTGTTGGAAGAGACAGGTTTTCAGGCCTGTGAACAACTCTCTCCAGGTGAGAGAGTTTGCTGGTAAGTGGTTTCTCTCAGAGAATGTCCAACACCATCTTCAGGCTTTGAGACTTCCTGATCCATCCTGTTTCCAAGACCCAGAGAGGGAAGTGTAGCACCGATGGACTGTGCTTGTGAAGGTGTATACTCCCAGTCGGAACATGCATGTGGGGAATGAGAGTCTGGGAGTAGTGGGCGTAAGATGGCATCCTAGGAAGAATCCTTCCAACTGTTTTGTGTTGTTTTCCCTGTAACCTCATCGTAGCTTAGGATTCTTTGCCTTGGGGTGGAGCTTAGTCCTAGCTCGAGGGTGACCCACCGCTGAGCTTGATGAGCAGCGTGGTCTAAGGCTGGGAGGTTCATGGAAGGCCTGCACGTGGTTGGTGGAATTACCATCGTTTCAAAGATAAGTACCAGACTTTGCTTTAATTATGTTTTGCATGTCTGTGTATTTATATTTATCATTTATTCTGTTGTGCATATGAATTAATGTTAATTCCATGGATTATTTATGTCAGCAGTAATTTTGTGTTGACTCTGAGTTTAAATGTGTTTAACCTGTTTTAAATGGATGTTATTAATTAAGAATAAAATGATGTTGTTCTGCAAAGTAGCGTCTTCTAGGCCAGTGGGTTGGATGACAGTCGGGGGAGCGTTACAGAATGGTATCAGAGCCAAGGTTTCGACGTTGAGCCTAGATGGGCTAGATAAGTGGTCTTGGACCGATTTTTTTTTTTTTTTGAGAAGAAATTGTGTCCGAAGGGCCAATTTCAAACCCCAGAATGTTCCTGAGTGTCAAGGAGTCACTTGATCGTGTTATAAAGCTCAGGAGGTATAGCGGTGTTATAGAAACTGTAGCCAGTGTGGTATATGGCCATAGGGAGAGAGAGAACTCCACACCAGAAGTGTTGGAGCCATAGGATCTGTTCGGGAGGAAAGGAGAACCCTCACGACCATCATATCTGGAGAATGTGCACAAGGTTTAAAAACCTTTGGAGCTGCAAAGGAGTGGAGTAATAAACCACTTACCCTAAGTTGGGTCGCAAAATGCGCGTTTCGTTAAGCGGCAGCCAAATCTGCGCGGTCAGAGTCTGCGTGCCCAAATCTATGGCCAGGGTTCCATTCTAGACCCCCTTCATCGTTCTACCTTTAACAAGGGGGGGGGGATCCAGAATTGAGCACACAAGTTTCAACGACTTAGATTAGGGCACTCGATCCTATAGACAAGATTGGATTCCGAACCCCCTTTGCCTGTCTACCTTTAATAAGGGGGGGGGGTCTAGAATGGGTGACTTTGTGTGGGTCCTATTTCGACCTCTTTGTCAGGACCGTCCATTGGAAAGGATACATGGAGAGCGATCAGCCTTTCACTGACTCGTAACTTGAAATGGTCAAAGGGTGAGTTCGTGAGAATTCACAAAACGCGAATTCATGTTTGGATCACAACCATCGATCTAAGAGAGATCTAGACCGTTAATTGTCCAGGAAGAAATCGAAATTTCGGGAGATGGGAAGTGAGGAGAGGTGAATACCTCTGAAACCCGAAACCCCGAAATCCTGAAATGATCTACATCATAGATCGTAGGAGAGGAACTTGACCGTTGGATGAATAAACCATAATTTTTGGAACTTCGACAAATGGAAGCTCGAGATGCGTGGATGCACAAACTCCTGATGCCCGAAACCCCAAAACATTGAAACGTCAAAAAGATCTGTGTTGTAGATCTGAGAAAGGTCTGATCGTTGGATTTCACTTGGAATGGACGTTGACACATGGGTGTGTACCACGTTCCAGTGGGTCGAAAAGAAAAGCGAGAGTTGTGGGACCTGATGACATCACCGAAGGTGATGTGAACCTTCCTAAACGTGCCACACTCCACCATGATTAAGGGTGACATCTGTACTGTGGGCCCGAAGAGAAAAGTAAATCGAAATTTCAAAAATTGGGAGTTGGAGTCACTGCATCATGAACTCCCGGGTACCAAAGACCTCAAACCCCGAAGTCTCGTAAACAAGTATGAGAGTCTTGTGGACCAAGACCTCGAAACCAAAAGTCCCAAAAGAGGGAATGAGAGCCTCATAGACCAAGACCTCGAAACCCGGAATCTCGAAGTCCCGAAAATTTGCAAAGCCAAACAGAGCTCAGAAAACTTAGTGGATTCAAAACGTTTTTCTTATTCACGTTGGTTAGTGACTATTGTTATTTTGTTAAAGGATAAGGCTTGAAAAACTCCAGTTGACTGCATGTTATGTGTGCAAAGTTCAACGGGTGTCAAGACAACCGAGTATACAAATGGAAGAGATGTATATTGCCTCCGAAACAGAGGACGAAAGGGTAGGAAGGGATGCCAACTTGGGAATCGAAGGATCAAACTCTAATGGGAATGGAAAAGAGATGGATAAGGAGGGACATATGATGAAACTCATTGAAAGATTTCATAAAGATGCCTAGGCTCACCGAGCTCATAGCCGAAATCTCATGAGGGTCAGGGATCAGCAGGGTGAATTCAACTTAAAAATGTTGAAGAGCCTGGAAAGAATAGAAAGGAAATTGTAGAAGGGGAGTGACTCAAGCAAGACAAAGAGTCGCAGGACCCCTGAGAGGAGAAGAAGATTGAGGAGTGGTAGCAGACATCATCGTCACTCCCCAAATTATTCCAGTAGAGAGGCACGCAGTAGTTCAAGCCCGTCCCCTACCAGAAAACACCGAAGATCTGGAGTGGGTGAATTGAAAGGGGAGATGAATAATATTAATCCTCCTACATTTGATGGAGAACATAAGAAGGAGGAATAAGTTGAAACATGGTTTCTTGGCATGAGGAAATATTTCCAACTGCAGAATTATTCCTCTCATGCAAAAGGAAGAATTGTGATGCATCAATTGAAAGGAAAAGCATCCATGTGGTGGGATCAGTTTATGCAGGTGCAACACATCAGTGAGAAACATATCACTTGGAAGAAGTTCAAGAGGTATTTTGAGAAGAAATACCTGACTAAAAGATACTATGACATAAAGATGAAGGAGTTCTTCGAACTCAAGCTAGGCAGCATGACCATTGATGAATACAAACAAAGTTTCTTGGAACTACTGAAGTACGTTCCATTCATCAAAGATGAGGCTGTCAAGATTCAAAGGTATCTAAGTGGACTGCCACCTGCCATTGGTGACAAGATTCAGTATGATTATCCTAAGACTATGGAAGAAACAATAAGAAGGGATAAATGCTTATATGAAATGTAGAGAGAAAATCCTACCTTTCGGAAGGCTTGGGATGACCAGAGGAAGTTTAAGAAGGAACAGAGGCAGAAGGGAAACAAACCTCTGTTTTTCAGAAATAATCCTCAAGGAGTTCCATTGTTTACAGAGTCGAGAATGGCTGAAGTGGGGGAACAAAGGTAGAGACAGACGCCCATTCAGTGTTGGGGATGTCAAGGGAGCCACAAGTACAGGGATTTTCCGCATAAAAATGGCAAAGAAAGAGCTGTCCATACTGTTCAACAAGCTGAAAGAGTGGAGGACATGGGCAATATAATGCCAAGGATCTACGCAGCCCTGGACAACAAACAAGCTGAATTTCAATCGCACATGATTGAAGTGGAAGGTATGATTAACAACCGATCATTTATTATTTTAATCAATTCAGGGGCTAGCCATAGTTATGTAGATCCTAGAGTGGTGGAAAGTTTGCATTTATCAAGAAGCAAACGTGAAAAGTCTTGGTTAGTGCAGTTGGCTACAGGAAACAAGAGGAAAATATTTGAGTTGGTGAAGTCCTATCCTGTGGACATGAAAGGACTGAACACGAAGGCTGAATTGAATATTCTACCTTTAGGATCTTATGACTACTTAATTGGGATGGACTGGTTGGATCAGCACCATGCCCTTCTGGACTGTCGTAACAAGAGGTTTACATGCCTGGATGAGGAGGAAAATCGGAAAACAGTCCAAGGAATTCCCAGAGCTATGTCTGTTAGAGAAATCTTAGCCATGCAGTTGAAGAAGTGTTACAGGAAACACTGTCAATTATTTGCAACCCATGTGGAGGAAGCATCTAGAGATGAAGTCTCAAATATTGGAGACCATGAGACACTCACATAGTTCAAGGACATATTTCAGGAGGTACCTGGACTACTTTCGAAGAGAGACATCGATTTTTCTATAAATTTGATGCCTGGAGCAGCTCCAGTTTCGAAAGCTTCTTATAGAATGAGTACGCCAGAGTTGAAATAGTTGCAATTGCAACTTGAAGAGCTTCTAAAGAAGGGGTACATTCTCCCTAGTGTGTCACCTTGGGGTGCCCCGGTCATGTTCGTTAAGAAGAAGGATGGGACGTTGAGGCTGTGCATTGATTTTCGACAGTTGAACAAGGTAACTGCCAAGAACAAGTATCCTCTGCCAAGGATCGATTGATCTTTTTGATCAGTTAAAGGGTGAGAAAATATTTTCAAAGATAGATCTTAGATCTGGATATCACCAGGTGAGAATAAAGGATGAGGACATCACCAAGACCACCTTTAGAAGAAGGTATGGTCACTACGAGTTCACAGTGGTGTTGTTTGGACTGTCAAACGCACTTGATATTTTTATGTGCTTGATGAATGGTGTATTCAGGGACTATTTAGACAAGTTTGTCGTAGTATTCATGGATGACATATTGGTGTATTCCAAGTCATAGGAAGAGAATAAACAACACCTGAGAATGGTTCTACAAGTGTTGAGAGGACACCAATTGTATGCCAAAGTGAGCAAATACTCATTTTACCAAAGGCAGATCCATTACTTGGGGCACATTATTTCGGAAGAAGGGATCGTTGTGGATCCTGAGAAGGTTGAGGCCATCTGAGAATGGTCAGTTCCAAGGAATGTGGTGGAAGTCGAATCCTTTATGGGTCTGGCGAGCTACTGCAAAAGGTTTATAAGAGGGTTCTCAAAGATAGCTCACCCTATCACTTCTTTGCAAAGGAAGGAGAAAAAGTTCTAGTGGACTGAAGAGTGTGAGATAGGCTTCCATCGATTGAAGCAGCTGTTAACCAGCGCTCCAATCTTAAGGATTGAAAATCCAAATATGGATTTCGTGGTGTGCATAGATGCGTGTAAGGAAGGGTTGGGAGGATTTCTCAGCCAAGATGGATTTGTAATCTGTTATGAGTCCAGGAAGCTAAAAGAGCAAGAAAACAATTATGCCACTCACGATTTGGAGCTGGCATCAATCGTCCACGCTCTGAGGAAATGGAGACATTACCTCATGGGAAGGAGATTCGAATTGAGAAAAGACCACAATGGTCTGAAATATTTGTTTGATCAACCAACCTTAAATGCTAGACAAAGCAGGTGGTTGGAATTTCTGTCGTAATATGACTTTGATATCAAGCATATCAAGGGGAAGGAAAACAAGGTGGTTGATGCACTCAGCAGAAAAGTGTATGAATTACATGCTACAACCATTAGCATGTACAGGAATGATATTAAGGATAGAATTTTGGAAGCTACAAATGCAGATTTGTAGTACAGAGATTTGGAAGGAAAGCTACAACAGAGTGAAAGGCCACAAAAAAGGGAAAGCTACACCTTGGAAGCTGATGGATTACTCCTATATAAAGACAGAGTGTATATACCCAATGTCCAAGAATTGAAACTTGCAATTCTAAAATAAATGCATAACGTGACGTATGTTGGACACCCTGGATATCAGAAGACTATGGCAGCAGCCAAAAGCCATTACTTTTGGTCGAGTATGAAGAGAGAGATCGTTGAATACATCGCCAGATGTATGGAGTGCCAGAATGTTAAGGCTGAGCATAGGCACCCAGTAGGGTTGTTGTAGCCTTTGCCCATTCCTGAGTGGAAGTGGGAAGTGGTGACCATGGATTTTATTACAGGACTGCCCAGAACAAGCAAGTTGCATGATCCGATCATGGTTGTGGTGGACAAGCTTACAAAAGCTGCCCATTTAATTCCACTAAAAACCACTCACAAGGAAGCAGATGTTGCTGACATATTCTTAAAAGAAGTGGCACGCTTGCACGGAATTCCTAAAACGATTGTGTCTGATAGGGACCCGAAATTCACCTTGAATTTCTGGAAAGGACTGTTCAAAGGATTCAGAATGAATCTGAATTTTAGTACAGTGTATCATCCCAAGTCTGATGGACAGACAGAAAGGGTGAACAGAGTAATAGAGGACATGTTGAGAATGTACATGATGGACAAACCATCAAGATGGGAAGACTACCTGCATTTGGTAGAATTCACCTACAATAATGGGTATCATGCATTGTTGGAGATGAGCCCATTTGAAGCACTTTATGGAAGAAAGTGCAACAGTCCAATGAGTCGGGATAATCCAACTGACAGAGCAGTAGTTGGGCTAGAGTTACTCAAGGAGATGGAGGACCAAATGATAAAAATTAAACAGAATTTGAAAGCTGCCCAAGATAGGTAGAAAAGTTATGATGATAAGAACATAGCCCACAGAGAATTCAAAGTGGGTGATCATGTTTTCCTGAAAGTGAAAACTAACAGGAGTTCCCTGAAGTTGGGAAGTTGTGCTAAGTTGGCAGCCATATTTTGTGGGCCATTTGAAATTCTGGAAAGGATTGGGCCAGTTTCATATAAGCTTGCATTACCTGCATCTATGATTGTACATAATCTGTTTCATGTTTCATTGTTTAAGAAATATATACCTTATGCTAATCATATTATCGATTGGGATGTGATTCAGGTGGAACCAAAAGGTGTCCTTCAAGTGCATCCTGTGCGCATATTGGACAGGAAAAACAAACAGCTCTGGAATCGAGCTATAGGGCTTGTAAAGGTCCAGTGGACCTGGTACAGTTCTGAGGATGCGACATGGAAGCATGAAGATGTTATGCAGGCAGAGTACCCGTATCTTTTTGAATATTTTGGAAATCTTGTTGATGCTGTGTGAAAGTCACACTGAGGACAGTGCAAAAATAAGGGAGGGAAATTGTAATGTCCCCAAGGCTGAGCCATGTTGTAAATCATATTTGTGAAATGAATTGTAATTATGTTTTTATAGGCTGGTGAGCCAAGTTAATATAAGTTGGTGGGCTTATGTGATTGTTAGGCCAGAGAGCCTAAGTGCTAAAGGCCAAGAGCCTGATTTTGTACATGTATCTATGCACATTATTAATAAAAATATAAACACTGTTGTGTGCAGACCGACCACGATGAAAGAGTGATGGGGGACTAAGCTTCCATAGAGTAGGCAAGGGATTAGGGGCTGGAAGGTGGGAAAAGGGGGTTAAGTGTGGATCCTAGGGGCTAAGTGTTGAGCCAAGGGACTTAAGTCCTTGGGGAATAATATTTTAATATTATTCCAAAAGACATGTGAATATTATGTTTTATCCTAAGTTCTTTCTGGAAAGACAAGCAACTTCCAAATGAAAGGAACACGTGTTGAAGGAATGCATGCAGTTGCATGGGTGACAAGTGTCAACCCAAACACATGCAGATAAAACTACTGAGTTGAGCCGTGATGGGGGTCCCCGCCTCCATTCTACCCGACCGTCTAAACGTGAGTCTTGTCTGACCTTTGCAAGAATACCGTGGTGCATCCCTGAAAGCCGAAAATCCGGTGTTGATTTTTGAGATAGCCGGAACATCCTCTGTCTGAACAGTTTGAGCTCGTGCGTGGAATTTTTGTACACCTTGTGCAATCCTGAAACCCAAAACCGTGAATCTATTTTGTGATTGTTGAGCCTGTTTGGGAAGCTCGTGTCTGTGTTTCCCAGTTGGTTGTTGTGGCCACACAGTGTTGGACTGCGTGTGGCTTACTAGCCAGTGTGAGTTCGTGCTTAGTCAGTGAGTAACCTCTCTCCAGATGAGGGAGGTGATTGTTGTTGGAAGAGACAAGTTGTCAGGCCTGTGAACAACTCTCTCCAGGTGAGAGAGTTTGTTGGAAAGTGGTTTCTTCCAAGAGTATCTAGCACAAGCTTCGGGCTCTAATACTTCCTGATCTGGCCTGTTGCCGAGACCTAGGGAGGGAGGTGTAGCACCGATGGATTGTGATTGTGAAGGTTTATACTCCCGGGCAAAATAGGCATGTGGGGAATGAGAGTCCGGGAGTAGTGGGCATAAGATGGCATCCTAGGAAGAATCTTTCCAGTTGTTCTATGTTGTTTTCCCTGTAACCTCAACCTAGGCTAGGATTCCTTTCCTTGGGGTGGAGCTTAGTCCCAGCTCGGGGGTGACCCACTGCTGATCTTGATGAGCAGCGTGGTCTAAGGCTAGGAGGTTCATGGAAGGCCTGCACGTGGTTGGTGGAATTACCACCATTTCAAAGATAAGTACAAGACTATGTTTTAATTATGTTTTGCATGTCTGTGCATTTATATTTATCATGTATTTTGATGTGCATATGAGTTAATGTTAATTCCATGGATTATTTATGTCAACAGTAATTTTGTGTTGACTCTGAGTTTAAATGTGTTTAACCTGTTTTAAATGCATGTTATTAATTAAGCACAAAATGATGTTGTTCTGCAAAGTAATGTCTTCCCAGCCAGTGGGTTGGATGACGACCGAGGGTGCGTTACAACGGGCCTCATGATTTTTCTTTTTAATGCATCTTTTTGGGCTCTTCTTGAGTTTCAGCTCCAACACCATTTCCAACTTTGGCATTTTTATCTCTTTTGGAGAGGACCTTTTTCCTATGTGTTTTTCTCCTTTTTCTCTAGTTATGAGAGTTTGTACATGGGTACCTTATCATACCTTGTTGTCGGGACCCACATTTTTTCTTCTTTGTTGCTCCCTACGTTTAGCTTATGGGGGGGTGTTGGTGTGTTTGTTTAGATTTTGTCTATTTACAAGCACATGACAGTTGTGTGACTAAGCTCACGTAGTGAACTTCCCAACTAATCTTAGCTATTTTTTGGGCCTCCTCAATCCTATAAATTGAGGACTCTCCTTTCTAATTAATCATCAGATATAAAAGATATTGTTTTTCTGTAACTGGTCATGTATGGAGTCTAAGCTCATGTATGATCCTGGTTAGGTTAGATTCACAATTTTTGTCATATCAAACTAGATAATTTCTAGATTAGTGCGAGGTTGAGATATTTTCTCAACCATTAGATCAAGGTAGTTATTTTATCTTGAGACTAAAGTTTTCTATTTATATGTACTCTATTTTATTTTTTTAATGTAGAGATCTCTGACACCCTTTTGGTTTTTTCCTAATAATATCCACTCTAGCATTTCTCAATATTAAAAGCCATCTTAAACTGGTTTAATATTGGTTGATGTCAAATTTTCATAATAAATAATTAGTATCAAATGCATAGGTATTTGTAAACACGCTATTGAAAAGAGATTTTAAACTTGCTTAATGCAAAAACACATAAAAAGCAAGATTATTCTTAAAATTAGGCATGTATTTTGGAACTTTTTAGAAATATAAAAAGGAGTAGTTATGGATATCATAAATTTGCAAATTAAAAAACATATAGCATTTCATCTTCAATTAAGTAAAAAAAACTAAAATTAGCTTCATTCAATTAAAAAAATGATTTTGCCCCTTCTAAGATGTAAAATTCTTTACATTTCATCTTCAATTAAGTAAAAAAAACTAAAATAAGCTTCATTCAAACAAAAAATGATTTTACCCCTCCTAAGAGGTAATATTCTTTGTTTTTCTTATAAATATTAGAATTAAAACGTTATAAAAAGATACAGAATACAAAAACATAGATTTGTAGATGTGATATTCTTTGCTTTGTTATGAGGGTTAGAATTAAAATGTTCTAGAAAGATAGATAACAAAATATATAAATTTACAAATTTCAAAATTTTATTTAAAGAAATACAACTTCTTGATAATGGGTAATATTGAATGTGCTTTATTATCATTGTGATTGATTTACCATCTTTACAATGTGTAAAGTTAGATAATTTATTTTAATGATTTACCATCTCTACAATGTGTGTAAAGTTAGAAAAAAAAAATCAAATTTCCATTTTGGAGAAGAAATGCCTTGTGAGTAGAAAACCCAACACTTATATAGTGATCTAAATTTCAGCATCTATGTTATATAAGGATAAGTATAAGGCATGTTCTTACACATAAAAAAACATAAAAAAATTGTTTATTTCAATCAGGATTTGGATTTGAATTCACGAAAGAAACCTTTTTGGTGAGATTCCATATAATGGACAAAGAGAATTTATAATTCTATTGAATATTTGTATTTGAAATTATAAGGTATATTTTTATACATTAAAAAAACCTTAAAAAAATTGTTTATTTCAATCAGGATTTGGATTTGAATTCATGAAAGCAACTTTTTGGTGAGAGTCCATATAATGGACAAAGGGAATTTATAATTCTATTAAATATTTATATTTGAAAATATTTACGCTTAGATGTAATGAAAAATTGAAATATGAGACAGAAATTTGAAGTCTAATGTGTAATTTAATTTATGAGAAAAAGGAAAGATTACAAAACTAGTAAAATAGTTTATGTAGATTGATTGATTGAAGGAGGGTTAAAAGATGGAATTAGTGTATTAAACAAATTTGCATGTGGATGTTGTTTCTTGCATATAGGTAAAAATAATATAACGAATAAAAGGATAGTTTGCCATTATTCAATAACTTGTGTATGTAGAACGATGTCATGAAGTAACAAATTATAATGGAAACACCTTGAACTATAAACAATTCCTTGAATATTCATCACTAAGAAAGGGGTTGGGGAGGAGGATGAATGGAGAGAAATAGAGAGATAAATAGGACAAATGTTATGGATAGAATAAGTGAACTCATTGCTTGTTTTTCTATGGATTCCCTTTATTCAGGTATGATTTTATGCTAGCAATGTAAAATTACCAAATAGATGTATCTGCACTCTTCTCTTCTTCCACTTTATTTTCTTCTGTGTATGTGGATGCAATGATTGCACAAAAATTTTTGTGCAATGATTGTTAATCTCTTTGTTGAAATTGTACAAATGACAAAAAATGCCATATGACATATTCTCTGAGACATGTTTGCTTGAATTTAGGAACATTTTTAAATGAATAGATAAACGATGTAGAAAAAATTATGCTAACATAATCTTTGGGTTCTTATTTAAATGACTCAAGTTTTTTAAAAGAAATATATTTTTGGTTCATTAGGGATATCTTAGTGAATATTACTTTCTTGGAGCGAAAATATAAGAGTAATGATCATGAAATGAAGATTACTTCTATTCTAGAGGTTGTTGCAATGTAAGAAATGTATTCTTGTCTAGCATGGATTAAGTATTTATACATACATGTTGTATTTAAGGTTTTTTTCTTTTTTCAAAACACTTTTTTTGAATATTTGTAATGGATGCTTATTTAAGAAAAGAATAGTGTTAAAAATTGGAATGGAAAAGTGTAGTGTCTTGATTTCTACTAAATTTCGTATTTTCCATTAACATTAATGGAAAATAAAACCTCTATAATTTGTATATGAAAATAAAATCTCTATAATTTGTATTAATATATTTAATAAAGAAAGATTAAAAACAGACATATATATATATATATATATATATATATATATATATATATATATATATATATATATATATATATATATATATATATAATACATTAAATTAAACCTATATTATATATTTAAATTTAAAAAATGACATATATTATGAAAAGCACATATAACTTGCTTCCTTTATTAAACATATAATAATAGATTTTGTTATTAGATAGATCGAACCATATAATAGCATTATTGCTTCTTATATAAAGCATACCATAATATTTTGCTTTGAAGTACACATAAACATAGATTTTGCTTAATGTTTTATATATATATATATATAACATGTTTATTAATATATGTGCTTCTGTTTATGTTTATAAGAACATATATTAATAAACCTATATATGAATGAAAACAGTGATATACGAAGACAAGAAGTAAAGGCAGATATAAACCAAAATAGAAATAGTAATAAACGAAGACTGGAATATGTGATTTATAAATAAACTAATACATGAATATATATAATTAAACAGAAAGACACATATGATTTCCGATATGTGTAACCAGAAGTAATGTAATTCAATTGACCCTTATATGATTGTGAAGTAAAAACTATGGAGGAAAGATTTGATATACTTGTATGTAATTGAAAATAGTTTGTAAATGGTATCTAACCTTTCATTCGTAACTAGATACTTGTATTTTAAATCTCTTAAAAAAAAATGGTTTAAAAAAGGATTACCTTTCATTCGTAACTAGATACTTGTATTTTAAATCTCTCAAAAAAAAATGGTTTAAAAAAGGATTATACATTTGTTGGAGGAAATAATTGTGACATGCAAATGGACTGTAAGGTATTATGCATTACAATCCAAAAGGAATGGAGCTTGGGCGAATATATCCGAGGCTAGGGTTTTATCCCAAGCCGCCACCCTCCATCGTGCAAGTACCCCTGTTCATGCTGGTTTAGGAAGAGACGAATATGCGTGTTGAAGCCATCCTTACCCCTCTTACACTTCATGCTGAGCCATCCCATCTGTTTGGATCCTGCTTTTGGTTTTTGCCATGGACCAGGCTTCTCTCTAAGCTAGTGAGAAATGCATATTTGCTAAAAGGGTGGAATCTATCTCTACTTTGGATTATTATGTTTTCTCTAATATCACTTCACTATAGGGTATTTTTGAGAAAACTTGAACTATGTTATATCAAAGGAGCAAAACTTAGTAGGTATGTTTATAGGTTTTTAGTCCAATCCTATATCACTCATGGCATGGATTTTTAAGAATTGGATTGATCAAAATCGTGCAACTATAGAAGCTTAGGACCTAACCTTCAAATTTGGCATCCCCTTCATGGGCTCTAGGGGAATGTTTCTTTCCATCTAGACTATTGACTTCAATCGACACATGGAGATCTCTTCTCGGGTGAAAACAATTTCAAAGAAATTGGAGATAAGTTGGGCCATTATATAACTTATTTTGAGGCTAAGGGTAATACTTTCACATGTGCCAAAATATGTGTGGAAATGGATTTTGAAAAGGGACAAAGGGACTATTGTAGGGATCAATTTAGGGGCTAAATTTCGCTCATGGGCTAATTTTCCATGGTTTTTCCAAAAGCGAGATTCGCTATTTTAAAAATGATTCGCCAAAATTCTATAGGATAAAATTATTTTACTTTAAAAATCGCCAAAATTTTATAAAAACTATATAAAATCCTTAGAAATTTGAATATTTTTACAAAAATATCACCAATTATTTATAGTTGGCATATGAAGGATTAGTAAGATTCGTCAAGGTTTCTACATTTTAAAATAATTTTCCATCCTTAAAATCATCCCTGGACTACTAAAGGGGATTCAACTGGACATGGAGGATTGGAGTGTAACGTACCCCATATTTCACTAAAATAAAAATAAAAATTGACTAGGAAACTAAATTCTAACAAAATTGTTTGTGCACATAAAAGTTTTTATTCTACTGGACTATCCATCCTAAAAGTCTCTAGGAGATTTAAAGTCCAACAAAAACTTGTCGTTATTATCGAGTAAATTAAATCATAATGTTTTTTCATTAGATTAGTTCATAACCTAATTGAAATATGAAAAGACCATGCTACTGTAATTAGAGTCATACATTTGATTGCAATGTTAAAATTATAACTATGAGTGTCATTATCCAAAGGATAGATACTAGGGTTACACATACCCATACTATCCATATTGCACTAGTCTCATCACTATATTATAAAAACATTCAAGTGAAGAAATCTATAGCAACAAGGTTATAACCCTAACGAACTAGAAGACATAACTATCAAAGTATAGAACCGTGCTAGGGGTAATTATCATATCCATATCAAAAACCACTATTACATAATGTAACGATCTATAAATCAAATAAGGTTTACGATGTGCACACTCTATCATGGTTATAGCCCTCCTCATAAGTCAACACTATACATTCGATCCTTGGTTAAACATATTCCATACAACATTTAATTGGTCCATAAAACATATTGGAGGTGGATGTCAGGTCAGATATGAACCTACATTGTTATAGTTGTAGGCATTTATGTTAGGGCAGGTCCATTAATGGTGATAGACCTACCAGTACCCTCCATGCCTGACACTACAGAGAACCGCCCACTGTGGGCTCGCCACTTTAGTCGGTTTCACATGGCAAGGGGTGGAGTGGCATATCAGTCGCTCTTCCCCACCACTGAGGGGCTCGAGGTGCCATTACGCCCCTCATAGTTGTCCTTTGGGTCTCCTTTTCACTTTGTTACTTTCGTGGTTTACTCTCTCTGAGACTGGTGATAGTGTTCATCTCTGTGGAGAATGGTAGCAAAGACGCTCTGGCAGGGCCCTCCACAGGCAGGGTAAGTAGACTGCTCTCTTTGTAAATCAATTTGTAAGGATTCTTTCGATTTATGTGTTCTCTTTGCAATCAAATATTTATGCATAGTATTATCTGTCTAGTGTAATGTATTTCTTGAGTAAATATATTCTCTGTGCAAATGCTTCCTCTGTGTGACTGTACTCTTGGTGTAGTGTGTTCTATGTGCAAGGGTATTCTCTATGCAAAGGTATTTTATGTACAATGTGTTCTATGTAACATTACTTGTGCTTTGTTTTGGTTTTATGGTGGAGAACATATCCTATTGCACCTATGTATTCGTTTCTAGCGACACATTTCCACTATGATAAAGATTTCTCTTTCCTGTTACAGTTAATCCTTTCTTTCTTATCAAACGATCTTTATTTCAAGAGGTCGAGTTACTGTATTTTCTCCTCAGTTAATTATAAGTTTTCAAGATGGGCCCTACTGGTTTCTCCCATTCAACACCCGTGGCCGAAATCCCTGTAAAGCATTTTACCATGAGTTAAACCCTTCGAGTTTTTAATCATTGTGGTTTAAGATTTGAATAGAGGTCGTTACCCTGCGACCATTTATCTGGAGAGTTCTATGCGACAAATCGTCCTCCTTGAGACTTAGTAACGCAGGCTTGGATGAAGTCATTGCCCGAATTAGTTCTAGTGTTATTCCTTTCCATTCTTGCACTTGGCCAAAACCTTCAAAATTTGTTACAGACTGGACAACATTTCATTGTATAGTTATATTCAAATTCTGTAAGTTCGTGTGGCAATTTCAGAAGCATTAATCACTTAAAATAGATAGAAACAATGTTTCTTCATATGTAATTACCGGTTATTACAAATTTATCTCCCTGAGAAGGATCATGCTCTGTCTCTATTAAATATCTATTGCCATCTCCGTAGCGGCCTTCACTAGTTAGCTTGTATGTTAAAGTTAAATTATGTCTGCATAAATTATGGAATTTCTTGCATTTGACAACTCTGTACTAAAAAATTGTCGTCTTATTTATTACATGTTGTACCCTATATTCATTCACACATTATGTGTTGAATGCACAAGGCAAGACATTACCAAGGTTTGCACACATTTTACACTATTAAACGTTGACATACAAGTTAGGTTCTTACAATAATTGTATACACCCAGATCGTTTCCTTGCCTATCTGTAAATATTTCTTGATTTGATAATTTCTTTGTTTTGATCACTATCCTTGCCGGAATTCCATGTGTGTATTATGGAAAACAAATGGTAGTTCTATTTTTAATTGTTAATATCATCAGAGTAATTTCTTTCTATTCCCTTGATCTTCTGTACATATTTTTTTTAATTACTCCTCAGTAATTCACTTGATGTTTTCTTCTGTAAAATAAACTATTTTGATGAACATCTTGTATCATTTTAGCCTTTGTAGGAAAAGGGATTTCTATCACTCCCTCTCGGTTAAAATATAATTTCTTCTCTTGATTATATTTTGTACTTTCTTTATATGTGTGTGTGTGGGTGTTCTCTTTATTTTATAAACAAAAGACATGTACATGGATAACAAGGCCACAAAACTTGATTAAATGTTTGTTTGTTTTACTTTCACAAGTGAATAATTTTCGCATGGATATAGAATTGATGATGGGTCCCTTTTTCTTGCAAGGGAACCCATCAGATAGATTACAAACCCACTCCTCCACCTGAGTAGTGGAATGACTACTTCGCAAAGGAAAAAGAAGACACTCCGATAATCAATTGGGATCTAAGATAAGTTACGCCTTGACTGATTTTATTTATCTTATTCATTTAATGGGTTGGAAGGTAGTAAGGTTACTAATACCATCGTATTTTCCCTTTTGCAGGTTGGGAAAAACATTACAGTGCACTTGATCAAAAATGTGTCCTGTCCACAAAAGGTATTTGGGGTCCATATTTTCATTCCACCGGTCGATGCGTGCACTCACTTCAGTTACAAACAATTTTATGTAGACTTTCTAAAAGCTCTATTTAGACTAGTTATTGGATTCTTAGATTGATGGAAACCCAAGTTGTAAAATTTTGGTCAATGACCTATCGACTGTAATAAGTGTATTTTTTTCAAACATTCTACAATCTATTGTATCAGATATATTTTCTATGATAATAGATAAAAATAATGTATTTGAGACTTTTATTCTTTTCCACCTATACTTAGCATAATAGTAGAAATTTCAATATATTCTATTTATGTAAGTATTTTGATTTGTACAACAAATGAATAACAATCATAGAAATAAGTTATCATGGCCAATGGGCATATATATATATATATATATATATATATATATATATACTAAACTATAATACTTCAGATAAACGTCACTACAAGTACTCTTACACAGTGACAAGCCACAAATCTAACACGGCTACATAGTCCATCTACAAATAAGTATAGAAATACAAAACATAGCATCAATTGAATAACATCAATAATATAACATTAACAATTCGAGTACATGAAATGACCAAAATGCATTGGTGCACCATTAGATAAATTCTTTGTGCGTACAAAAAATGAAAACGCATTAGGGTGCCATTGCATGAAATGCCTCAGTTTGTACATAAGAGGAAAACACACCCATTCACCATTAGATTACTGATGCAATGCTTACCTATGACCCAAACAGACCGTGGAAGTTATGGTTATTAAGCCTCGGATTCCCATTTTGTTGTATGCAACTCTGGTGCACTTGTATTTTAGGTCTGTCTCGATGCTTGTATAATTCATTTGTGTTGATGCATGTATTACATATAATGCACTAGCACATTTACCCTATTAAACAAACTGATACATTTAAGTTTTTAAAGTATTGATGTTTTTATTATATTTTAAAAACTAATACGTATTTATCACATGCCCACCGTAATATTTTAAAACGATATATATAATCACACATTTTATGCATCGAGGATTATGTATAATCAATATGCACTTGATCCGTATTTTTGAGCGGAACGAAATGAATAATAGATTGAATACAATAACATAGATATACATAGAACACCAACATATATACAATGAACAATAACTTCTATTGAATAAAGAAAATAGGTTGAAACTGTAAAACTGTATAACTGAAACAACTATCTCGAATGGTGGTATATATCTCTAAGAAGAGATGTGGATTCTATGCACATCTTTCTGAGCATAATCAATACAATGAGACTCCAGAGGCCTTTTTAATATTATTCATGAATGTGAAAACCCTAGACATCCAAAAACCTAACCCTAGGAGATGAAACTCCAAACGTTATGTGGGCCTCGATGGGTAAGTTGGTACCTCGACTTCCTAGAGTTGTAAATGTTGCATATGACCCCTATTTTAGGTGTGGAATAGCTTGTTGGAAAGGTTTTTTCGATAAATACACATTATGCCATCAAAATCTGACTCTATCTACATTTTGACTGTGGCAAGCCAAAAAAAACTGTTTATGGCCCCAAAACAACCCTCGAAGTACAGAAAGATGTAATGACATGAAAAATTCCAAAATAATCTAGTTGGAATAGGTGGGAAGCCACCAATATCCACCTGGATGTTGTGTAGGAATTCAGGACAACCCTGGAAGTGTAGAACCCACAATTACAAAGAAATGTCATCATTATAGAGAAACATGCTGAACTAAAAACTTTCAAGATGAGCCATTTGGAATAGGTGGGTGGCCACCAATATCCACCTGGATCAGTCCCCCCCCCCCACCCCCAGGAATTAATGGTCTCCATTGTGTTGAGTGCCCCCATTAGGTGAGAAAAATTTTCTTGAATTTGGCCCTAAGTGAGCCACTTTCCTTGGTGCAGGAGCTGCCCTGTCTTGAAAACTCGATAAAGTTGGATCCTTTACTAGCGAGTGCCCTTGAGCTGTGTGTCCACTATATGATCAGTGGATTCCTATTCCATGCAGTCAGGGTTGAGCTTTGTTAGTGTCAACTCTTCTGCAATCTTCGATGTGTCCAATAATGGTGGAAAATATGGCCGAAGGAGGCCCACATTGAATATTGGGTGAAAACCAAGGAAGGGTGGAGTGTTGAGCTCAAAATCATAGCCACCCACAGCCTTGGTGATGGTTTAAGGCCTATAGAGAAGTGGACAGAGCTTTCGATGGGGCCCTATAAGGCACTCTTTTTGCAAATGTAACCAGACGTTCTACTTAGCATTGGCTTTCTTCAAAATCTCATGGACCTATTGGTGAATGTGCTGAATCCTCTCAATGAATCTTGTGGATTTTTTGGCCTCAGACTAAACATGGGAAGATTCTTCCTATGTGGTTGCAAGAGGTAGTGCAACATCAATGGGACCCAAGGGTTGGAATCCCAGCCCAACCTCAAATGGACTATGGTTGGTGGAGATATGGAGATCCTTGTTGTAGCTATGTTGAACATAGGGAAGACTCTCATCCCATGTACGCAGATTTTTAGAGTTATGCATGCACAGGATGTGCACAATCATCTGATTGATGACCTCTATTTGTCCATTGGGTTGGGGGTGGAAAGCAGTGGATTTAGTGAGCTTGGTGTCGAAAAATGACCAGAGACTTGACCAAAATGTGCTGAGGAACTTGATGTAATGATATGAGACGATGGTCTTTGGTATCCCAAAATGGACCCACACACGTTCGAAGAAGATCTTGGAATTATCTTTCGTTTTGATGCTCTTCTTGCAGGTTCTCACAATGGTGATCTTTGAAAAATGATCAACCACCACGAATACACAATCATTGCCTTGCTTGGTGGATGGAAGGCCAGACATGTGATCCATCAAGATGGATTCCAAAGGCCTCTCGGAAGAAGCAAGAGGGGTGTATAATCCTTGCTTCTTGATGGTTGGCTTGGAAATGGCACATGCAGTGCAAGATATGATATATCGACTGACGTCATGTCAAAGTTTTTGCCAATAATTTGTTTTTTGTAGAACAAACATAGTTTTCTCCACACCAAAATGTCCTTCCATTTGATTGTAGTGATCCTCCCAAATCAACTTTTCATGCCCACTTGCTCGAACATAGAGGTGTCCCATATGGCATACCAATCCATCCTGAATATGAAAATCGATGGCATTCACATATGTAACCAAGAGATGATAGGTGGTGGCGAAGTCAGGGTCACACTGACAAAGTTGGGGCCACTCAGATGCCTCATGCACATAGGATTAGAGCACGGTGGTGAGTGAAGAAATGGGAGGTCAACTTAGGTAGTAATCGACATGATTTGTGCTCCCTGTCTTATACTTGATGTTGAGATGGAACTACTACAGGTATGTGGACCACTTTTTGTGGTGGTCATTCTGCAACTTCCCATGTGTCTATATGAACTGTAGAGGCTTGTGATCAGTGTGGATGATTGTATCCTTTCCTAGAATATATGTGTCCATTGGTGACAATCTTGCACAATGGAATGCATTTCCTTGTCATAGGTGGGGTATTTTTGGATGGTATCTGAGAGTGCCTCACTATGGTATGCTACTAGATGATTGTATTGAGTGAGAACTGCGCCAACAACATAGTCGGAGGCATCAGTCTCAATCTCGAGTGATTGTTGCAGATCGGGTAAGGAGAGTACTGGAGTTGAGCACAAGCGATGCTTCAGATAATTAAATGCTTTTTGTTTTTCCTTCCACCATGTGAAATTTTCCTTTCCACCTCCCTTGTTTACTTGGATGAGGGCCCATGCAATATGGGAGAATCCTAACATGAACCTTTGGTAGAAATTGGCAAGTCCCAAGAAGATTTTAAGCTTAGTTAGTGTGGTCAGGGATGGCCGATAATGGATGACTTGGATCTTAGTTGGATCCACATGTAACCCATGCTCATCAACAAGGTATCCCAAGTATTGGACCATGTTCATGCCAAAGGAGCATTTTTCCAAGTTGGAATATAGCTTGTGCTGCCACAGAGTGCTCAAAACCTATTGAATATGTTGCATGTGCTCCTCCCAAGCTCTATTGAATATGAGAATGTCATGCAGATATAGCACCAAAAAACAGTTGGTGAAGGGTCTCAATACATCATACATCAATCTCATGAAAGTTGTTGGAGCATTTGTTAAGCCAAAGGGCATGACCAGTCATTTCAAGATACCTTCTTTAGATTTGAAATCTTTCTTCCATACATCAGTGGGTTCGATGGGAACCTAGTGTTAGACAAACTTTAGGTCAATCTTGTTGAATAACTTTTCTCCCTTGAGTTAGCCAAGAAGGTTGTCAATTCGGGGAATTGGGTACTGGTTCCTGACTGTGATTTTGTTTAATGGTATGTAATCAATGCAGAGCTGTCAGGAACCATCTTTTTTATGTACCAGTAAAATCAGGCTTCCTCAAGGGGAGGAGTTGGGTTGGATGTGCCCCTTTTGAAGAAGCTCTTTGATCTGGCACTTTATTTCGTCATTTTCCATCAGCGAGTGATGACAGAATGGTCCATTATGAAGATGTGCACTGGGGGGTTACATCAATTGGATGCTTGACTTGGAAATGCATTGGTACCCTGGTGGGTGAGGAGAAGATGTCTCTGTACTCTTGCATGATATCGTCCACTTGCTTCTGTTGTAAAGAGAGGCTCTGTGTAGAGGTCACAGATGTGACAACGACCTTCTGCTCACTACAAGCACGAATCAAAAAGAAGAAGAACTTCCCAATATGTGAAATGACCTTACTTCATTTCTTAGCAGAGATTAAAGAAATAAAGGTAGGCAACACTACCTTTTGTATCTTGTACAATTGTCTACCCAAAGTATTAATAACACTGTGGGGTCTAGAATCATACACAACATGTCACTTCCACAAATATAGTTGGCCTAAAATAACATCACAAACTTCAAGGGGAGAAATATCACATAATACCTTGTCTTTGAAGGGCTTGATGTCGTAGGGAAGATGAAACTCTTGAGTGATGCATATATCTCATCCTTGGTGAGGCCAGCTGATGGTGTAGGGTTGTGGGTGCAGGGTTATTGGAAGGTCCAACCACTTGATGACCCCTTATGAGACAAGGTTCTTCTAACTGCGACTATCAACAATGAAATGAAGCGAATCCCCCTTTACCCACATCTGTGAGTGAAAGAGGTGTTCCCCTTCCTCTAGTTGTTTTGGTTCACTTGGATGCAATTTGGTGGTAGCAACAATGTCACTGGGTTTGGAATCAATAATCCCCTTCCCACTTTATGGATTTGATTTTGAGGCAGAATCTTCCTTTGACTCGGAAGGTTTTAGCTCAGCCACCAGTGACTTCTTGGAGAGACATTATTCGATGTTGTGGCAAGGGATTTCATGGTACTCACACCACTTTCCCATCTCCTTCTTCGACTTCTCATTACCCTTCTTGGGTTCCGTCTTGGACTAGTTTTCCCGAGAGTGAAAATCATTTCTTTGTCCCTTATTTGGTTTTCTGGGACCTCCTTTTCCCTACTTCGACTATGAGGAATTTGTAGATCCAAACTCTAACCTCTTATACTTAATTTTTTTCTCAATCTTGACACCATATCTATAATCCACACCTAATTATGTGATGTCTATAAACTCCATTTTCGTTTGAATTTATCTATGAAGAAAACTATAGTATTTGAGCAGCAGATGTCATTCAGAGTCCTTGATACCCAATTTGGTGTGCAGAGTATGGAAAATATTGGTGAAATATGGTACTTTTTGGTCCCTTTCCTGATGCAGTATGGTCCATCTTGTGTATTGGTCCTTGCAGCTTCCAACAAAGTAATATTTTTATTTAATGCCATCCCAGAAGGAATTCCATGTGGGGGCGACGACAAATATTACATATTCCTATGTGTCCCTTTGCTTAGATTAAGTGTCCTACCAATCCTTAACATGGGGGACAACCTTGAGGAGTGCAAAAGTAATATTTTCCCTATCGAAAAAATTGTTGAACAAAAAAAATCTTTGAGCAGATTCAACCATTTATCTACAACATCTTCATCTATCAGTCATTTAAATAATGGAATATAAAAGTTTACTTGTACCTTGAAGGGGGTTTCATGGTCGTTTGATGAAGATGTATCTCCTGTGGGAAGCCACCAAAGGATCTGTGAAAATTTGTCCATCATTTTGTTCCTTTGTCACACAAGGGATTCCTTGAGCAATAGTTTAAAAGGATCTCCTGCTCCATAATATTTCTTATCATCCCCCATGAGTTATGCTCAGGCTCAATGTGGTCAATCTTGTAAAGGATCGACTAGTTCAAGTCCCAACTTCTTGTACCCAGATCTTGTCAGGGACATACACAAAGAAAAGAAAATGAAGAGCAGAATGCTCTGATACCACTGATATGAACTTATGAGTGGAACAAAATGAATAATAGATTGAATACAATAACATAGAGACATAAAGAACAACAATAGATATGCAGTGAACAATAACTTCTATTTAATAAAGAAAATAGGTTGAAATTGTAAAACACTAGAACTAAAAAAACTTTCTCAAATGGTGGTACCTATCTGTGAGAAGAGATGTGACTGCTACGTCCATCCGTCGGAGCAGAATCATTACAATAAAGCTCCATACGCCTTTTTAACATTACTCATGAATTCCAAAATGCTAGAAACCCTAAAGCCTAACCCTAGGAGATGAAACGTCAAAAGTTATGTGGGCCTCGATGGACAAGTTGGTACCTCAACTTCTTTGGGTTGTAGCTTTTTCATATGACCTCCATTTTAGGTGTGTGATAACCCATTGGAAAGGTATTTTCGAGAAATACACATTATGTCGTTAAACTCTAACTCCATATACAATTTTATTATGGCAAGCCAAAAAACACTGTTTAGTGCCCCAAAACGACCATGGAAGTACAAAAAGATCTACTGACATGAAAAAATCCAAAATAATCTAGTTGGATAGGTGGGAAGCCACCAATATCCACCTGGATGCTTTGTAGGGATTCAACACAATCGAAGAATTGTAGAACCCACAATTACAATGAAATGCTATCATTATAGAGAAACATGTTGAACTTAAAACTGTCAAGATTAGCCAGTTGAAATAGGTGGGTGGCCACCAATATCCACCTGGAATAGCATCGATACTTCAATATGATTATTATGCATCGATACATATATACCCTTAAAAAACATTGATTTCTATATTATTTCAGGCATCATTTTGTGAGTTCATAAGAACTCAACGATATGTATATATTTTAATTTATTGTTTTTTTACAAATATATTTTATAATAATATTGTATTTTATAGTTTTTCTATCACATTTTGATATAATGATTTCATAAATTCCTTATCCAATAGATTACACCTATGTGATTTTCAACAATGTAAATCATTCACATATTAATTAATCAACACGACATTTTACAACATTTGACAATGCAATAAAATAACAAACCCATTTTAATATATATGAATAAGAGACCCATGGTCGTCAAAAATGGGACAACATAAAGATCCATAATAATCAAAATGGAATCAATATGTAAATGTTACATATATTGGTAGCATGTCCTCATGCAATTGAGAGATTATGTCCACTACATTAAGGAAAATCCCTGATTTTTACACATTGATATTACAAAACACACAACTTGAAGTAGCATTCAATTAAATTGATTGTCATTCATCACTTGAATTGTTGTCATTGCTCGATTTGTGTGAATCCCTCATTTTCGTATCAGTTGTACATGATATTGTACTTTGGTTATTCAAATAGATGGTTTCTTCCTCGATTTTTTTTGATGTTCCAAATGCTCATGTTCTATCTACTAGCATATAAATAAAGTGTAATAAGTAAATACACACATATTTTTTAAGCTTTGCCTCATGCAATGTAACAAAAGATCTTTTTTTGGCTCCTCTGCATACTCTGTTTCCTGCATGTTTGATACGCCATGACAATTCGTAATCGATATAATTAATATAAAGGTTTCTTATTGTTCCATTAATCATAAAATGAGTTGAGAAGTTAAACAACAAAGCTACTTACAAATTTTTCAATTAAACCTTGATACTTCAACATATAATCACAACTCTTAGTTAACCCAATGTTGATCAATTGTTCATTTGGATCTTCTTTGCATGTTATCATCCATTAGTAGACATCCATGGATGAGTATAAATTAGTTATTCAAATATAAATATCACAACAAATATGAAAACTTAAGTAATGTCGAAAACACAAACTTTACAATCAACCATTTTTTTTCCTTGTCATCTCATCTTATGTGTTGATTGGGTTCTATTTTGTTTTTTTTTCTCCAATAAAAATATTGAAAATTATTATTTAATATGATAAATAAATTTGATGTACATAAAAGAGTAAATGAATGATCACATACCTCTGATGCATGTTGTTGTTTGGATGCATCCTCCTGGGATGAAGTTATGTTCATTTCTTTTACCATCTCATTGTACACTCTTTTGGACATACCTACTGGCATGTATTGGATCTCCCCTCGTTTGTCGCTTGGAATTTTCATAATCTTCCTAGAAAAAAAAGAGTACAATATTTGGTAATGTAGAAAAACATGAAAGTAAATGTAGAAAAACAAATTAATTTGGTAATTATTGGAACATAGACTTGAACATGTTTATTAATAATAGCTTTTGTATGATTCTTTTATGTTATTGCAAGTTTTTTCTATTGCAAGTCTCACGGGTCTCATTGTTGGAATACTGAGAGGGGGGGTGAATTAACATTAACATTTTTTATCACTTTGAATCACAATATATGTATAAACTTTAACTTTATCAATAGTTTATCACTTATGAATTCAGTTTATCATTGCATCATAAACAATATCATTCATAAATGCATAATAAACAACCACATATACACGGTCCCATCAACATTGGTGACAACTTGTTGAGATAACCTCTCGAGATAAATTTCTCAAGGCTCCTCTCTTACTTTCTCATTCAATTCACTATGTAAAGGAGAATATGTGGAAGCATTTGTAAGTATTTTATTTACTTTCTCTTTCCAAAAACTTACCTTATTTCAAATTTATCTTCTTTTTTTCTTGGGAAAATAATTCATAAACCACCTTTCTATTAAAGTAGTAGGAAATAGCCACCCTAAAATATGGAGTTTCATTTTTTCACTCAATCACACCCAAAAACACTAAAACAAAACATATATAAGAATGGTTTCTAGTCTTCGTTTGCCACATGACAAAAAATGGTAAGAATGGTCACCGTGTCAAAACCCATCATTTTTAAAATAAATCAAGTCATTGTGGTACCTTTCCAATATGGCTTTGACATACCCCAACCTAATATCATAAGTAAGTAAATATAGTGTTGGATGACCTCAATTGTGGGATGCATTTTGTAGATATCCCCATCCTCCACATTCTCATTGAGAGGTATATCTATGTTCCATTTTATTGGATTTTTTTCATTTCTTACTTATAAGAGTTGAATATATTTTCTCCGTGGTGTCCGGATAAATATCCTCAAACTAAGTGTTCTTAGTGGTTTCCAGGTATTATGTGGTAACTTAATTTCTGTACAATGATAACAGAAATAATTTATAATTTCAATACATAGGGAAAACCATGATATCCAGAGGTTTCTCAGATGAAGCTTACAAACATGCCGCTATTGATAACATATACACAATAACTTATCTACAGTCAAAACAAAAATAATTTATAAATCCAGTCTGTGAGGAAAACCATGATAAGGTAATAGTTAAATAAAACCCTCGAATAGTTTGCTTGTACATTTAGATGTCTCCATTCCGAAATACCTTCTTAACCAACGGCCACTTCATCTATCTACATAAATTATAATGGAATGTTGAACTTTCCAAAGCCTTATCGATCCACATA
>ML791122.1:209961-224960 GCA_009831015.1 Picea engelmannii
ACATAACAGTTGTTAGTTCAATTTGTGGATCATAGCTTTGTCTTCTTCATAAATCGAACTGTAATATATAAGTTTGTTGCATAATAGGTTTCCCCTTTTGCAGGAATTTATAATCAGAAAATTGTTATGACATTCTTTTATGTGTTGTTTGTCCTGTAACATACTTCAAGAAGCAGCATAGATGATCGTTTCTGAAAAGCTTAGGGACTTAACGGTGTGAGTTTCCCTCCTCCAACCAGCTTAAGAAGTCATCTTGCACAGGACAGACTTGGAGCGTTTCCAGGTCAATTAGTATTTAGTTTATTGCTTTTATTAAGTAGTTTAATATAGATATAATTTTGATTTGTTTTAATTTCAGTTAGTTTACTTTCTTATTCATAAATCATAAAATAAAAAAAAAGAGTTCTCTTCGCTGTCTTGGGACAGCAAGCAAATTAGTTTCACAGGTTTTATTCAAATCGGTAGATTGTATGCAATGTATATTTGTGAATAAACTATAATTAAACTGACAATTAGGTAGTTGATTTGAGTTATTATTAGGATAATTTGTAGTTTGTAGATAGAATAGTTAGAATAGTTTATATTAGTGTAATTATCTTTGTTTTATTAGTTTCTGGTTTCCTCTATTTTAGTTTGATTTCTTTTATTTAGTTAGTTAGTTTGTTTTAGTTGATTTTTATTAGTTTCTAGTTTCCTTAGTTTAGATTACTTAGCTCAGATCAATTTTCTCTTTGGTTTTCTTAGGAGACCTTAGAGCGGCCAACGGAGCCATTAAACTCGTCAGGGTGGTCCATTCCAAATGGCTTGGGTTATTTAGACAACCCTGGACCGGTTCCACTCTCCCAGTTGACGGATGGACTGTTTCGCCCGTCAACAGTCACTTTGGCCAGAGATCCGTGAGAAGAACGAATGGTGAAATTTCTTCGTGGGGAAGAACCGAAATCCCGTGGATCGTTGGATCTTGTAGATCTATGAGGAGGTTAAGAATGATCGTTCTTTAATGTTTGGAATCTCGGGAGGAGTAGCGATCGTTGGATGAGAAGCAATAGGAGTCGTTGATCTCATGTTTCGAACTCCTCTATTTCGAAATTCGAGATTTGGAGCAGCAAGGAAATTTGGAGTCACTGCATCACGAACTCCCGATTTGCGAAATCCTGAAAAATCGGGGCCGTTGATCTCCCAGGGGGAGTTTTTAGCATTTCATCCTTGGGAAATCAGAGGGAATTTTTCGGACTTCAAGGATTAGAAGGAGGAGAGGTTAGAGTGCATCACAACTTTACGAACCCCGAAATCGTGATGAGCTCAGAGGAAATATCCCCAGGTCATAGGGCGTAGTTGCATGAATAGTGGCTGAAGGAACAACCAAAACCCGTTAAGCCCTTTTCGACATTTCGGGTCTCGGGAGTTCGAAGGACCCAGATCTGTTGTCGCTGGAGTCGTGAAATCCGGAATCACGAAACTTCGAAATCCTGAACCTAGAAAACTCGAAGTACTGGGCCCATAGTCCTTTCTCATATCACATTTCGACACTTCTCATTTCATTGTGTTTATGCATCAGGTGTTTGCAAACCTCGAAAAGCCGAATCTCGAAACTCTGCAATTTCGAAGTGCTGGCCCACTGTCCTTTCACATTTTGTGATTCGACATTTCTTGTTTCAATTCTTTGTTCGACGTTTGTAATCGCCGAAAACCCGATTGACCTCTTCTTTTCACCTCATTTTGTTCTGTACAGTTTATGCCACTAAACAATATTCTAATTTTGTTATCGGTAGAGGTCCTGAAATAAAAGTCTCTGAACCCTTATGCTTACAGAGCGCTACACATCTGTAATACCTTATACTAGTGCAACGAACTCTCCTCTAAAATCTTTCTGAATATTATGACAACAGGTCTCTCCGTGGATTCTTCTATTTCATTTATTAAATTTCTGTTAATGTAGTATGGATGCAGTACTNTATATATATATATATATATAAAGTACTATATGTACATGCTTCTTCCAATTCAATTATTCAAAAAATAGATCTGCTAGAACTTCAATTACAGAAGTAAACATATGCCTAGAGACAGATCGGTACCTTTCAAGCTCATTTATACATAGACAATCCTACCTAGAATTTTGATTTCAGAGTTACATATGTTTTTGTAGGTGGATCTGTTCCTTCAAGTTCATATGAAGATTGTTTTGGCTAACATTTGGTTTCAGGAGGAACCATTTCTCATATTTAGTCTTTGATCATAAACTTCTTACAACAAACAGATGTCATCCATGGAAATTATTTCAACTTTACAATTAGATGTATAATCTCAGATACACGAATCATTCAAATCAAAGACTAAGCATACCTTTAAACAAGATAAAATAAAAAGTTGACATTTCGGCTTTTGGGACTTTCTTACTACATATACACGGAGTTCCTTTGCTTTAATAAACCCCGAAATCCTAGATCCCGAAACCCCAAAAATGTTGGGCCCACAGTCCCTTCGCATTTCACAATTCGACATTTCGTGTTTCATTCTACTAAACGTCAGGTGTTCATAAATCCTGACATCCCGAAAATCCCGAACTCCCAAAATCCTGATGTGCTGGGCCCACAGACCTTCCCCATTTCACAATTCGACACTTATTAGTTCATTTGTTTACACATCCGGGGTTCGTAAACCACAGACCCCAAAACCCTGATCACAATCACAACTTTGCGCATGATTTTCTCATCGAAGTATAAATACCCTATGTAAAGTTCTTAGGTTCAATTCCATTTACAATAGGTACATTATGTATATTGGAACTTCAAAATACTGGTAATTACCATACAGTTGCCTCAGTGGTAATAATCCCAGTTTATGAAGGGACTATTCCAGAATTTAACCATAATTTACTTCTGATTATCCTAACAATTAAGAGACAGAAAATCGGTATTCATCTGAGATTAACTCAAACGTAAACATTATTCCATATTAAATTCATAAGGTATTCTATCAGTTTTTACCTTTTACACTTCATACATTGAACAGATTTCGCCTAGGTTATTGTATCCTTATCGAATTAAATAGATGGATTACCACTGTGCCTAAATAATTCAAAGAGATGGAACATAATTTCAATTCAGATTTAACGAATACACTGCATCGTATATACGATCATTCAAATAGAAAATGGAAATCATTTTAATTCAGATTTAACACATACGTTGCATCTTATATAAAGTCATCTAGATAGAGAAGGAGTAGGATAACATATCTGAACCAGTTTTGCTGGAAGACAAGGGGAACAACCACATTCCTCCCAACTGTAGAACAGGGCAGGCAAAACCACTTGCCCGATTCACCCCCTAGCTTGACCATGAATCCATGAGGGAGAATTTGGAGATTCCTCCTCAACAATATCTGCAAATTCCAGCAATTATCCTTTTTTCTCACACTTACTTAGCAGTGCTCATAACAACAAGGAAAAAGAAATTAATCAATTGTCCCTTTCCCCCCAGCATACTTGGTAGCATCCTGCCTCCTCGCATATGCTATTGATCAATTTTTCCCAGGTCTTTTTCCCTCCTTTGGGGATTTTCGCAGCTTTCAAAATCCCTGATTTTCAAGGGCTGCCAATGGCCAAATCTATGATTTGCCACTTGTAATAATCAGCCCAGAGGTAGTTCCAACATGTTCCCCACTCATGGAGTCATGGTCAGCTGATTTTAACATGACTGTTCCATTTGTCCTCCTGCAGTTAATATAAATATTTTGTTTTTATACAAGTGTCATAATCAAATAGTTAGTTGAGTCCAATCAGATCTCTTCCGAATAGTCATAATACTTAATTACAAATATCAAATTCAAAATTCGAAATTGCCATAAATGGCAAAAAAATTCCAAATTTGAATTTACTAAAAACGAAAATAAATTTCCAGCAAATTTAAATTTCAAAAATATTTTATTTTTGGGGATATCACATCCTTTTCCCCTTCAGCAAAACACTGTCCTCAACGTTCGTTCCTTTCTTGGAACAGAGTTGGATGAGATTTCCACAAATCTCCCTCCAACTCCCAAGTGGCCTCCTCAGGACTAAAGTGCTTCCATTGCACCTTTACCTGAGGGACAACTCTATTCCGAAGTGTTATTTCTCTCCACTCCAGAATGCGCAGGGGTTCCACCTGGAACTCACCTTCGGGTTCCACTTGCACCAAGTTCCAATCAATCATATGAATAGGGTCATGAATATACTTTTTCAACAGAGAAACATGAAATACATTATGAATTCTTAGATTAGCTGGAAGTGCAAGCTGATATGCTACGGGTCTGATTCAAGCTAGTATCTCGAAGGGCCCACAAAACCTGGGTGCCATCTTGGCACAGTTCCCTAACTTCAATGAGCTTTTTCAGGCTTTGACCTTCAAATAAACATGGTCTCCTAATTGAAATTCCAAGTGTCTTCTTTTCTGATCTGCATAGCTCTTCTGTCTATCCTGTGCTTCTTTCAAGTTCTGTTGTACCTTCCCTACCATGTTCTCCATTTCTTGAAGCATCTCTGGTCCAACCATGAGTCTATCAGCTGGGTTATCCCAACTAATTGGAGTTGTACACTTTCTACCATACAGTATTTCGAAAGGGCTCAACTTAGCCAAAGTTTGGTACCCATTGTTATATGCAAATTCTACCAGGTTTAGGTAGTCTTCCCACTTGTTTGGTTTTGTTCTTACATACATGCAGAGCATATCCTCTATGATTTAGTTTTTCCTTTCGATCTGTCCATCCATTTGGGGATGATAACTTGTACTGAAATTCAAGTTAGTGTTTAGTCCTGCAAACAATTCCTTCCAAAAAGCGTATGTAAATTTTACGTCTCTATCTGAAATCACCATTTTAGGAATACCATGCAGTCTAAAAATTTCTTTCATGAATATTTCAACAATGTTTATAGCTTTAAAAGTAGACTTTACAGGAATAAAGTGTGCAGACTTACTGAGTTTATTGATTACAACCATGATAGAATCATTATGTTTATGAGTTTTAGGAAAACCTGTTATAAAGTCCATCGATATGGTCTCCCATTTCCATTCTGGTACTGGTAATGGATGTAATGGGTCAGCTGGATGCTCGTGTTTGGCCTTAACCTGCTGACAATCCTGGCACCTAGCCAAGTATTCTGTTGTTTCTCCTTTCATATTAGGCAAGTAAAATAATTTTCTAAGTGTTGTTATTGTTTTTTGGTAACCTGGATGACCAGAATATGGTTTCTTATGCACTTCGTCCAAAACCGTTAATTTTAACTCTGTTGAATCTGGTATGTAAAATCTGTTTTTAAATCGTAATAGTCTCTTCTTGTCGATACTTAGATCTAGTTTATCTGAATCTGCGGTACTGTTTTGTAATTCTTCCATCATCTTAGTGTAATTTCCGTCGCTAATACCGGTCTTCCTTATTCTTTGTTCCAGATCACTTTCTGCCCTACTGATATTTATCTCAAATAACCCATGGACTCTTCTTCTTAAAGCGTTTGCTACTTTATTTTCCTTACCCTTCATATGTCTGACCTTGAAGTCGAATTCGCTCAAGAAGGCTAACCACCTTTCTTGTCTTGCGTTAAGGTCTAGTTGGTTAAATAGATATTTTACCCCGCTATTATCCATCAATAGTAGGAATTTTCTACCCATTATATAGTGTCGCCACATTTTTAAGGGATGTATTATTGTTGCCAATTCTAAGTCATGAGTGACATAATTTCGCTCGTGTTCTTTTAATTTCCGAGACTCATAACAAATCACGTGCCCTTCCTGAGTTAGAACACCACCTAGTCCCTCTTTACTTGCATCAACACATACTGTGAAGTCTTTATCTGGGTCTTCTACCTTCAAAATGGGCACCGATGTCAATAATTCCTTCAGCTTGTTAAAATTGTCTTGACACTTTTAGGACCAGTTAAACTTGGTTCCTTTATTTTGTAATGATGTGATAGGTTAGGCTATCTTGGAAAATCCTTCTATAAACCTATGGTAATATCCGATGATTCCCATAAATGACCGGATGTCTGCTACATCCTTAGGTACTGGCCATTCCATAATGGATTTTGTCTTTTCTGGGTCTATGGAAATACCTTCCGAGGAAATGACATGTCCTAAATATTGTATCTTTTTTTTATAAAAGTCACACTTGTCAAATTTGGCATACAATTTTTGTTTCCTCAACATTTGCAGAACTATCCTTAAGTGTTCATCATGTTCTTTTTCCATCTTTGAATAGACCAGAATATTGTCGATAAATACTACCATGAACTTGTCTAAGTATTGACTGAAAATATTGTTCATCAGGCACATAAACGTGGTTGGTGCATTAGTGAGTCCGAAAGGTATGAATACAAACTCATAGTGTCCATATCTTGTTCAAAAATTTGTTTTGTTTATGTCCTCGTCCTTTATCCTAACTTGATGATAACTGGATCGTAAATCCAATTTTGAAAAGATCTTGGCCCCACCAACTTGATCGAACAGATCATTTATCCTTGGTAAGGGGTATTTGTTCTTAATGGTCATTTTGTTTAGTTGTCTATAATCGATACATAGTATTAGAGTACCATCTTTCTTTTTTACAAAGAGGACTGGTGATCCCCATGGCGAGACACTCGGTCTGATATACTCTTTGTCCAACAACTCATGTAATTGTATTTTTAATTCTGTCAATTCTGGTAGACACATTCGGTAGGGTGCTTTTGAGATAGGGGTTGATCCAGGTAGTAAGTCTATGGAGAAATATATTTTCCTTCTAGGAGGTAATTCTGGTATCTCATTCACAAACATGTCTCTGAATTCACGTAGGACAACAAAGTCTTCTAACTTGGGCTTATCTTCTTTTTCTAATAAATTCGTTACTTAGATGGCATAAACTTGACATCCCTTTCTAATACATTTCTTGAGTTGCATCACTGAAACTTGTCTAACTGATATAGGTTTTGGTATGCCTTGGGTTGTTCTAATAGTGCTAAAATTATCTTTATAGCTAAGTATCCTTGTATAATAGTCTAGTACTGCTTGTGTTGTTCCAACCAATCCATCCCGATAATCATATCATACGATCCCAGTGGTAAGATGTTCAGATTGGTCCTTATCTTTTGACCATCTAAGATGAACTCAAGATCAGAAATAAAGTCAACTACTTTTCTTTTAGTAACTGTTTCTAGTTGTACAAGCCATGATTTTGTGTGCTTCAGTTTCTTAAGTTTATTCGACTCTACTACATCGGGAGTAATATAACTTAATGTAGCTCCAGGGTCAATTAAAACAAAAAATCGAGTGTCATTGATTTTACCTTCGATTTCTACCACCGAGGCCTAGTGGTCAGCTTGTCGACCATCTATGGCTGCATTTATCTGATGCAGAATTCTGCCCACATCTCCTATTGTCGAGGCTTCTTGCAAATTGTGAATAGCAGTTCTGTTGACTGCAATTAAACATGGACAGTTTCTCCTTAGATGAGGTTCTCCACACTCCCAACACTTTAATGGATCGTGGGAGTTGTCCCCAAACTTCTTCGTTCTCAGGTTTACCAGTTTACCGCTACCTTATGTATTCAGATGATTGGAGTGAAAATATTTCCCTGGGAAACTTTTTGCTGCATTTCGATAAGGAGCTGGCTGGTATCCCTTCTTCCGTTGGTTCATTCCATCTTGCTTCTTATCCTTTAAGGTCTTGGGAAACTCTACCCGTTATTTATACTAGTCATAGCACATTTGGGCTTTCCTGAATACCTCACTCAAGGATTTGGGGCTGTCAAACTCAATTCTGTCCCAGTAGGCCTATGGTAAACAACTTAAGAATCGTTGTATTTTTACCTTATCCTTTCAGATGTACGGTATGAACCTTAGTAGTTCCAGAAATTTATTTACAAGGTCCTCCATCGTCATCTGTCCGAGTCGTAACTCGTAAAATTCTTTCGTCTTCCTTTCATAATAGCTTTCAGAAAGGTATTGTTTCTTGAAATACTTCTTAAAGTCAGACCTTTCCAACTGTTTCTCCTTTAGGTCCTTGGCCAATTTCAGGTCCTTCCACTAAATGCTAGCCTTCCCCTTCAAATTGTAGATGGCCATTCTGACCTTCATGTTGCTAGAGTAGTTGTAGATTTGGAAGTATTTTTTGATGTCCAACAACCATGCCTCATCTTCTTCTCCTGTCCTGGATTCTCCATCAAAGGTAGTTGGTTTAATCTTTTTATATTCTCCTTCAAGGTGGTCTGTTTATTTTCTTTTTCGGCCTGGTATAGTTTTTTCTTCAACTGAAGGTGTCCCTTCAGATGAACTATCTCCTTTTTTTGTTTTCATACCAGAATTCTTGGAGGCCCTTTTGTTCACCTCCTCATCATGTTTATCATATTTTGGGATTTTCTTGGTTACTATACTACACAATAGGACTTCATTTATCTCTTGCTATTCCTGTTGTGCCTTCTTCAATTTTTCATTGTCGGCCTTGAAAACCTGTAGTGCAACAATAAGATTCCTCATTGTTTCCAACACCTCTGTGGTGAGCTTCCATCACTGTTATGTCTTGTATCTCTAGGAGGTCCTTGCTACGGATTCCCTTCCATCCTGATTTCTGCACCTTCTTGAGCTGCCATAATCAACCCAAAACAGAAAGACTTTCTATTTGTAACCACATGATTTATTAGTTTTTCATAAATCAGAATATATTCTAAACAATTAACGTGGCCCTGTTCAGGCCCAGTGTTGTAACTTTTTCTCTGATACCATATGTAATGTAACTAAAATTCACCATAAAAAAAATTTCGTTTAAGCTTAGAATTTAAGAGAAGGTAAGGTTCATTTCTATCCATAATGTCATTATTACACCAGTCTAGTTTATTTTGAATAGAACAGTGTAAGTGGGTAAATTCTTTCCATAATTCTACCACTTCCCTTGACTCTCAAACTACTCCAACATACTTAGTTGTATATAGGCAATGCCTAAATTCAAGTCGAAGGACCCTTGATGTTCAAAGAGATAAATCTCATAAGGGATAGCACCTTTGAAGTACTTTAAGGGAGGCATAGATCGAAAATCGTCTCGCAGAGGTCAAGTTCATGTGGAAGAACGCCAAGTCATTTTTGCCAGAGATCCGTGAGAAGAACAAATGGTGAAATTTCTTCGTGGGGAAGAACCGAAATCCCGTGGATCGTTTGATCTTGTAGATCTATGAGGAGGTCAAGACTGATCGTCCTTTAATGTATGGAAGCTTAGGAGGAGTAGCGACCATTGGATGAGAAGCAACAGGAGCCGTTGATCTCACGTTTCGAACTCTGCTATCTCGGAATTCAAGATTTGGAGCAGCAAGGAAATTTGGAGTTGCTACATCGCGAACTCTCGATTCGCGAAATCCAAAAAAATTGGGACCGTTGATCTCCCAGGGGGAGTTTTTGGCATTTCGTCTTCGGGAAATCAGAGGGAAGCTTTCGGAATTCAGGGATTAGAAGGAGGAGAGGTTGGAGTGCATTGCAACTTCCCAAACCCCAAAATTGCGACACGCTAAGAGGAAATAGCCCTAGGTCATAGGGCATAGTCGCATGAATGGTGATTGAAGGAACAACCAAAACCTGTTAAGCCCTTTTCAACATTTCAGGTCCCGGGAGTTCGAAGGACCCAGATCTGTTGCCGCCGGAGTCGTGAAATCCCGAATCGTGAAACTCCGAAATCTCGAACCCAGAAAACCCGAAGTACTGGGCCCACATTCCTTTCTCATTTACCATTTTGACACTTCTCATTTCATTGTGTTTGTGCATCAGGTGTTCGTAAACCCTGAAAACCCGAATCCTGAAACCCCAAAATTCTGAAGTGATGGCCCACAGTCCTTTCGCGTTTTTTGATTTGGCATTTCTTGTTTCAATTTTGTGTTCGATGTTTGTAATTGCCGAAAACCCGATTGACCTCTACTTTTCACCTCATTTTGTTCTCTATGGTTTATGCCATTAAAAAATAGTCTAAGTTTGTTATCAGTAGAGGTCCTGAAATAAAAGTCTTCGAACCCTTATGCTTACGAAGCGCTACACATCTGTAATACCTTATACTAGGGCAACGAACTCTCCTATAAAATCTTTCTGAATATTATGACAACAGATCTCTGCATGGATTCTTCTATTTCATTTATTAAATTTCTGTTAATGTAGTTTGTACGCAGTACTAACTGCACCGGTATCCGTATGCCTTCTATATATATATATATATTTCTATATATAATTCTATAAGTACTATATGTACAGGCTTCTTCCAATTCAATTATTCAAAAAATAGATATGCTAGAACTTCAATTACAGAAATAAATATATGCCTAGAGACAGATCGGTACCTTTCAAGATCATCTATACATAGACAATCCTACCTAGAATTTTGATTTCAGAGTTAAATATGTTTCTGTAGGTGGATTTGTTCCATCAAGTTCATATGTAGATAGTTTTGTCTAGCGTTTGGTTTCAGGAGGAAACATTTCCTGGATTTAGTCTTTGATCATAAACTTCTTACAACGAAAAAATGTCATCCATGGAAATTATTTCAACTTAGCACAATTAGATGTATAATCTCAGATACACGAATCATTCAAATCAAAGACTGAGCATACCTTTAAAGAAGATAAAATACAAACTTGACATTTCAGCTTTCAGGACTTCCTTACTACATATACACGGAGTTCCTTTTCTTTACTAAACCCCGAAATCCTGGATCTCGAAACCCCAAAAATGTTGGGCCCACAGTCCCTTCGCATTTCGAAATTTGGCATTTTGTGTTTCATTCTGCTGAACATCAGGTGTTCATAAATCCCAACATCCCGAAAATCCGGAACTCCCGGAATCCCGAAGTGTTGGGCCCACAGACCTTCCCCATTTCGCAATTCGACACTTCTTAGTTCATTTGTTTACGTGTCCAGGGTTGGTAAACCTCGAAACCCCGATCACTATCACAACTTGGCGCATGATTTTCTCACCGAAGTATAAATACCCTATGTAAAGTTCTCAGGTTCAATTCCATTTACAATAGGTAAATTCTGTATACTGGAGTTTCGAAATACTGGTAATTACCCTACAGTTGCCTCCATGGTAATAATCCCAGTTTATGAAGGGACTATTCCAGAATTTAACCATAATTTACTTCCGATTATCTTAATAATTAAGAGACAGAAAATCAATATTCTTTCGAGATTAACTCAAATGTAAACATTATTCCATATTAAATTCGTAAGGTATTCTATCAGTTTTTCCCTTTTACACTTCATACATTGAACATATTTCGCCCAGGTTATTGTATCCTTACAGAATTAAATAGATGCATTACCACTGTGCCTAAATAATTCAAAGAGATGGAACATAATTTCAATTCAGATTTAACGAATACACTGCATCGTATATACGATTATTGAAACAAAAAATGGAAATCATTTTAATTCAGATTTAACACATATATTGCATCTTATATAAACTCATCCAGACAGAGAAGGAGTAGGATAACATATCTGAACCAGTTTTGCGGGAAGACAAGGGGAATAGCCACGTTCCTCCCAACTGTAGAACAGGGAAGCCAAAACCACTTGCCCAATTCACCCCCTAGCCTAACCATGAATCCATGAGGGAGAATTTGGAGATTCCTCCTCAACAATATCTGCAAATTCCAATAGTTATCCTTTTGCCTCACACTTACTCAACAGTTCTCATAACAACAAGGAAAAAGAAAAAAATCAATCGTCTCTTTCCCCCCAGCATACTTGGTAGCGTCCTGCCTCCTCGCATATGCTATTTATCAATTTTTCCCAGGTCTTTTTCCCTCCTTTGGGGATTTTCACAGCTTTCAAAATCCCTGATTTTCAGGGGCTGCCAATGGCCAAATCTCTGATTTTCCACTTGTAATAATCAGCCCAGAGGTAGTTCCAATATGTTCCCCACTCATGGAGTCATGGTTAGCTGATTTTAACATGGCTGTTCCATTTGTCCTTCTACAGTTAATATAAATATTATGTTTTTATACAAGTTTCATAATCAAATAGTTAGTTGAGTCCAATCATATCTCTGCCCAACAATCATAATACTTAATTACAATTATCAAATTCGAAATTTGAAATGACCATAAATGGCAAAAAAATTCCAAATTCGAATTTACTAAAAACGGAAATAAATTTCCAGCAAATTTAAATTTCAAAAATATTTTATTTTTGGGGATATCACAGATTTATTTTTCCTAAGGTTATTCCTTGTTTATTAGTCATAATTAGTCATTATCCAGTCTCCTATAATTTAGGTGAGAATATTCCACCTGGAGAATATTCTCTTTCAGTTGACACTTAAGTTTGACTAGTTGAGTTGAGTTTAGATGTTGCATTGGTTTTCTCACCATGAAACATTGGGATCATCACCAACTCACTACTCTTTGTTTAGTTAGTTAAATGAAGACTAGTTGACTAGTTAACTCGGCTAGATGGCAGTTCACTCTCGTAACTACCTGAGAGACTAGACTAGGTGGCAGTTTATTCTTGTAATTGCTGGTGTGTGTCCAGATCAATCTAGACCACCACTATAGCTCATTAGTTACTCATGTATCCTATATCTATTGTAAATTATTCACTCTTTGAGTGTGGAATATAGTTAATGAGAATTATTCCATTCTTTATATCCTTCTTCTTTCTTCTATTCTCTCTGCAAATGTGTGTATCATTGTTTAGCTAGATCTATTTTGTGCAGGTTACAATATTCTCAATTTCCTGGATAGTTTCTGCATCTACATGTTCATTTTCTTCTTTTGTAACTTCTTCATGCTCTTGCATTTATGAATATTGTTTAGTTTCCTATTGAATTTGTTGAACTTGCGGTACTTGTTCTTGTCTCACTTCAACATCTACCAATTATGATTTCAAGAGTGAGGATTCATCAAATACTACATATCTACATATGATGAGTTTGTGGGCAGTAGGACCCATAGTTTGTACCCCTTAACTCTATCACCATAACCAACAATGATCTAACTTAGAACATAGATCTTTAGAAATAAGAGCATAAGCATCACAACCAAATATTCTCAAATTTGAAAAATCACACAAGTGACCTATCCATACCTCTTCTGGAATCTTACAGTTTATTGAATTTATTGGTGACCGATTTATCATATAGCATGTTGTAAGAACTACTTCTAGCCACAATTCCTACTGCATCTTGGCATTACTGAGCATGCTCCTTTCTCTCTCTAGAAGAGTCCTATTCATGTGTTCAACAACACCATTCTGCTGAGGAGTATAAACCATGGTATTATGTCTTTTGATATGAGCTTCCTTGAAATAGTTGTCAAATTCCACAGATGTGAACTCACATCCATTATCTGTCCTTAAACACTTGATTGACTTGTCAGTGCTCTTTTCAACCAAAGCTCTGAATTGCTTAAAAGTATTAAATACATCATCTTTTCTTTTAAGTAAATAGACCCAAACCTTTCTAGAGTAATCATCTATAAATGTCACAAAATATGACCATCCCCCAAGATAAAATCTAGGGGATGGTACCCAAACATTTAAATGAATGTAATCAAGGATATATTTGCTTATATGCCTTATTTAAAATTATGTCTACATTGTTTTCCAAAAACACAATACTTGCAAAAATTGAAATTCAGAAACTTTAAACTTAGAAGTGACTTACGATAAACCAGTACCTTAAGCCCTTTCTCGCTCATGTGACCCAAACACTGATGTCATAAAAAAACATAGTCACTTGCATATTTAGATGATACCACTGCTTGATTTACCTCTGCCCTTCCTTCAAGCTGATAAAGGTTCTCGGTCCTCTTTTCCTTCATGACTACTAAGATGCCTTTGGACACTTTCAATACTCCACCTTGAGTTGTACACTTGTAACCAACAAAATCTAGAACTCCCAAAGATATCAAGTTCTTTCTAAGTTCAGTTACATGTCTTACATATTTTAATTTTCTTACAAATCCATCATTCATTTTAATTCAGATGCTACCAAATCCAACATTTTTACAAGAAAAATCATTTCCCATAAAAACAACACCATCATCAATAGATTGGTAAGTTGAGAACCAATTTATATGAAGATACATGTGGCTGGATGAACCAGAATCTAACAACCAATGCTGATGTTGATGTGAAACATTACATGTAGACAACACCTCATCAACCATACCCGAACTGGAACCTGAAATTGTTTCAACTACATTAGCTTCCTTTGATTATTTTGTGGAGTCCTCCTTGGATTTGTTTCTCATCTCCTCAGACAACAAAGATCCCACAACAATTTAACAATCAATGGCATATGTTGTGTTAAACCACACAGTTGTGACCATATGGTACCAAGACTCAAGCAACAGACAAAGTAGTGTAACTGATTTTTCCTCATCTTATAACTTTACTTCCATATTAGTTAATTGAAAAATCAGAGTATTGAAAACATTCAAGTGATCAACAATTTTTATACCTTGTTTCATTCCCAAGTTGTACAACTGCCTCTTCAAAAATATTATGTTTGACAAGTTCTTTGTCATATACAGACTCTCCATTTTGGTCCACAAATCTTCTATTATCGTCTCTTCAGTGATGTTAAACAACACCTCACATGCTAGACACAAACAAATAGTATTGAGGGCTCTTCCATCCAGATCCTCCAAGTCCTCGTATGTCATGCTTGTCGGTTTCTTTGAGTTTCCAGCCAAGGCCTTTTTCAATCCTTGTTGCACAAGAAGATCTCCCATATTTAGCTTCCATAGAACAAATATATTCTTATCACTGAACTTTTCCACCTCAAACTTGGAACTCTACACTTTCTCCATTAACAGAAACAACCGTCAAAAATAAAATCACAACCTTAATAAACCAGGCTCTCTTAAATGTGGAGGATTAATGATATGAACCCCAAAATATTTAATCAAAAAGGTCCTTTAAAAATATTTAATAAATATTTTATACGTCATAAAAGGGTCGACCTTCCCTTTTAATAAACACCTTTTTAAAACACCCTTTCACATTAAAAAAGG
>ML791122.1:241703-253130 GCA_009831015.1 Picea engelmannii
TCTCCTATATTTTAGGGGAGAATATTCCACCTGGAGAATATTCTCTTTCAGTTGACACTTCAGTTTGACTAGTTGAGTTGAGTTTAGATGTTGCATTGGTTTTGTCACCATGCAACATTGGGATCATCACCAACTCACTACTTATTTTTCAATCAGTTAACTGAAGTCTAGTTGACTAGTTAACTCAACTAGGTGGCAGTTCACTCCCGTAACTGCCTGAGAGACTAGACTAGGTGGCAGTTTACTCTTGTAACTGTTGGTGTGTGTCCATATCAATCTAGACCAAGACTATGGCTCATTAGTTACTCATGTATCCTATATCTATTGTAAATTATTCACTCTTTGAGTGTGGAATACAGTTAATGAGAATTCTTCCATTCTTTCTCTCCTTCTTCTTTCTTCTATTCTCTCTACAAATGTGTGTATCATTGTTTAGCTAGATCTATTCTGTGTAGGTTCAACACATTTACATGGTATCAAAGCCGACAAACTGCTAAGAAAAATCTACACCAAATCATTTTTTGTAGGTACAAAAGATTAAAGATAACAAAAGATGGATTATTCGTCAGAAATACTTCTCACACCTCATAACTATTTGGAATGGAAGCCAAAAATTCTACTTCTGCTAAGATGCAAAGAATTACACCAAATAACCATGGCAATTGAAGTAGAGCCTGATTCTGTCGATGAGAAAAATGACTTTCTCAATAGACAAGATATGGCCATAGGATGTATCCTCTATTTTATTTCTCCTGAAATTCTCCATCAAGTATATGATGACTCACAAGAATTCACTCCAAATGATTTATGGAGCAGATTGGAGGTTTTATTTGGGAATAAGGAAGGATGCATGCAAAATTTTGATAAGATAGAGAATGTAGAAAAACCACTGGAAGATAAATCATCTCAGTTTGAAGAGCTTTCTACACAAGTATTTGCAGAAATTTGTATTCCATTAATTGAATATGATGTCTACTCCATTTCATATTTATTTTCTGAAATTCATGTGGAATATATATGACATTCATTTCAAGAGTCACATGTAGACACTTTTGCATGCACCATGCATGCATCTCATGAGACAAAAAGAGAGTTGTGCACATCAGACGCCATTCTGATACTTTCTAAGAAACATTTGTAGACACAAATTGGATATTTGAATTCCTCTCAGGAAAATATCCAATTTCAAAAAAGAAATCGTCTGAAATGGAGTCTGGGAACTGAAGTTATGATCGTTTGAAAATCAACATAATTTCAACGTTTTTTTCAGAAATGGCCGTACGGTTTTCAAAATTTCATCCAAAATTTATTTGGATATTATTCATTACAAGAAGATAAAGTGGATATGCGTGGAAACATCAATGATGCATATACTTCATGAGATCCATGCAGACATATACATCTTCAACAAAATCTCCAAAGAACACAAACTTACACAATTGCGAGGTCTTCTTGGAGTGAAGGACATGGTTGCTTAGTAACTGTTTTTTTGTTCCTTCTCATTTTTTGTTTTATGCATTATAATTTGAGGGGGGCTTTTGTTCCCATGAGGTTTTCCCTCTTTCCTTGTTTAGTTTAGTGTATCTTTTGTATTTGGGTACCTAACATGGCCTCGTAGCCGGAACCCATTCTTTATTTTCACCATAGTGATATTCAGGGGGTGTGTTGGAGTTACTTCACACACACCTAGGATTTTGTAATGTACCTCAAATTCACCATAAAAAAAATAAAAAAATTATGACATAATTCAATTTCGTTTAAGCTTAGAATTTAAGAGAAGGTAAGGTTCATTTCTATCCATAATGTCATTATTACACCAGTCTCGTTTACTTTGAACAAAACAGCGTAAGTGGGTAAATTCTTTCCATAATTCTACCACTTCCCTTGACTCTCAAACTACTCCAACATACTTATATGTATAAAGGAAATGTCAAAATTCAGGTCGAAGGACCCTCGATGTTCAGAGAGATAAATCTTAGAAGGGATAACACCTTTGAAGTACTTTAAGGGAGGCAAAGATCGAATATTGTCTCGCAGAGGTCAAGTTCAGGTGGAAGAATGCCAAGTCATTTTGGCCAGAGATCCGTGAGAAGAACGAATGGTGAAATTTCTTCGTGGGGAAGAACCGAAATCTCGTGGATCGTTGGATCTTGTAGATCTGTGAGGAGGTTAAGAATGATCATCCTTTAATGTTTGGAAGCTCGGGAGGAGTAGCGATTGTTGGATGAGAATCAACAGGAGTCGTTGATCTCGCGTTTCAAACTCCACTATTTCAAAATTTGAGATTTGGAGCAGCAAGGAAATTTGGAGTCACTGCATCACGAACTCCCGATTTGCGAAATCCTGAAAAATCGGGGCCGTTGATCTCCTAGGGGGAGTTTTTAGAATTTCATCCTCAGGAAATCAGAGGGAATTTTTTGGACTTCAAGGATTAGAAGGAGGAGAGGTTAGAGTGCATCACAACTTCACGAACCCCGAAATCGTGATGAGCTCAGAGGAAATAGCCCCAGGTCATAGGGCGTAGTTGCATGAATAGTGGTTGAAGGAACAACCAAAACCCGTTAAGCCCTTTTCGGCATTTCGGGTCTCGGGAGTTTGAAGGACCCAGATTTGTTGTCGCCGGAGTCGTGAAATCTCGAATCGTGAAACTCCGAAATCCTGAACCTCGAAAACCCGAAGTACTGGGCCCATAGTCCTTTCTCATATCACATTTCGGCACTTCTCATTTCATTGTGTTTATGCATCAGGTGTTCGCAAACCCCGAAAATCCGAATCTCGAAACTCTGAAATTTCGAAGTGCTGGCCCACTGTCCTTTCACATTTTGTGATTCGACATTTCTTGTTTCAATTTTGTGTTCGACGTTTGTAATGGCCGAAAACCCGATTGACCTCTTCTTTTCACCTCATTTTGTTCTGTATAGTTTATGCCATTAAACAATATTCTAATTTTTTTATCAGTAGAGGTCCTGAAATAAAAGTCTCTGAACCCTTATTCTTACAGAGCGCTACACATCTGTAATACCTTATACTAGTGCAACGAACTCTCCTCTAAAATCTTTCTGAATATTATGACAATAGGTCTCTCCGTGGATTCTTCTATTTCATTTATTAAATTTATGTTAATGTAGTATGGACGCAGTACTAACTGCACCGGTATCTGTATGCCTTCTGTATATATATATATATATACATATATATATATATATATATATAAAGTACTATATGTACATGCTTCTTCCAATTCAATTATTCAAAAAATAGATCTGCTAGAACTTCAATTACAGAAGTAAACGTATGCCTAGAGATAGATCGGTACCTTTCAAGCTCATTTATACATAGACAATCCTACCTAGAATTTTGATTTCAGAGTTAAATATGTTTTTGTAGGTGGATCTGTTCCTTCAAGTTCATATGAAGATTGTTTTTACTAACGTTTGGTTTCAGGAGGAACCATTTCTCAGATTTAGTCTTTGATCATAAACTTCTTACAATGAACAGATGTCATCCATGGAAATTATTTCAACTTTACAATTAGATGTATAATCTTAGATACACGAATCATTCAAATCAAAGACTGAGCATACCTTTAAAGAAGATAAAATACAAAGTTGACATTTCGGCTTTCGGGACTTTCTTACTACATATACACGGAGTTCGTTTGCTTTACTAAACCCCGAAATCCCGGATCCCGAAACCCCAAAAATGTTGGGCCCACAGTCCCTTCTCATTTCGCAATTCGGCATTTCTTGTTTCATTCTGCTGAACGTCGGGTGTTCATAAATCCCGACATCCCGAAAATCCCGAACTCCCGAAATCCTGATGTGCTGGGCCCACAGACCTTCCCCATTTCGCAATTCGACACTTCTTAGTTCATTTGTTTACACGTTCGGGGTTCGTAAACCCTGAAACCACAGACCCCGAAACCCTGATCACAATCACAACTTGGCGCATGATTTTCTCACCGAAGTATAAATACCCTATGTAAAGTTCTTAGGTTCAATTCCATTTACAATAGGTACATTATGTAAATTGGAGCTTTGAAATACTGGTAATTACCTTACAGTTGCCTCCGTGGTAATAATCCCAGTTTATGAAGGGACTATTCCAGAATTTAACCATAATTTACTTCTGATTATCCTAACAATTAAGAGAAAGAAAATCGGTATTCATCCGAGATTAACTCAAACGTAAACATTATTCCATATTAAATTCATAAGGTATTCTATCAGTTTTTACCTTTTACACTTCATACATTGAATTTTTTTTGCCTAGGTTATTGTATCCTTACCGAATTAAATAGATGCATTACCACTGTGCCTAAATAATTCAAAGAGATGGAACATAATTTCAATTTAGATTTAATGAATACACTGCATCGTATATACGATCATTCAAATAGAAAATGGAAATCATTTTAATTCAGATTTAACACATACGTTGCATCTTATATAAAGTCATCTAGATAGAGAAGGAGTAGGATAACATATCTGAACCAGTTTTGCGGGAAGACAAGAGGAACAACCACATTCCTCCCAACTGTAGAACATGGCAGGCAAAACCACTTGCCTGATTCACCCCCTAGCTTGACCATGAATCCATGAGGGAGAATTTGGAGATTCCTCCTCAACAATATCTGCAAATTCCAGTAGTTATCCTTTTTTCTCATAGTTACTCAGTAGTGCTCATAACAGCAAGGAAAAAGAAATTATTCAATTGTCCCTTTCCCCCCATCATACTTGGTAGCATCCTGCCTCCTCGCATATGCTATTGATCAATTTTTCCCAGGTCTTTTTCCCTCCTTTGGGGATTTTCGCAGCTTTCAAAATCCCTGATTTTCAGGGGCTGCCAATGGCCAAATCTTTGATTTGCCACTTATAATAATCAGCCCAGAGGTAGTTCCAACATGTTCCCCACTCATGGAGTCATGGTTAGCTGATTTTAACATGACTGTTCCATTTGTCCTCCTGTAGTTAATATAAATATTTTGTTTTTATACAAGTGTCATAATCAAATAGTTAGTTGAGTCCAATTAGATCTCTTCTGAATAGTCATAATACTTAATTACAAATATCAAATTCGAAATTCGGAATTGCCATAAATGGCAAAAAAATTCCAAATTTGAATTTACTAAAAACGGAAATAAATTTCCAGCAAATTTAAATTTCAAAAATATTTTATTTTTGGGGATATCACATCCTTTTCCCCTTCAGTAAAACACTTTCCTCAGTGTTCGTTCCTTTCTTGGAACAGAGTTGGATGAGATTTCTGCAAATCTCCCTCCAACTCCCAAGTGGCCTCCTCAGGACTAAAGTGCTTCCATTGCACCTTTACCTAAGGGACAACTCTATTCCGAAGTGTTATTTCTCTCCGGTCCAAAATGCGTAGGGGTTCCACCTGGAACTGACCTTCGGGTTCCACTTGAACCAAGTTCCAATCAATCATATGAGTAGGGTCATGAATATACTTTTTCAACAGAGAAACATGAAATACATTATGAATTCTTAGATTAGCTGGAAGTGCAAGTTGATATGCTACAGGTCTGATTCGAGCTAGTATCTCGAAGGGCCCACAAAACCTGGGTGCCACTTGGCACAGTTCCCTAACTTCAATGAGCTTTTTCGGGCTTTGACCTTCAAACAAATGTGGTCTCCTAATTGAAATTCCAAGTGTCTTCTTTTCTGATCTGCATAGCTCTTCTGTCTATCCTGTGCTTCTTTCAAGTTCTGTTGTACCTTCCCTACCATGTTCTCCATTTCTTGAAGCATCTCTGGTCCAACCATGAGTCTATCAGCTGGGTTATCCCAGCTAATTGGAATTGTACACTCTCTACCATATAGTATTTCGAAAGGGCTCAACTTAGCCGAAGTTTGGTACCCATTGTTATATGCAAATTCTACTAGGTTTAGGTAGTCTTCCCACTTGTTTGGTTTTGTTCTTACACACATGTGGATCATATCCTCTATGATTTGGTTTTTCCTTTCGGTCTATCCATCCATTTGGGGATGATAACTTGTACTGAAATTCAAGTTAGTGTTTAGTCCTGCAAACAATTCCTTCCAAAAAGAGTATGTAAATTTTACGTCTCTATCTGAAATCACCATTTTAGGAATACCATGCAATCTAAAAATTTCTTTCATGAATATTTCAACAATGTTTATAGCTTTAAAAGTAGAATTTACAGGAATAAAGTGTGCAGAATTACTGAGTTTATCGATTACAACCATGATAGAATCATTATGTTTCTGAGTTTTAGGAAAACCTGTTATAATGTCCATCGATATGGTCTCCCATTTCCATTCTGGTACTGGTAATGGATGTAATGGGTCAGCTGGATGCTGGTGTTTGGCCTTAACCTGCTGACAATCCTAGCACCTAGCCAAGTATTCTGTTGTTTCTCCTTTCATATTAGGCAAGTAAAATAATTTTCTAAGTGTTGTTATTGTTTTTTGGTAACCTGGATGACCAGAATACGGTTTCTTATGCACTTCGTCCAAAACCGTTAATTTTAACTCTATTGAATCTGGTATGTAAAATCTGTTTTTAAATCGTAATAGTCTCTTCTTGTCGATACTTAGATCTAGTTTATCTGAATCTGCGGTACTGTTTTGTAATTCTTCCACCATCTTAGTGTAATTTCCGTCGCTAATACCGATCGTCCTTATTCTTTGTTCCAGATCACTTTCTGCCCTGCTGATATTTATCTCAAATAACCCATGGACTCTTCTGCTTAAAGCGTCTGGTACTTTATTTTCCTTACCCTTGATATGTTTGACCTCGAAGTCGAATTCCCTCAAGAAGGCTAACCACCTTGCTTGTCTTGCGTTAAGGTCTGGTTGGTTAAATAGATATTTTACCCCTCTATTATCCATCAATAGTAGGAATTTTCTGCCCATTATATAGTGTCGCCACATTTTTAAGGGATGTATTATTGTTGCCAATTCTAAGTCATGAGTGACATAATTTCGCTCGTGTTCTTTTAATTTCCGGGACTCATAACAAATCACGTGCCCTTCCTGAGTTAGAAAACCACCTAGTCCCTCTTTACTTGCATCAACACATACTGTGAAGTCTTTATCTGGGTCTGCTACCTTCAAAATGGGCACCGATGTCAATAATTCCTTCAGCTTGTTAAAATTGTCTTGACACTTTTGGGACCAGTTAAACTTGGTTCCTTTCTTTTGTAATGATGTGATAGGGTAGGCTATCTTGGAAAATCCTTCTATAAACCTACGGTAATATCCGGTGATTCCCATAAATGACCGGATGTCTGCTACATCCTTAGGTACTAGCCATTCCATAATGGATTTTGTCTTTTCTGGGTCTACGGAAATACCTTTCGAGGAAATGACATGTCCTAAATATTGTATCTCTTTTTTATAAAAGTCACACTTGTCAAATTTGGCGTACAGTTTGTGTTTCCTCAACATTTGCAGAACTATCCTTAAGTGTTCATCATGTTCTTTTTCCATCTTTGAATAGACCAGAATATCATCAATAAATACTACCACGAACTTGTCTAAGTATTGACTGAAAATACTGTTCATTAGGGACATAAACATGGTTGGTGCATTAGTGAGTCCGAAAGGTATGACTACAAACTCGTAGTGTCCATATCTTGTTCAAAAATTTGTTTTGTTTATGTCCTCGTCCTTTATCCTAACTTGATGATAACCATATCGTAAATCCAATTTTGAAAAGATCTTGGCCCCACCAACTTGATCGAACAGATCATTTATCCTTGGTAAGGGGTATTTGTTCTTAATGGTCATTTTGTTTAGTTGTCTATAATCGATACATAGTCTTAGAGTACCATCTTTATTTTTTACAAAGAGGACTGGTGATCCCCATGGCGAGACACTCGGTCTGATATACTATTTGTCCAACAACTCCTATAATTGTATTTTTAATTCTGTCAGTTCTGGTAGACACATTCGGTAGGGTGCTTTTGAGATAGGGGTTGATATAGGTAGTAAGTCTATGGAGAAATCTATTTCCCTTCTAGGAGGTAATTCTGGTATCTCATTCACAAACATGTCTCTGAATTCACGTAGGACAACAAAGTTTTCTAACTTGGGCTTATCTTCTTTTTCTAATAAATTCGTTACTTAGATGGCATAAACTTGACATCCCTTTCTAATACATTTCTTGAGTTGCATCACTGAAACTTTTCTAACTGATATAGGTTTTGGTATGCCTTGGGTTGTTCTAATAGTGCTAAAATTATCTTTATAGCTAAGTATCCTTGTATAATAGTCTAGTACTGCTTGTGTTGTTCCAACCAATCCATCCTGATAATCATATCATACGATCCTAGTGGTAAGATGTTCAGATTGGTCCTTATCTTTTGACCATCTAAGACGAACTCAAGATCATAAATAAAGTCAACTACTTTTCTTTTAGTACCTGTTGCTAGTTGTACAAGCCATGATTTTGTGTGCTTTAGTTTCTTAAGTTTATTCGACTCTACTACATCGGGAGTAATATAAATTAACGTAGCTACAAGGTCAATTAAAACAAAAAATCGAGTGTCATTGATTTTACCTTCAATTTCTACCATCGAGGCCTGGTGGTCAGCTTGTCGACCATCTATGGCTGCATTTATCCGATGCAGAATTCTGCCCATGTCTCCTATTGTCGAGGCTTCTTGCAAATTGTGAATAGCAGTTCTATTGACTGCAATTAAACATGGACAGTTCCTCCTTAGATGAGGTTCTCCACACTCCCAACACTTTAATGGCTCATGGGAGTTGTCCCCAAACTTCTTCGTTCTCAGGTTTACCAGTTTACGGCTACCTTACGTATTCAGATGATTGGAGTGAAAATATTTCCCTGGGAAACGTTTTGTTGCATTTCGATAAGGAGTTGGCTGGTATCCCTTCTTCTGTTGGTTCATTCCATCTTGCTTCTTATCCTTTAAGCTCTTGGGAAACTCTACCCGTTATTTATACTAGTCATAGCACATTTGTGCTTTCCTGAATACCTCACTCAAGGATTTGGGGCTGTCAAACTCAATTCTGTCCCGGTAGGCCTATGGTAAACAACTTAAGAATCATTGGATTTTTACCTTATCCTTTCAGATGTATGGTATGAACCTTAGTAGTTCTAGAAATTTATTTACAAGGTCCTCCATCATCATCTGTCCGAGTCGTAACTCGTAAAATTCTTTCGTCTTCCTTTCATAATAGATTTCAGAAAGGTATTGTTTCTTGAAATACTTCTTAAAGTCGGACCATTCCAACTGTTTCTCCTTTAGGTCCTTGGCCAATTTCAAGTCCTTCCACTAAATGCTAGCCTTCCCCTTCAAATTGTAGATGTCCATTCTGACCTTCATGTTGCTAGAGTAGTTGTAGATTTGGAAGTATTTTTTGATGTCCAACAACCATGCATCATCTTCTTCTCATGTCCTGGATTCTCCATCAAAGGTAGTTGGTTTAATCTTTTTATATTCTCCTTCAAGGTGGTCTGTTTATTTTCTTTTTCGGTCTGGTATAGTTTTGTCTTCAACTGAAGGTATCCCTTCAGATGAACTGTCTCCTTTTTTTGTTTTCATACCATAATTCTTGGAGGCCCTTTTGCTGACCTCGTCATCATGTTTATCATATTTTGGGCTTTTCTTGGTTACTATACTACACAACATGACTTCATTTATCTCTTGCTATTCTTGTTGTGCCTTCTTCAATTTTTCATTGTCGGCCTTGAAAACCTGTAGTGCAACAATAAGATTCCTCATTGTTTCCAACACCTCTGTGGTGAGCTTCCATCATTGTTATGTCTTGGATCTCTAGGAGGTCCTTGCTGCGGATTCCCTTCCATCCTGATTTCTGCACCTTCTTGAGCTGCCATAATCAACCCAAAACAGAAAGAATTTCTGTTTGTAACCACATGATTTATTAGTTTTTCATAAATCAGAATATATTCTAAACAATTAACGTGGCCCTGTTCAGGCCCAGTGTTGTAACTTTTTCTCTGATACCATATGTAATGTAACTAAAATTCACCATAAAAAAAAATGCATTTAAGCTTAGAATTTAAGAGAAGGTAAGGTTCATTTCTATCCATAATGTAATTACTACACCAGTCTAGTTTACTTTGAATAGAACAACGTAAGTGGGTAAATTCTTTCCATAATTCTACCACTTCCCTTGACTCTCAAACTACTCCAGCATACTTAGTTGTATATAGGCAATGCCTAAATTCAGGTCGAAGGACCCTTGATGTTCAAAGAGATAAATCTCAGAAGGGATAGCACCTTTGAAGTACTTTAAGGGAGGCGTAGATCGAAAATCGTCTCGCAAAGGTCAAGTTCATGTGGAAGAACGCCAAGTCATTTTGGCCAGAGATCCGTGAGAAGAACAAATGGTGAAATTTCTTCGTGGGGAAGAACCGAAATCCCGTGGATCATTTGATCTCGTAGATCTATGAGGAGGTCAAGACTGATTGTCGTTTACTATTTGGAAGCTTAGGAGGAGTAGCGACCGTTGGATGAGAAGAAACAAGAGCCGTTGATCTCACATTTCGAACTCTGCTATTTCAGAATTCGAGATTTGGAGCAGCAAGGAAATTTGGAGTTGCTACATCGCGAACTCTCGATTCGCGAAATCCCAAAAAATTGGGACCGTTGATCTCCCAGGGGGAGTTTTTGGCATTTTGTCTTCGGGAAATCAGAGGGAAGCTTTCAGAATTCAGGGATTAGAAGGAGGAGAGGTTGGAGTGCATTGTAACTTCCCAAACGCCGAAATCGCGACACGCTAAGAGGAAATAGCCCTAGGTCATAGGGCATAGTCGCATGAATGGTGGTTGAAGGAACAACCAAAACCTGTTAAGCCCTTTTCGACATTTCAGGTCCCGTGAGTTCGAAGGACCCAGATCTGTTGTCGCCGGAGTCGCGAAATCCCGAATCGTGAAACTCTGAAATCTCGAACCCAGAAAACCCGAAGTACTGGGCCCACATTCCTATCTCATTTCCCATTTCGACACTTCTCATTTCATTGTGTTTGTGCAACAGGCGTTCGTAAACCCTGAAAACCCGAATCCCGAAACCCCAAAATTCTGAAGTGATGGCCCACAATCCTTTCGCATTTTTTGATTCGGCATTTCTTGTTTCAATTTTGTGTTCGATGTTTGTAATTTCCGAAAACCCGATTGACCTCTAATTTTCACCTCATTTTGTTCTCTACGGTTTATGCCATTAAAAAATAGTCTATGTTTGTTATCGGTAGAGGTCCTGAAATAAAAGTCTTCGAACCCTTATGCTTATGAAGCGCTACACATCTGTAATACCTTATACTAGGGCAACGAACTCTCCTATAAAATCTTTCTGAATATTATGACAACAAATCTCTGCATGGATTCTTCTATTTCATTTATTAAATTTCTGTTAATGCAGTTTGTACGCAGTACTAACTGCACCGGTATCCGTATGCCTTC
>ML791122.1:253691-277727 GCA_009831015.1 Picea engelmannii
GATCACTATCACAACTTGGCGCATGATTTTCTCACCGAAGTATAAATACCCTATGTAAAGTTCTCAGGTTCAATTCCATTTACAATAGGTAAATTCTGTATACTGGAGTTTCGAAATACTGGTAATTACCCTACAGTTGCCTCCATGGTAATAATCCCAGTTTATGAAGGGACTATTCCAGAATTTAACCATAATTTACTTCCGATTATCTTAATAATTAAGAGACAGAAAATCAATATTCTTTCGAGATTAACTCAAATGTAAACATTATTCCATATTAAATTCGTAAGGTATTCTATCAGTTTTTCCCTTTTACACTTCATACATTGAACATATTTCGCCCAGGTTATTGTATCCTTACAGAATTAAATAGATGCATTACCACTGTGCCTAAATAATTCAAAGAGATGGAACATAATTTCAATTCAGATTTAACGAATACACTGCATCGTATATACGATTATTGAAACAAAAAATGGAAATCATTTTAATTCAGATTTAACACATATATTGCATCTTATATAAACTCATCCAGACAGAGAAGGAGTAGGATAACATATCTGAACCAGTTTTGCGGGAAGACAAGGGGAATAGCCACGTTCCTCCCAACTGTAGAACAGGGAAGCCAAAACCACTTGCCCAATTCACCCCCTAGCCTAACCATGAATCCATGAGGGAGAATTTGGAGATTCCTCCTCAACAATATCTGCAAATTCCAATAGTTATCCTTTTGCCTCACACTTACTCAACAGTTCTCATAACAACAAGGAAAAAGAAAAAAATCAATCGTCTCTTTCCCCCCAGCATACTTGGTAGCGTCCTGCCTCCTCGCATATGCTATTTATCAATTTTTCCCAGGTCTTTTTCCCTCCTTTGGGGATTTTCACAGCTTTCAAAATCCCTGATTTTCAGGGGCTGCCAATGGCCAAATCTCTGATTTTCCACTTGTAATAATCAGCCCAGAGGTAGTTCCAATATGTTCCCCACTCATGGAGTCATGGTTAGCTGATTTTAACATGGCTGTTCCATTTGTCCTTCTACAGTTAATATAAATATTATGTTTTTATACAAGTTTCATAATCAAATAGTTAGTTGAGTCCAATCATATCTCTGCCCAACAATCATAATACTTAATTACAATTATCAAATTCGAAATTTGAAATGACCATAAATGGCAAAAAAATTCCAAATTCGAATTTACTAAAAACGGAAATAAATTTCCAGCAAATTTAAATTTCAAAAATATTTTATTTTTGGGGATATCACAGATTTATTTTTCCTAAGGTTATTCCTTGTTTATTAGTCATAATTAGTCATTATCCAGTCTCCTATAATTTAGGTGAGAATATTCCACCTGGAGAATATTCTCTTTCAGTTGACACTTAAGTTTGACTAGTTGAGTTGAGTTTAGATGTTGCATTGGTTTTCTCACCATGAAACATTGGGATCATCACCAACTCACTACTCTTTGTTTAGTTAGTTAAATGAAGACTAGTTGACTAGTTAACTCGGCTAGATGGCAGTTCACTCTCGTAACTACCTGAGAGACTAGACTAGGTGGCAGTTTATTCTTGTAATTGCTGGTGTGTGTCCAGATCAATCTAGACCACCACTATAGCTCATTAGTTACTCATGTATCCTATATCTATTGTAAATTATTCACTCTTTGAGTGTGGAATATAGTTAATGAGAATTATTCCATTCTTTATATCCTTCTTCTTTCTTCTATTCTCTCTGCAAATGTGTGTATCATTGTTTAGCTAGATCTATTTTGTGCAGGTTACAATATTCTCAATTTCCTGGATAGTTTCTGCATCTACATGTTCATTTTCTTCTTTTGTAACTTCTTCATGCTCTTGCATTTATGAATATTGTTTAGTTTCCTATTGAATTTGTTGAACTTGCGGTACTTGTTCTTGTCTCACTTCAACATCTACCAATTATGATTTCAAGAGTGAGGATTCATCAAATACTACATATCTACATATGATGAGTTTGTGGGCAGTAGGACCCATAGTTTGTACCCCTTAACTCTATCACCATAACCAACAATGATCTAACTTAGAACATAGATCTTTAGAAATAAGAGCATAAGCATCACAACCAAATATTCTCAAATTTGAAAAATCACACAAGTGACCTATCCATACCTCTTCTGGAATCTTACAGTTTATTGAATTTATTGGTGACCGATTTATCATATAGCATGTTGTAAGAACTACTTCTAGCCACAATTCCTACTGCATCTTGGCATTACTGAGCATGCTCCTTTCTCTCTCTAGAAGAGTCCTATTCATGTGTTCAACAACACCATTCTGCTGAGGAGTATAAACCATGGTATTATGTCTTTTGATATGAGCTTCCTTGAAATAGTTGTCAAATTCCACAGATGTGAACTCACATCCATTATCTGTCCTTAAACACTTGATTGACTTGTCAGTGCTCTTTTCAACCAAAGCTCTGAATTGCTTAAAAGTATTAAATACATCATCTTTTCTTTTAAGTAAATAGACCCAAACCTTTCTAGAGTAATCATCTATAAATGTCACAAAATATGACCATCCCCCAAGATAAAATCTAGGGGATGGTACCCAAACATTTAAATGAATGTAATCAAGGATATATTTGCTTATATGCCTTATTTAAAATTATGTCTACATTGTTTTCCAAAAACACAATACTTGCAAAAATTGAAATTCAGAAACTTTAAACTTAGAAGTGACTTACGATAAACCAGTACCTTAAGCCCTTTCTCGCTCATGTGACCCAAACACTGATGTCATAAAAAAACATAGTCACTTGCATATTTAGATGATACCACTGCTTGATTTACCTCTGCCCTTCCTTCAAGCTGATAAAGGTTCTCGGTCCTCTTTTCCTTCATGACTACTAAGATGCCTTTGGACACTTTCAATACTCCACCTTGAGTTGTACACTTGTAACCAACAAAATCTAGAACTCCCAAAGATATCAAGTTCTTTCTAAGTTCAGTTACATGTCTTACATATTTTAATTTTCTTACAAATCCATCATTCATTTTAATTCAGATGCTACCAAATCCAACATTTTTACAAGAAAAATCATTTCCCATAAAAACAACACCATCATCAATAGATTGGTAAGTTGAGAACCAATTTATATGAAGATACATGTGGCTGGATGAACCAGAATCTAACAACCAATGCTGATGTTGATGTGAAACATTACATGTAGACAACACCTCATCAACCATACCCGAACTGGAACCTGAAATTGTTTCAACTACATTAGCTTCCTTTGATTATTTTGTGGAGTCCTCCTTGGATTTGTTTCTCATCTCCTCAGACAACAAAGATCCCACAACAATTTAACAATCAATGGCATATGTTGTGTTAAACCACACAGTTGTGACCATATGGTACCAAGACTCAAGCAACAGACAAAGTAGTGTAACTGATTTTTCCTCATCTTATAACTTTACTTCCATATTAGTTAATTGAAAAATCAGAGTATTGAAAACATTCAAGTGATCAACAATTTTTATACCTTGTTTCATTCCCAAGTTGTACAACTGCCTCTTCAAAAATATTATGTTTGACAAGTTCTTTGTCATATACAGACTCTCCATTTTGGTCCACAAATCTTCTATTATCGTCTCTTCAGTGATGTTAAACAACACCTCACATGCTAGACACAAACAAATAGTATTGAGGGCTCTTCCATCCAGATCCTCCAAGTCCTCGTATGTCATGCTTGTCGGTTTCTTTGAGTTTCCAGCCAAGGCCTTTTTCAATCCTTGTTGCACAAGAAGATCTCCCATATTTAGCTTCCATAGAACAAATATATTCTTATCACTGAACTTTTCCACCTCAAACTTGGAACTCTACACTTTCTCCATTAACAGAAACAACCGTCAAAAATAAAATCACAACCTTAATAAACCAGGCTCTCTTAAATGTGGAGGATTAATGATATGAACCCCAAAATATTTAATCAAAAAGGTCCTTTAAAAATATTTAATAAATATTTTATACGTCATAAAAGGGTCGACCTTCCCTTTTAATAAACACCTTTTTAAAACACCCTTTCACATTAAAAAAGGATCACCTTTATTGAAGATTTATTGGATTCTCGATTCTCATGTCAAACTTCATACCATTCCTAAATTTTCTTTAATTTTTGGATCATCACACATTTTATGAGGGTAGCCTATGACGATTAGGAATCGATGCACTTTGTTAAAGGATAGCTTGTGACGATTTTCTCGCAAATTTTAGTGCCTTGCCAAACTACAGCCTGCGATGATGTCACACTGTGTACTATGTAGTGTCGATGATTCCAAAATTTTCACAATTCTGAAAGTGTGCCACCGAACGTCGCACTTTGTGATGGAGGAGAATCACTCCACCTCAACATGCGTTGGCCAATTAACTTGCATGGTGCACATTCAAGGAAAGGAGAGGCACTGCCCTCTCAAATTTCCTCGAGAATCAAAACCGTGATCTAGGCATTTAATGAGTACAAGATGGAAGATCCAAATTGTGCCTTCACACAAGCTAGAGATAAGGCCACCATTAAGTGGTTGACAGCATGAGGGATATCCATCCTATTTGGAGCATATTTCCATCATTGTAATTTTCCCAGTAGAGAGGCATTTTGAATGGTGATTTGACACCACTAGTTTATCTTGCGAGGGAAGCTCGTTGAGCCCCTCTGGTATAAATCTTTGTATTGTTGCCAGTAGAAGTGGTTAGCTAAGAGAGATTTAGCCATAGGGAGAGGAACACAGAGAGTCGAGACTCATTTGTATCTCAGACTCCACTATTGTAATTGGACATTCCACCATTAATAGAAAATGACAGTTTTTCCTATTATCAATTTCTGTGTAATGGATGTTGTGTTATGAATTCCATTTACATGCATTTGAATTGTAGATGAATGTTAGAAATCGTCTGTAGGGACAGAGATACAATATTCTATCTACAAGTGTGTTGAGTTAAATTTGGTTCTCTAAGCTAAGTGCAAGGAGTGTGTGACAGAGAGAGGAAACTATGTGAGTCGATGCAAGGAGTGTGCGTCTGAACTCAATGGAGTCAGAAGAAATATTTCCAGGAGGGCATACCAGGTTAATTCATAGACTCAAGGAGAAATTTCAAGTTGGTTAAGTACCTTGGAAAGAAATATTTTGTGGGAGGAAGCACAGTCCAAAGTTACTGAACACTCTGAAACACTCTTCTAGGAGGGCATCGAGCTAGTTTGAGCATGCACAAGAACAACACATTTGGAAGTGTTGGAATCCTTAAGAGAATCCCAGAATTACTGAACATTTTGAGGAAGGAAGGATTTGCAAGATTGCATCAACAAAGGAAAGGAGATGCCTTAAACCCTTTAGGAAGGCAAAGGGAGAGGCCATCGAACATATTAGTTGAGTGCAAGGAGTGTGCTAAGGATACTGTAACTCCATTTTACAAACTCAGGAGGAAGAGAAAGAGACTACCAGGAGGGAAAGAGGAAGTCCACTGAAGGATGCAGAGGAATTGGTAGCCTTGGAGGTTTTCAAGTTGAGCAAAGTCGTAGAAGAGTCTACGCAGAACTTTGTAAGGAGTGCAGAAGAAGTTTGAGAACAACTTAAGTCTCGAAGGGGAAATCTTGGATATGTGTGAAAAATAGTCTAGGACTTACCATAGTCTCGAAGATAGAGAAATCGTCCATCGTCAAGGAGGAGATAGGTGGCAGAATATCGAGAGTCTCGGGACTGGGAACTTCAGAAGGTTTGCCAAGAGAAAACAAAGATCTTCGCGAAGTCAGGAAGAAAGATTTGAATCTAGGCCATTGGATCTGGAAGGATACATGGAAGATATCCATGTACTTCAGAGGAAGAACCCTTTGTATAAAATTCAAGAGGAGAATACCTGAAGAGCTAGGGAAGTCGAAGAAATTCTATACGTCCATCAAGATAGGAAGTGTGGTGAGAGATCAGTGCTTCGCTGATTAAAAAATCAGGAGAAGAAGACTTGAGAGGAGAGAGGACTCGCGAGTTTATCACAACCATTGATCATAAGGAGAATGAGGATCGTATATCTGGTCCCGAGGAATTCACTGATTCAAGAATCGGGGAAAAGGGAGCAAGCAACTCGCGAAAGTTATGAAGCATGGAATCACGAAGGGAGTTGGCCCACGGTTGTAGCCCATGGTCACATCAAAGGGGAAGCCTAGCACAAGGAGCTAGAAAAGTTTTCATTAAGAGTTGAAAATCGTTGAGGAGAGGGTACGCAAGTGCCACATAACCTGTGCCAGGAAAGGAAGGACCTGTGATAGAGTTTTCAGGTTCCAAGAAGGAATCTAAGGAGCTGCTCTGAATCAATATTTCTATCTATCCTATATGGGTAGGTCGATCCACCTCGAGAGGAGAGAGGGAAGGGTAGGCATCAAGAGTGGTATCAGAGGTTGTTTTTTCTACAGATCGTAGGCAGAGGAGATATCAAATCTAATGCAGAATTGATTTGTATTGGTAAGAGGGATAGAGTGCGATGCTCTGTTGAAGTTGTTACAAGGTGTACAATAGATGTCAAACAACCAGGTGGGATGCAGGTGAATCAATATGGCCATTGGAAGTCATGAGAACGATCAAGGGAGAGTCTGCCCGCACAAAAGAAAATCAGAGATAGACAAGGAGCTCAGTGAAATCTGATCCCAGATGGAGACGCTAGCATTCAAGATGCAATAGGAAGAAAGGGTACACTAGAGGTATGAATGGAACTTGAAGAGAACAACTAAATGGCTTGTTCAGAAGATGTTGGCTAGAAGACAACAACATATGTTAAGAAGATGGCTGAGGCATGCTGAAAACCTCAGTAATGAGGGAAAGTGATCTAGAAAAGGTCTCATAGGTTGCTAGGTGGGTAATGGGAAGGGATCCGTGGATCTCATAGAATTCCAAGTGGGTAGAGGAGACATCTCAATTTTCCAACTGGCCAAGTGAGAAGATATGAACTCAATTGAGAGTTCGCATTGGTAGAGAGAGTTGACATATGGAGAGGAGGCAGAAGACAGACCTTGCCCAGATGAATATTTACGCGGAATTGTGAGTCATGTGAATGAAGATAACTTCCGTCAGAAAGGATGAGTATCTGAGGACCATTTTGACCATAGGAGGAATTGAGGTATTCCTACTGAGTAGCTGAGTATATTTGAACACAGATGTTGTGGGTGCAGCGAAAGGACAACAAGACGAGATTGTCGTGGAGAAAGAGGAACAGATACTAAAGTCTGTCCCAACAGAAAGATAGTGCCCAGTTGAGTTACTCACTTAGTCAAAGATGGAGCTAAAGGTATTAGAGGATTGGTTAGACAGTATGGAACCTGAAGGTGGTTGTCGAAATATATCCATGCTAGAGGAAACACAACAACATGAGGATAAGTTGGTGGAAGCTGGGGTGGGACCAGTCGAAGAGCTGACAAGAGTCAATCTGTCAAGAGAAGCAATATTTGAGAATAATCCCAGTGATGAGAATCCTGTAGGAGTGGATACTACAGCAGAGTGGCAAGTTAAGACAACAAGATATGGATAAGATAACATGTGAGATCGGTGTGATTCACCCAAAGACAAGGAAGAAGTGCAGCGAGTGAGTCCGCAACGGAAGAGCCTGCTGATGGAGCAGTTGGACGAGGTGGTTGCGGATATAAGGAAGCTCATGTTAGGGTCGGCAGAGGAAGCGATCAGCATGAGGAAGCTGGACAGAAAGGGACCTGCATGAGCAGTGGGGATGATACAGGAAAAATAGTGGCGAAGTGGAGGAGCCGAGAGACAGCTCCAAGAGAAATTTTGGGATCTAGAAGGATTTCAACCACGATGGAAATATAATGAGAAGTAGCTCATGATTTTTGTAGCCGTGGAGTATTATTCAAGAGCATCGCTCCACCTCAGCATGTGCTAGCCAATTAACTCGCATGGTGTGCATTCAAGGAAGGGAGAGGCATCACCGTCTCATTTTGCCTCAAGAATCAAAAGCGTGATCCAGGCATTTAATGAGGACAAGATGGAAGGGAATTTTTTTTCCTTTTCACAAGATGGGGATAAGGTCGCCATTAAGTGGTTGAAAGAAGGAGGGATCTGCATCTGATTTGGAGAATATTTCCATCATTGTAATTTTCCCAGTAGACAGGCGTTTTGAATGGTGATTTGACACCACTAGTTTAACTTGTGAGGGAAGCTCATCAAGCCCCTCTTGTATAAATATTGTATTGTTTCCAATAGAAGGGGTTATCTAAGAGAGATTTATCCATAGGGAGAGGAACACATAGAGTCGAGAATCAATTGTAGCTCCGACTCCACTATTGTAATTGGACATTCCACCATTAATAGAAAATGATAGTTTTTCTTCTTATCAATTTATGTGTAATGGATGCAGTGTTATGAATTCCATTTGCATGCATTTTAATTGTAGATGAATGCTATAAATTGTCTACAAGGATAGAGATACAGTTTTCTATCTACGAGTGTGTTGAGTTAAGTCTGGTTCTCTAGGCTAACTGCAAGGAGTGCGTGACAGAGAAAGGAAAATTTGTGAGCCGACGCAAGGAGTGCGTGTCTGAACTCAGTGGAGTCAAAAGAGATATTTCCAGGAGAGAATACCTGGTTAATTCATAGACTTAGGGATAAATTTCAAGGTGGTTAAGTACCTTGGAAAGAAAGACTACGTGGGAGGAAGCACAATCCAGAGTTACTGAACACTCTGAAACACTCTGCTAGGAGGGCATCGAGCTAGTGTGAGCGTGCACAAAAACAACACCTTTGGAAGTGTTGGAATCCTTAAGAGAATCCCATAATTATTGAACATTCTGAGGAAGGAAGTCTTTGCAAGAGTGCATTGAAAAAGGAAAGGAGACGCCTTAAACCCTTCAGAAAGGAAAAGGGAGAGGACATCGAACAACTTATCCGAGCACAAGGAGTGCACCGAGGATGATGAAATTCCATCTTACAAGATCAAGAGGTAGAGAAAGAGACTTCCAGGAGGGCAAGAGGAAGTCCACTAAAAGATGCAGAGGAACTGGGAACCTTGGAGGTTTTTAGGCCAAGCAATGTCGCAGAAGAGTCTACGTAGAACTCTGCAAGGAGTGTAGAAGAAGTTCGAGAACAACTTAAGTATCGGAGGGAAAATTTGCGCTAAGTGTGAAAAAGAGTTGAGGACTTTATGAAGTCCCGAAGATAGAGAAATCATACATCGTCAAGGAGGATACAAGTGGCAGAAGATCGAGAGGTTCAGGAGTGGGAACTTCAGAAGGTTTTTCAGGAGAAAAAAAAGTATTTTCATGAAGTCGCGAAGAGAGATTTGAATCCAGGTCATTGGATCTCGAAGGATACTTGGAAGATATCCACATAATTCAGAGGAATAACCCTTCGGAGAAAAGTTAAGAGGAGAATACCTGAAGAGTTGGGGAAGCTGAAGAAATCCTAGTCATCCATTAAGATAGGACATGTGGCGAGAGATTGATTCACAAATCGAGAGAAGTAGAATTGAGAGGAGAGAGGACTCACGAAGTCCAAACTCATGAGTTGATCACAACTATTGATCGCAAGGAGAACGAGGATTGTAGATCTAGTCCCAAAGAATTCATCGATTTGAGAATCGGAGAAAAGGGAGCAAGCAGCTCACGAAAGTTTCGAAGCACAAAATCGTGAAGGGAGCTGGCCCATAGTCGTAGTCCATGGTCATATCAAAGGGGAAACCTAGCATGGAGATCTAACAGTGCTGGCAATAATAGTTGAAAAGCATTGAGGAGAGGGTCCATGGGTGCCACATAACCTGCACCAAGAAAGGAAGGACATGTGACAAAGTTTTCAGGTTCCAAGAAGGAATCTAAGGAGTAGATCCGACTCAATATTTATATTGATCCTATATCAGGACGTCAAGCCACCCCGAGAGGAGAGAGGGTGGGGGTAGGCATCACTTTGCTACAGGGACAATATGCAACGGTGTAATAAAACCCGTCCACTTCACTTGACCTGACTCGGCTCGAATCTTCGATCCAATGACCAGATTCTCTTCTCCTTCTCTCTCTTCTGCTTCAAATCTAAGATCTGATACCGCTTGTTAGGAAGAATAAGAAAAACATATCATACAACAAAGCATAAAATAAGAAAGATCAAACACGCATTAAACCAAGCACATCAATCATACACTTGACACAATGATTTGTGTGGAAATCCAATGAGGGAAAAAAACATGGGAAATGATCATCTATATTCTTATTATTCAAGGGATAATTACAATAGCCTTCATAGGCATACAATCATCCTCTCCTCACACACTCTACTCTCTATTCCTTGCCCACACTTGCACTCACATTGTGCTCAACCTCTATGGGTATGCTCACATATATAACATTTATCACTCAATTATACAAACTAATCATGAATAGATCACATAGTTACATGAGTAGTTCATAAATAGATTGCATGTGTACAGATTAACATCGCTGCATGCATGTGCATGTGACCACATGAGAAAACGCGTTAGCATGTTTCCAACAAAATTTTGGTTGATATACATATTTTAGACCACAGGGAAATGTTCAATGCATTAACTGTTTTTAGTGATGGCAAGGAATCTTAGAACTGTTTTTTACTGATGAAAATAAAATATGTGGGAAGATCTCTCACCTAGGCACACAAAAATCTTCACACTAAAGACACATTCTAGCCTAATCACTCAAACCACAATCCATCTACACTAATTCTACATAGTTACAAGGGATTAAAACTCACATCTCTCCCATGTTATTGGCCCTAGCCCTCACATGAGAAATGCATGTTTAGTCCTTCTTTGATACCATATTTTCTTTCACACGAAAAGTAAAATAGAGTATATTATTCAATTAAATTTGTTACATATAAATACATCACACTTTGGCTCCAGATAGATTGACTATCTTAGTCACACAATCCATTTGTGAGAGAATATATGAACAACAGACCTAAATAGGATCTAATATTTCTCCTAGATTTAATCAACTCTTAAATAACAAAGCAAATCACTCAAATAGAGCTAATCTCTACATTATAATTACCAATTCAATAATAAATCATAATCTTATGATATGATGCATTAATTAACAAGACAAGACAAGTAGAAATTATTCCAACAAGTCATAAAAAAAATATAACAAGAAATAGAAAAAAAATATAAAAGGTTTATAACACTTCTTTATTTTATAACAAACTTTAAAGAGTGGTAGAGTCCCTACCTTTTAAAGCTGAAACGGACCTACCATGGCGGAGTCCCTATTTCATTTTTCCAAAAGGGGGCCAATACGGGGAGCATTGAAAACATATGGCCATTTGGAGTTTCAATGCTATAAACACAAGTTACATAAAGCACATAACTAGTTCGAATAACCAACACGTACCTACTTATGGCTATTTGGAGTTTTTGAATGCTATAAACACACGTTACATAAAGCACATAGCTAGTTCGAATAACCAACACATACCTACTTCAAAGAAGCGATGCATAACAAATAACCATGCTAATAAGGTAAGCAATGAGATTAAATATTACAGGGAACTTGTTGAAGCTCGAGTGCATAAAACAATGAAATAATATAGGGAACTTGTTGAACCTCGACTGCATAAAAAAATATAGATGCATAAAAAAATATAGATAAATAAGAAGAAAAATAAACACACCAATTTGGGGTCAATGATGGAAGACTAAAAGCTTGAGGAACCAACCATGAATTTAAGTGCATTGGTATGTGTTGTCACAATCCAACAATCTTTATCTTGAAAACAATTTTATGATACTTTGTCTAACGAATCAAAAAAACTACCGCAACTTCTCTAACAATATTGGTTGTATGAACATGTCTACATAGCTAAAATCTAAATTGTTGCAACCACTGTAGGTGATACTCATGCTTCTTAGATATTGATACTTGGTTTTTCCACGTGTCCACTGAAAACACCATTGTATATGAGATATTTAAATACTTCTCTGTCTCTATGTATTTCTATTCCCAAGATTAGTTTTAGCTACTTCTAGATCCTTCATATCAAAGGTCCTAACCCAACTAAGCCAACCAAATTATCTCAACCATGTTTGTTCTTGCTAAAAGAATAACATATATAACCAAGATAATGAATATACCATAAACACAATGGTTATGCTCGCTTCTTATAAAATTTGTCTGGCCATGAAGGAATCGAACATCTTGTACCATTGCATGGGTACCTTAGCCCATACTTCTTTGTGATCTTGAACAATTCCTGATATGTACACATCTCTGCTAATGCCGATTTGTGGGTAGTAGGATTGCACAATCTGCATCTCTCAACTCCATCATCATAAGCAACAAAGATGCACTTCCTTGACCAAATCTGACCAAGCTAGCCAAGTGAGACTTCCCTCAAAGTGATGACCAAAACCCACCAAACTTCCCTCAAAGTGCTGACAAAAACCATGACTCTTGAACTAACTTACCCTCATGACCAAAACCGACAAAACTTCTCTGAAAGACAAGGTATCTGGGAATACCGCATACTCCTCCTATCACCTACGTCGTGCTCCTCCTACCGGTGAAATTTCAAACATGGGATACACATAATAGATCCACCTCAAAATTTGCATTTGATACATTTTCCTTGCAATTTTAATGGCAACCAAGTCCTCTTCCTCACACGAGAGCTCCCATCTATGCAAAATCTCCTACAATCTATGCAAAATATTCTCCTCGGACTCCACAATATTAACCTCAAGATCATTACAATCTCTCTCCATTTCTACGCCACTTCCATCAACATTGGCTCCAATTCTTCCTCCTCCAACAACTCCATCCCCAATTGAATATGCTTGGATCATTTCTTCTTTGCAACACTTGGGCCACAACAAGGACATAGTACAACCAATAGCACAACATCCCGGCCCCATGTTTGTATCATCGCATAGATGCCAAAAAGATATATATTTCTTCAACACCCGAGAACACATTGGGGAAGAAAAAAATAGTGCCACCTTGTTCAACAGTCCAAATCCAAATATCTTGATCGCTTCAATCCTATAGGGAATATGTAGACAAAGATCTTGAGTTCCAATACCACAACGATCTTGTCCCAATTTTCTCTAATCATCCTCACCTACACCTTAAAGGACAATGCCCCAAGGCACCAAACCTGGTGGTCGTCCAATATCATCACTTTGTTGGGCGAGTAAAGGGGATTCGAAACTCCACCCACAATGGCTAAGATGTTTTTGTGGAAGACCATCTCCTTGCCGCCTATTCTGCCTCCATATCTAGGTCCACCAGTCTGTCACTGCTCCACCGCCAATGCCTTCCATTGCTCCAGTGCAAAAAACACCCATAAAGCTCCTCATTTATGGTTTATTTATTTTTCATTCGCCTAGGTTTCTTCTCAGCATTGCTTCTATCCCATACGTTGAGGAACAACCACTGCAATTACAACTTGTACCAAAAAATTATTTTGCCTAGTCATTAGTCTATTTAGCCACCTGATCACACCAGTCATTACACATCGCTTGACCACTTATAATTAGTAGAAACCACACAGGTGATACTAAGATCACAATCTATTATTGATTGAAGACATATTACATCATAATATAGGACTCCAGTCTACTTAGGCGGTTACAACAAATAACAAGAAAATATGATCTACATTAAACACTAGTAGAGTTTGTCTACGTAACTAGCTCTTGCTCCATTATTTCCAAGTCTCCCCCTTAATGGAGAATGGATTGACTTATACACCTAAAATCTCCCTAAACATCTCAAACTTAATCTTTCCAAGAGGCTTAGTGAAAATATCAGCACTATTTTCACAAGTATTACAATACATAAGAGCTATTTCATTGGACTGCAACTTTTCTCTAACAAAATGAAAATGAGCATCAACATGCTTTGTCCTTGCATGATAAATCGGATTATTTGTCATCTTGATTGAACTTTGACTATCACATTTGATCATTGTAGGTTCCTTTTGTTCTTCTCCAACATCTTGAAGAAGTCTTCTCAACCAAACAGCTTCACAAGTTGCTGCACACAAGGCTTTATATTCTGCTTCAGTAGAAGACAAAGATACATTAGTTTTCTTTTTATTTCTCCATGAAACAACCCCAGATCCAATTCCAGACACATATCCAGTGGTTGATCTTCAATCATCCAGATTTCCAGCCCAATCAGAATCTGAGTAACCTGTCAACTCAACATCAGATGCATCAATATACTTAATACCATAATCAAGTGTTCCTTTTAGATACCTAAGTACCTCCTTTGTTTCATTCCAATGGATTTCTTGAGGTTTCTCCATAAAATGACTTAACACACTCACAAAATATGCAATATTAGGTCTGGTTGTGGTGAGATAATTCAAACTACCCACCATTTGTCTATACATAGTGCCATTCACCTCCTTCGAACCGTCATCATAACAAAGTTTCACATTCTGTTGCATGGGAACAATAGAATATTTACACTATCCATTTTAAATCTCTTAAGTACTTCTCTGACAAACAAAAGTTTGGCCTGCATTTCTCCAAACTTCAAGACCTAGGCAGTAATGTAACTCACCAAGATATTTCATTTCAAAAACTTGTGACAATTTCTCCTTGATTTCATCAATTAATTTCCATGCATTTCCTGTAATTATGAAATCATCAACATATAAGGAAATTAATATTATATACCCTTGCTCATCAAATTTGGTATACATATTTGGAACAGTTTTGCTCCTCATAAAACCCTGTTGAATAAAGAAAGAGTCTATCTTCTCATACCACGACCTAGGTACTTGTTTTAGTCCATACAATGCCTTCTTTAACTTACACACTAAGTGTTCTTGCACATGTTCCACAAACCCTTCCGGTTGAGTAAGGTAAACCTCCTCCTTTAACTCACCATTCAAAAATGAAGATTTAACGTCTAGTTGGTGTAGCTTCCAATGGTACTTTGTAGCTAAAGCAATTAACAATCTGATAGTATTCAATTTAGCTACTGGTGCAAATGTTTCAGCATAATCAATACCTTTTGTTTGTGAATACCCCTTTGCCACCAATCTCGCCTTATATTTGTCTATACTACCATCTGATTTAAACTTGGGTTTGTATATCCATTTGCATCCAATGGGATTTTTATGTTTAGGCAATTCAGTCAATTCCCAAGTATTATTTTTCATTATAGATTCATATTCTTCCTCCATTGCATTTCCCCATTCATCATGTTCATTGTCTTCATTAAAACTCATGGGTTCTATGACATTTGAAATGCTACTCATTAGGGCATAGTCTCTATACCTCTCAGGGAGTCGAACCTATCGTGAATAGCTTCTCAACTGATTATCTTCCTCCCCACTTTGTGAAGATCTATCTTCGCCTCTAGGTGAACTGTGACTTCTTGAAGTGTCCATATCATTGAGTCCTTCTTGTTGTTGCTGATGTCTCTGCAGTTGGCGTTGTTTCTATGGTGGTTGTTGTTGTGATTGTGGTTGATGTTGCTGCTCTTCTTTAACTCCTTCATCAAGAAGTCTATGTCATTCCTCATGACTATTGTCGTCATTATTTCATGCTTCCTGCTCATGGAAAAGTACATCTCTACTCGCAAATACTTTGTGAGTAGAATGATAAAACAATTTGTATGCTTTGAATTCAGAACAATACCCTATGAAAATACATTTAATGGCTTTAGCATCCAATTTATTCCGAATATGTGCAAAATCCTTACACCCAAATACTTTCAAATTAGGAACTTTTGGTTTGGAACCATACAAGGCTTCAAAAGGAGTAATATTATCAAGACACCTTGTTGGACTTCTATTCTTTAAATAAACTGCAGTATTTATGGCTTCAACCCAAAATTCATTTGAGAGATTCTTACCTTTCATCATACTACGTGCACACTCTACCAGAGTTCTATTTTTCCTTTCAGCCAATCCATTCTGCTGTGGAGTGTGGGGTACTGTAAACTACTATATTATTCAATGATCTTTGCAATATTTGATGAAGTCCCCTGATTTACACTCTCCCCCTTGATCTGAACGAAGGATTTTGATGGATTTTCATTTCTTCTTTTCCAACATGGTTCTGAATTCCTTAAAGTACTCAAAAACATCACTTTTTATTCTAAGGAAATAAACCCATGTGTCTCTCATGAAATCATCAATAAATAACAGAAAGTAAAATGCACCTCCTAAAGACCTAGTCTACATAGGTCTCCAAACATCAGTATGCACAAGATCTAACACATCTCTCTTTTTCTTATCATGATTAGAGGGGAGTTCATCTATGTGCATCTTTCCTAATGCAGACCCTTCATAAGCAACATTCTCATTCTTTAACATGGGAAGTCCTTTAACCATATTTTATTTCTGTAATAACAATAAATAATGATGATTGATGTGGCCATACCTTTGATGCCAAAGATTCTCTATTGGAATAGTTGCAGAATTTAGTGCATGATGTTATTTGTTGGTAACATCAAGCTTGTATAGACCTCCTTCTCTGACTCTCATTGCAATAGTTTTGTATTGGTCCAGCAGATCCTTCACTATGAAATAATTCTTGAAGAATTCAACCTTCAAGTTCTGATCTGTAATGGTGGATGCAGAGATCAAATTTTTCTTTATCCCTGGCACATACACAACATTGTGAATGTGACAAACAATACCATTCGACAATGTTACTAGAATGTCTCTGTATCCCTTGATCTAATGAGCGCGGTCATCTCCAAGATATATGCTGACACCATTCTGTGTTTCTTTAAAATTAGTATACAACTTCTTATTGCATGACATATGTACTGATGCTCCAGAATCCACAAACAAGGTATCAACATCATCTGTTTCAACAGACAAAGCAACATTCGACACAAAAAGTCTAAGATCCCATGAATCAAAATTCGGGGGTTCATCAATAACATCACTAGCAATAAATAATCTGAGATCATGTTTTGAAGATTCTTCTTCATAATGACCTGAATGTTTTCTAGGTTTATTCCTAGCCTCATCACTCTTCTTCTTATGACAGTATCTAATAAGATGTCGAGGTCGACCACAATAAAAACAACTCTTTGACTCATTCCTATTAGAGGGCATACCTTGATTTGGCCTTGGAGATTGTCTTCTCTACGATGAAGTGCCTCATCGGCCTCTTTCTCCTGATCTCCCTCTCAGGGATCCCTTATTTGACCACAGTGCCAAATCTTATTTTGAGGCTTCAAATTTGAGTGCCTCTCTTCCTCTTGCAACAAAATACCTGTCAATTGTTCAAAACAAGGAGGTTTCTCCCTTGCTGCAAGACCTATTATGAACATTTGATAGTATTCTAGCATACCATTTAAGGTAATTGTGACAAGATCGGTGTTGGAAACTATTTCCCCTATGTTTCCTAGCTTGTCTTTCACCTCTTTAATGCGACCAAAAAATGAACTAACATATTCATTTCCATCCATCTTAATGCCTAGCAATTTAGTTTTGAGGAACATAATACGATTTGTGTTACTAGTTTCATATAAAGCTTCAAGTGTTGTCCACGTTTCAGCATAAGTTTTAACTTCTCTAATATGTGGAATTATGTTATCTTTAATAGACATACGCAACAATACCTTGTCCTTGTTTTCTCTCTTCTCCCAATATTGGATCTGTGTTGTTGTCGCACCGACAGTCGCATCAAATTTCGCTGCATCTCCCTTCTCAATCGTCCAGACACCATAGCCCTCCATCAGTTTCTGCATTTTGAATTTCCAGTTAATGAAATTCGAGCCATCTAATTTCTTGGATTCGTTGAGGTAGGTCTCTTCTAGCGGATTTTCCATATCTGCAAGTGTCTGTTCGTCCAACCAAAAAATCGATCCTTGTATCACCAAACACACTTCAATCCTGAAGGCAATGAATCACCAAGAATATGAAAATTTCATCAATTTCCTCCTTTGTTGAGCAGTCTGTCGCTCTGCCTTCGGATCTACTGACCTATCTCTACTAACAACTGATACTAACCCCAAAAATATATCCCAAATTTGGCATCTGAGATTGAGCGTAACGAAACTCTTCAATTGAAAACCATGAACTATAAATCGAGAATCTAGTAGATCATACACGATATTTTTCTTCCTTATCAGTCATGAATCTCTCCCGATCAGACTATTTCAATCCACTGATCTAAACTCTACAACGATGGATGATTAGTTGATCACAATAATAAAACCAAATCGTTTTAGAACAAAAAATCCCCAGAGCCCAAATTAAACCAACCAACCCCCCAACAAAAACCGAATCACAGATTTTGAGCTCAATGGGCATCTGCAACAGATCAACCCATGGGTTTTACAGACCCACAATCCCCTTGTAAATTTTACGAAGAACCCACATGACCTCTCCTTACCGTCATAGCCTCCTCTAACCCTCGCGGCCTACGCAATCACTCTCAAAGCCCTCTACCCGTCCTCACGACCAACTCCAAGAATGATCTAGTGTGATCAATAACCAAATCATGCAAGTCTTCATCAAAATCAACCCCGTAGTCAGCAACGATATCACGAATGAGATCAGAGGTGGTTGTATAAACAACAAGAATCAAATCATGGTCGAAATCAACAAAAAATGATCCTTTAATTACACGTGCCCTGTGCTTTCGATGTGGAATCAACTTCCCCCCCAAAAAATGGTCGACGCTCCTTGGACTATTGAAGGGGAGTGCTAGCACACCTGTACAATGGAAGGGGGTGTGCTGGGCAGAGCTGGAAGTGCTCTCAGAGAGTGGAGGGGGGAGCGTTAGTGCCCTAACGCGCTTAGTTGCATACAATGGAAACATGAGGCTTCCAAAAATTTTAATTTTGCAAGTGTGAGAGCGTCGACACTCCTCTAACACTACATAGGGAGCATTGATGATTTTTTGCTCAATCAATTCGAGATATTGCACCACGGATCTCACCTCTGGGAGCTAGGTCTCACAGATCTCCAATGTAGCTCTGATACCAACTTAGAATTAGTAGAAACCACATAGGTGAGACTAAGCTCACAATCTATTATTGATTGAAGACAAATTACATCATAATATAGGAATCCAGTCTACTTAGGCGGTTACAACAAATAACAGGAAAATATGATCTACATCAAACACTAGTAGAGTTTGTCTATGTAACTAGCTCTTTCTCCATTATTTCCAAGTTGACCTTGCGTCATCCACTGGTTGCATGAATGGTGAGTGCAGAATGTCACAAACAGTCAACCCTACTCCACATCCCAGTCTGCCAGCAACATAGAAGTCATACTGGCTATCCACCTGGCCACATTATATCTGTTGGTGATGTTGACCCTATACACCTCCTCAACCCTTGGGTCTTCTCTAAGATATCACACAACCAAGAAAATTTGACATGTTTCCTTAGCTCTTGGAAACAAATAGTGACCAATGACCCGTCTTCATGTGGCTCTGCTCACCTAGAAACCATCAACGAATCCTCACAACGACCTCTTCCATCCTTCTCCTCGACGTCCCTCCACCTCAAGCTCTCCCAAACCCACTCTGATATCATCTGTTGAACTTGGTTTGAAAAATTAATAAATAGAGAAAGAAAAAGATAAACACGCACCGCACAACAAAACGAATTTGAGGTAATAATACTCTTTTATTTCTCTGGGAGAAATGGTTTATAAATCTGGTCGAAGCATTTCAAGGGTTTCAACATTTAAACAAAAAAACATTCAAGGATTTTCTATACACATGGAAAAACAAATGGTTGAAGAACCAATCACTAATATAATACGTGTTGTAACAATCAAACAAAACAAACTTAAATATTAAATATATATGAATAATCTTTAAATATATATTAAATATATATGAATAAGATTTGAGAATTGATATGCACGTGTAGAAAGTACAGTATATTGACATGATAATAAGATAGAATTATATTAAATTTTAATTATATATAAATGTTTAATTTAAAAGAAAAATGAATGACATGTTTTGAAATTAATATAGATTGAAGGAAAGTAGTATTACTATTGGAGAAAGAATCATAGAAACGATGAAACCCATGATTTTTCTCATCATTCTTAGTACAAGATAAGATCCCTCGCCTATTCATCATTCTCAGTACAAGATCAGATCCCTCGCCTATCCACAAGATGCCTATTCAAAGGGAAGCATAAAGTTATGGATGCCTAAGGGAAAACGGTTTATTTAAATTCGTTTGTGTTCTCACCCATACAAACTACATTGAGTCAAATCAAATACAATGACATGTTTTGCTACAATTTTTATAATTATCAAATTTCCTTAAACAAAGTCATGTTCAAAGGACAATTCCCGTCATGATTAGCAGTGTCAAATTTCTCGTGAAATATATAAATATTATGATAAAAGTTGGCTGATATACATATTTTAGACCACGCGGAAATGTTCAATGTGTTACTTAAGCTAATTTGAAAAATCATTTGATGTTTCAAAACTACATATGAATAATGTGTGGAAGCAAATATGTTACGTCTCATAGGATTGATGGAAGGAAAAGAGACTATTTAAAAACCCTATGAATTTGGATTTATGATTAAGTTTATCTCGTTGCTGGTGTTCTATGATATAAGGATCATCATACTAAAGGAGAGATTTGAAAAATTAATGTTGGTTTATGTGAATATTGCATCATAAATCGTTAATATCAAATGCATGGATATTTGCAAACACGGTAGGCAAAAGAAGTGGGAGACATGCTTAATGCAAAAACACATAACACCCAAGATTATTCCTAAAATTATGCATAGATTCTAGAACTTTCGAGAAATGTAAAAGAGAAGGTGTTGTTGCGGAGATCGTAGGTTTGCAGATGAGAAAACATATAGCTTTTAATCTAGCATTTAATCTTCTATCAAGTAAAAAACAATCCAAACTTACCTTCATTCAAATCAAAAAACGATTTCACCCCTCCTTTCACGTGTGTTTTTTTTAATTATTATTATTATTAATAATATTATTAGAGTTTGTTGGAAAAAGGACGTAGAAAACAAAGTATATAGATCTACAAATTTGAAGAGACGTAATTCTTTGTTTTCTTATGCGGGTTCGAATTAAAATGTTGGAAAAAGGACATAGAGAACAAAATATAGATCTATAAATTTGAATTTCATTTTAATAGACACAATTTAAATTTGACTTACACTTGGAAATTCTGAAACCTCTTATGAGAATTGGTCATATTGAATGCTTTGTTATCATTGCTGGTGGTTTCCCCTCTCTACATTGTTCAAAGTTAGTTAGAAAGCTTGTTTCATATTTTCTTTTGGAGTAAAATGCCTTAACAAGTAGAAAACCTAAAACTCACTTTTGTACTAGTAGGAACTTGTGACTGATAAGAGTTGAGACGTCCCAAAGCCACTTTATTTGCTTCTATCCCAGGAGGCATTTACTCTTCGATCTTCATCACAACAAGCCAAATATTAAACAACATGTACATATTCTACCCCCTACTAATTTTGAGCATGTGATATCCAAAGAGAAAACACATGTTCTTGACCATTAGGCCCATTGAAGATACACTTATAAATTTGAAGGACATGGGGGTGGGATTTAATCCACTTATGTCTACACACGTCACAATACCATTTAATATAGTATCTATGGGTGCAACCACATGTTCGGCCACTACCTCAAGGTGCCCCCATGGCTCCAGGTAAGGCCCTCATGGGAATTGGACCTTGACCAACAATAAAAAATCCTCACTTCCCACCATTGGATCCAACCCCTTTGAGCTTAAATTTTAAGGACATGGGGGTGAGATTTCATCCACTTATGTCTGCACTGGTCAAGAGATCATTTAATATAATCTCTCTAGGTGCAACCACATGCTAGACCACTACCTCAAGGTGTCCCCATGGCTTTAGGAAATCCCTCAATAGAGATGAACCTTTCCCACTGGTGAAAACACCTCGCTCCTCACCAATGGATCCAACCCATTTGGGCAATCACAAGCTATGTTCTTATGCATAAAAAATAACATTACAAGAATCATTTATTTCGGTCAAGATTTGAATTTAAGAGAGCAACCTTTCTAGCAAAAGTCCATATAATGACCAAAGGAAATTTATAGTTTTATTGAAAACTTATATGTACAAATGTTTATGTTTTTAATATATGTATTGAAAAAGCGAAACATGAGATACAAATCTAAAGTCTAATATGCAATTTAACTTATGAGAACAAAAAAAAATGCTACAAATATGGTAAAGTAGAAGGCTACAAAGCAGGTAAAGTAGGGCATGTAGATTTATTGAAGGAGGATAAAGATATCAAATTATTCTATGAAACAAATGTGCATGTGGATGTTATTTCTTGCATAGAGGGAAAAACAAAAAAAAGGACTACAAACAACAACATGAATATGTAGAGTTGTAAAACACAAGAAAAGGACAATGCGTCATTATTCAAAGGAATTTCCAAAAACTTGTGTATCTAGAACCATGCTATGAAGTGATAAAGTCTAATGGAAACACCTTAAACTATACAAAATTCCTTAAATAATCATCACCAGGGGAGGGGGCTAAGGGGGATGATGAATGCAGAGAAATAGAGAGCTAAACAAACCAAATAAAAAATGGCCTCATTGCTTGTTTTTTATATGAGTTCCTTTTAATCATGTTTGAATTTGTTCTAGCAATGCTAGATTTCCTAATAGGTGCATGGACACTCTTCTCTACTCCCTAGCATTTCCTAATAGGCGTATGGGAACTCTTCTCTACTCCCTCTTTATTTTTTTCCATTTAGGTGGATGCAATGGTTGCACCAAAAGTTTTGATCCTAATGTATCGAGCTTCCAAGATGAGCCGCATTACTACAAAAATGATTTAGCATACTTTGATACCATTTAAAAATATGTATGCACCCAACAAGCCAAATAACTCATGCAACTAACAACATAATTAAAAACCCATGAATCCAATAAAGAAGACAAACACACATCATTCAAATATTCATTTACATAGTGGAATAATCATAATAAATACAATAGAAAACTTATTTGTTTAATAAATAACCATATACGAAGGACATTCCTCCCAACCATAGGCTTGTTAGTTCATGTTATCTCAACATCAAGCCACCCCAGACATGAGGGTATGAGCCCACAAGAAGTTTGAACTTTCTTGTCCACTATCCACACACTCAACAACACATTTTCCAGGTTTCTACTCTAACAACAATTCTAATACACCAACTCTCTTTCCCACAACCAACATAACCCAAGGAATGGGATCCCCCTTCTTTGTCTCACAATCCCTTGGGCCTTCCCACTTCCCTCCGAGACTCTAGTACACTTGGTTGTCTAGGAATATCATAGTCAAGGACTCCAATAACTCTAAAGTTTTTTCGGGAGTACTCAAAGCAGCCTTCATAAGACTCTTGAGACATTCTTTGAACAATGAAGAACATAATAGGCTTGCTGCCTGATTTAACAAGCATATAGTCGTCTTTCTCGACATAAACATAGATAAAAAATGGTTTCCTTCAAGCATAACATGGTTAGTGTTCTTCCTAGTACCCATCTCCTCTCTTGATGTCCAAACTCCCCCCTATAAAAATTGTCTTCCATACCCATACATATTTCCTTCTTTTCAACCTTCACTCTCACATTTCCAAAAAACATTGTTTGACTTTCACTCCTTCACCATGCTTGCTTGTACTCATCCCATCCTTTCAATAACTCTATGAAGTGATATCATACACCTCAACCCTCTTACATCACTTTAATATCTCTTTTGATATTTCAAAGGAAGATAAACATTAATACAAATGGATTGTATTAATATAAATGGGTAACCCTTGACCCCTCTTTAGTCACCTCTCTTGTGAAATCATAGCCCTCCATTATTACCGTTCCTCTTCTCTGACAATCAACAATTATTATTTTTATCAATAATTCATTATATAATTTACATATCTAGAACCTTGACCATATAAATTCATATAAACTATCTTTCTTAAAACATATCCTAAATCACATTTACAAAATTGCATTATAATTTGCAAATTATAACTAGGATTATTACAAATG
>ML791122.1:283659-302015 GCA_009831015.1 Picea engelmannii
GGCAGTCATTTTATATAAATTAATTATAAAACGTATGTTTTTTTATTACTTGTTTTTAATTCAATTTTAATTTATATAAATTAATTATAAATGTATGTTTTTTTATTATTTATTTTTAATTCAATTTTAATTACACCTTATGGAAAAGTTTAATTACAAAGTAAATAATTGATTTTGTAACTAAACTTTTCACTAATCCAAATTTTACAATGAGCTCAGATTACTTGAACTAAGTAAGAAAGGTTTAAAACATTGTTTAGTTGTGGGAAAAATCGACTTTACTTCCTCGTGCAAACTTGATTAAATTAGTATACGCAATTTTTTTCTAATAATAACACACAACATGATTAAATTATGACGAAGATTATAATAATATAAATGCGAAACTTAAAGCAAGTGACAACTGATGGAGGCACCAACTACAATTGTTTACATGGTATCCAACAACTGTAGGAAACATAAAGCAAGATACCAACAACCGTAGGAAAAAACATAAAGCAAGTGGCAAGTGAAACGTGGTGTGCATGTGAAACTTGGTGTGCATGGAGGAACCAACTACGATTGTTTATCTGGTATTCAATAGTTGTAGCTCGAGATGAAGTTCCATGCAAAGAATTTGTTCCATTTCCATTGCTCATCTAGTCCCAGAGCCATTACTTATCTAGTGCCAGAGCCATTTCAAGATTGAAATACAATATTCATTAATTGAAATTAATCTTGACAGCATAAGGCAGGTGGATCAACAAAACTGAAGATGCAGATGCAAAGCCAAAGCCAAAACTCTGGATGGCAAAGCAAATCGATACTGATTCGATGCTATTAAGGATAATATCAGTGAGAGAGAAGGAAAGGTAAATATAATCAATTAACGTTTTGCAATGCCTTCGTGCTCCCTTTACTCTGTGAATGAGGTAAATAATGATTTTCTTTACTGTGTGAATGAGGTAAATAATGATTTTCTTATCAAGTTTTAAAGCTACATAATTTATGAAAAGTCTAAACTCCAAATTGTTAGAGATAATGCCTCATTATGATGCATCCTAGAGAGTAGGGATTGGATTGGGTTGTTGGAGGATGTTGAGATATTCTCTCAACCAGTCTCTCCAAGTATGGAATCGGTTGGATCTGAGTCCAGCTATATATGTAGCTATGTATGGGTGTAACAATATAATACAATCTATTGTTTGTGTGTTATTCCTTTGCAATGGTTGAGATTTCAATTTCTATTTTGGTATCAGAGTGTCCTAGCTTCCTCACGGGAGGGCCAAGGAGAATGATAGAGATGTGAATTTATCCGCTGTAGGATTAGATAGTTTGTAACTGTGTGTTTTATTAATTTTCTGTGTGATTTAGGAGGTGAGATCGCAGCAGATCATTCATTAGAAAACATCAACCGTCGTGCAGAGATCTGAGATTTGTTGTGTAGTTTTGCGAAGGCATCCTGTGCAAATTACCGTGAAGAAGATCTGTCGTTCAGTTTCCAGTTATCAAAGTAGAAGCCGAGATCTCTGCGTTAAAGCTTAGCTCTTCATAGTCAACAGCTGCAGAAATTTGTTGATCTCCACGGATCTCTTCTTGACGGATTCCAGCTCACATCTGCATTACGGATGGAATGTACTGGATGCATCTCTATAGATCGTACATCTTGACATCGTGCATGCTATTCCATGTGGACTTTGATTCTGCCATGACAAAGTTTATGCCTCCTCGTGATCGTTGAAAGACATTTTCTTACAGCTCGCTTGGATCTGAGCCGCTGTCAAACTAAGAGAACCACAATCCGTAGATCTGACATCCTCAATGAAATGTGTTTCGTTGGTGTGTGAAAATTTGTTGTCTTTATCCTGGTGTGCAGAGTGTTATTGTGATTTTATTTTTTGTAATGATACAGGTCAGAATGTATGATTGACTCCTAGACTATTTTTCGAAGTATGTCTAGAATTGCCAATCACTACAAGAGAAAGGTCAATTGTATGATTGACTACTGAAAACATTTCGTACTTAGATCATTGTCCTATATAACTGTCCAAATTTTCTCTTCGGAGTGATTTTACAGATGGAAGTGTATCCATAAAATGGTTCAGTATCAAGATTGTCCTTTGGGAAATCAAGAAGCGTCAGTTCTACAAGAACGTCAAAGATGGTCGGAAGCGGTTGTATTTGTGTTGTATGAAGTGGTAGCTCGAAGATGATGGGAGAGAAAGAGCGTCTCTATGAAGTTCAAAGATGGGTGTAACTGCGTATGAGGACCAATGAGAAAGATATGACAAAAATTGTGTAGTAACTTTTTGTTATGTTGTGTAATGTAGGCATTAAAGGGGGGTGTTAGAGATAATGCCTCATTATGATGCATCCTAGAGAGTAGGGATTGGATTGGGTTGGAGGATGTTGAGATATTCTCTCAACCACTCCCTCCAAGTATGGAATGGTTGGATCTGAATCCAGCTATATATGTAGCTATGTATGGGTGTAACAATGCAATAATACAATCTATTGTTTGTGTGTTATTTCTTTGCAATGGCTGAGCTTTCAATTTCTATTTCAAATTGTGTCAATGAGGTAAATAATGATTTTCTTATCAATTTTTAAAGCTCTATAATTTATGAAAAATTTAAACTCCAAATTTTGAACTTTTGAAAATTTCAATATGAGGCTAGTAGCATTTGAGGATAAGTTTATGGGAGTAGCATTTAAACAAATGGATGGTAACTCTAATTTCAGCAACAGGAAAGGTAATTTCTCTAAATCTGTGCAAGTTATAGAGTAACCAAGCTGACTCAAGTTTTACAGGTCTTGTTACTTTTTTCAAAGATGGAGAATTAAAGTTCAAAGTTGTTTAACTTTTGCAAAGATTGAAACCTGAGAACTTTACAGATCTTTGTTACTTCAGAGATTTTTAAATATGAAGAATTAAAGCTTAATTTTATACTAAATATCTGGTTGTTAGAATCTAGAAATTTAAAAAATCATTATTCATTCCCTGACAAATAATTTAAATTTGAATAAAAATTTAAAAACATTATTTCATTATATGTAAATTATTTATCATAATAAAATTCTTCTCAGACTCGGTTTTTGACAGGATTTTAATGTTCTACGGTGATAAAGTTTGTAGAAAGTTAAACTGATAAATAAATTGAAGAAAGGCTCGTGCAGTATAACACCATTGTACTTTAGATGGTAGGGACACAGTTTGGTCCTGAATGGGATCGCTCAAACAATCCCAAATAATAAATGAAGTAAACGAAGATACCATTTGGACAGAGAACGATCATCTATACGGTGTCTTCCATTTTTTCAGGCTCCGGGAGCTTAGAGCTTCTGCCCACCGCTTGAGAGTTATTTTAAAACGGCTGGTACTGGGTTCGTTCTCCAATCATGCAGGTTTGTTGGCGCGGAGGAACTGCACGAAAAGTTTGAGAGGCTGGATTTGAACAACAGTCCATCTCTCGTAGCCAATATTTGAGCAACGGTCCATCTCTCCTTGTGCAGACAAGAGCAGCCATCCATCGCTTGCGAACATCATTATGCAAACCTTCGATCCAGGATGGTTCCCCACTTTACGAAAAGTTTCACCAAGGATGGTTCCCCACTTTACCCATTTCCTTGCGGGTCTATAGGTTTCTCTGCAACCTTCGATCCAGGAGAGTTTTCTGCATTTTGTGAAATCTATACAATGCTCTTGTCCTTCTGTAACTTAGGATGATATTACACATGATCGCCAAGTCATTCCCAATCACTTCGACAACGTTGGAAACCTTGGTAAGTTTAAACAACTTCTTCCCATTGTTAACGAGTTATGTCTATCCTTTAAAGGAATTTACTATAATTCTTGTTAGTACTTAGAATTTTTTTTTCTATTTCCATAAAAAATATACAGGCCCAACAAACCATTGTAAAAGGATTTGTTAATCTGGGTAAGAATAGCGGTTTTCTGATTCGCCCATTGGAAAAGGAAGGAATATATAATTTCTCCTCTTTCGAGTGTATCATAGTTTTAGAATTTGTTCAATATTTTGTTTGTTAAGGTTGATTCTCTAAGTCCTGTTTTCTCGTTATATGATACTTGTAAAAGGAATGTCCCTATTTGACAAGGCCTTACGTCCCAGTTTAAGGAACATTCTCCCAGTCCCCGTTCCAGTAATATTTCAAATAACAAAGTTTTGTTAACACGTTCTTTTTTTCATGAGGGATATTTTCTATTGTTCACTCTAAATAACTCAATTACGTCATCGTTATACAAGAATCCACAGATGGTTTTTATTACTATTGGTAGGTGTATCTATACCTATAATCAATGCTTTCACCAAGGTTTTACACTATACAACTTACAATTTAAGCTTTCAGTTCGATAGAGAGCGTATTATCAGTTTTGAAGTTACATAAATGGTTTTATGTAATTTTATTGATAATCTCTTAAAGAAATGTAGTTATGTCTTAACGTTTTCTTTAATTAAACTTCAATGACTCTTTGTTACCATTTATTTTAACATAAATGTAATGCATGTATTCAATCATACGAATAACATGACTCCTACCACTCGGGTAGTCACCTTGATAATAGCTTGAGTTACTTGGTTTACCAGATGGCATGAATTTTTTACTTAGTTCTTTACCTATACCAAGCTTCTTTTTTATGCCTTGCAGATCGAAAGACATCGTCCTTAAACATTTGGGATTTTACACAGATAAGGTATTTGGGTTCCCCGTTGGATTAGGATTTGTGTCTTCCACTTGTATTTGCAGTTATACTTTCAAAATAACTGTATGCGAATTAAGTTATAGATAGTCGCATTTTTTCTACGAGTGATTGGGATTTATAGTAAGTGGAGAATCTATATATTTATATAACAATGTATTTTAAAGAATATTAGGTTCAGAGTTGTTAATATGGGTTTAGATTATTTCCATATTTAAGGAAGCAATTTTAGTAGATGTTATATATATATATATATATATATATATATATATATATATATATATATATATATATATATATATATATATAAAGTGTGTGGCATCTAAAATTGTTTTCTCTTTAATCTAGAATTTAGTTATCCACAAACGATTACAACAATAAGATATACTCAATTTCAATTCTAGATTATTATGAATTAGTTGAACCTTATGTTATACATCATTTCCCTATCAGTAAACAACTAATTATCTAGAAGAAAAATCATTATGCTCATAAATTTTTACACAATAAGAAAATAATTACTTATAATTATCTATGGCATGCATACTTTTAATTCTATTATTTTTGTAATTTATCGATGATGTAGTAAATATAAAATGGAAATAACTTATGGAGAATATACATATCTGTACCAAAATATATCTTTCAACAACATACTAAGAAGCATCCTGCCTCTTGCATATGTTGTATTTATGTTTATTGTTCCTAGAAAATTTTCCATTGAACTCATTTCCCTCCTTGGAAATTCCCATTATTAGAAATCCATGATTTTCAGGGCTTCTAGTGACATAAATCCACTTTTGATGCTTGTTAAAATAAGCTCTGAGTTAACTCAAACATGGTCTCCATAATCTGACTTAACTCAAACATGGTCCCCACTCATGGAGCCATAGTCAACTATTTTTAACGTGGTTGTTCCATTTTTTTCCTGCATTAAATCTATTAAAACATTTTGTCTCTTACATATGTCCCTCAAAAGAGGACAGTTGGCAAGTCAAACTCTTTCTCAACAACAAAAAATATAGTTGTTAAATGTCTTAATAACACTTAGTACGAATTTCCATAAACGAAAGTTATTCAAAAATCAAATGTTTGATTCTTTGGGATCTTACATTCTCTCCCCCTTAAGTATAACATTGTCCTCGGTGTTAGTCCCTCCTTTCATTAATCACTTGGAACAGAATTGGATATGATTTATTCATTTCATCTTCCATATTCCAAGTTGTCTCCTCCGGGATAAAGTGATTCCATTGCACCTTTACAAGGGCGATGGATCTGTTTCATAGTATTGTTTCTTTCCTATCCAAAATTCATAGAGGTTCTTCTTGGTGTTGATTATTTCATTTTTTTTTCATTGATGTCAACCCTTGAAGAAATTCTGGTAGCAAATTCTGATAGCCCTAACAATATGGTTAAGGGAATTCATTTTGATTGATGTATATTGGCATGAACATTAATATATTTGCAGCTAATACTATTATATATGGATAATGCATGTCATGCCATTTCCGGTGATATGCGGAACGCCGCATAACTCCTCACAGATAGAGAGTTATGAGCATGCAAATTTGGAGAACCCTCATGAGTTATCTAGAAGTCCCTAGAAGGTCAAAGAAGTTAATTATTCTAGAATCTCCTAGAAGAAGTGTACTAGTCAAATTGATGGTAACTAGGACTTAATCATGGGTATGGTTGTTGCATTAATAAAATAATTTAAAATAATTTAGTTGCAACAAGAGGTTATGAGTAAAGAGAAATTATTTAAATAATAAATTAGTCAAAGTGGTTGCAAAGAGAAATTATTTAAATAATAAAGTGGTTGAAACAAGAACTGATGAGTTTACTATTTATGGATAAGTCAAAGTGGTTGCAAAATAAATAAATTAAATAATAAATTTAGTTGCAACTAGATGTGTAGAACTTACTATTTGTGGATAAAGTGGTTTTAAGTTTACAAGAGGTTAGAAGTGGGTTGGCCCTAAAAATAAGGAAGTTGGGTTAAGTTGGTTAGAAGGTAACCCCTTAAGGAAGCTACATGGAAGTTTAAATAAGAGAGAAAGGATCTACTATTAACACTTATTGAGAACATTCAATATCTATTATTGTGTAAGGTTTATTGCAAGTACTCATTGATATATTTGAAGTTGCAGAATTCTGAGGTAGCACGAACGGTTGACAGTGAAAGTTTCAAAATTACAAAAAATAACGAGAAAACCTTAGTTTTTGAGGTGTACACTGGATGCAATGGAGAAGGGAATGTATGTACGTGGTATACCCATATAATAAGGTACGGACATGAGGGTAAATCCCTAGAACATGAATATGAGGGGTCTCTAGAGTTTGAAAGAAAGCTCCCAGGAAGGTATACAATGATCAGGTACATTAGATCTATCTATTGGTTCAAAAAATATGTTTTATTTCTATGAGTAGTTGGATTTTTCTATCTACATGAGAAATGGTTATGGGGGTTTGAGGATTTTCCATAGAGATATTAGTGGCTGCATGGGACTTTCTGTATAAGTTAGATCTACAAAAGTACAGTGTTGGTATACTCAATATTTATCATTGATACATTTTGTTGGTGTTGAGGCACATCTTTTATTTCTTGGCATATGGTTAAGGGTTTTTGTGGTACATGGTTGAGAGGTTATACTTGTGAAGTGACTGATGTATTGAGAGATTGTATACCATAAAGGATTTGATTTCTAGTTGTTGTGAGGGTTATTATACTTGTTCTTGATTATACTTGTATGAAACATGACTAGAGAGATATAGATACTTTTGGTTAAGGGTTATGTATGAGAATTTATGCACAGGGCACAGTTACAGTTTGTACAAAGTGGCAAGTTGTAGGTTGATGTGACATAGGCTGAAGAGGGTCATATTTTTTAGAGAGAGAAAACCATAGTTTTCAGAAGGTATATGTATGTTGCAGTACATATAAGCCACGTACATACATGGGACACAGTATATATAGGGCGTGTACATACACATGTTTCAAAACAAAAAAGTCGTGTATCTATTGTTTTTGGTTGGTATAGACTCAGTACAGGTACAGGTTTATTACAGGGTAGTGATACAGGTTGGATATAGGTAAGTGGTACAGGTTGGTATAGGTTTACAATGACATATCTCACAATGAAAATGTGGTAGTGGTTTATTCATTTGACACTTATCTTTCAAGGCGGAAGGATGAGGCAAGGATAGGTGGTTGTAGACACCTTTTGGTTGAAGTCGGAGAACATAGGGAGTTGTAGTCAGAAAACTAGAGAGTTGTAGCTTCCCTCAGGTTGTAACTTGAAAATATAGGGGGTCATAGCCTCCTTCCAGTTGTGGCTGGAGAACAAAGGAAGTTGGTGCTTCCAATGAATGTAATTCTTAAATACATATAAGAAAAAACATTCCTTTTTTTCCCCAACATTAGGTTTCCACGTAAAAGTACTAGTGTACTATGTATGTGTATGATTTTTCATTGTTCATGGTTTATTTACTATGCACTTATTGGATGATAATGCTATATTGATCATAAATATAAATAACATTTGCATACCGTGGTTAAAAATGATTAAAAAACTCTATTACTGATTCACCCCCCATCTCAGTAATCCAACACTTGGAACTCTCCTTCTAGTTCCACCTTCACCATGTTCCAATCAATGATGTGAGTAGGATCATGAATATATATTTTTAATAATAAAACATGAAAAAAATTATAATTTTTTAAAATAGTAGGGAGTGCTAGTTGGTATGCCACTGGTCCAATTTGAGTTAACAGTTCGAATGGACCATAGAACCTTGGCACCAACTTGGAAAAGTTCCCTAGTTTTAATGAGCTTCTTATTTTTTTGACATCAAGGTACACATGTTCTCCAATATTAAATTATTGATGTCATCTTTTATGATCTGCATATTTTTGTTATTGATCTTGCCCAAACTTTAAATTATGTTGTACCTTTTTGACCATCCATTCCATTTCTTGGAGAATTTCTTTTCCAACTGATCAAAGTTGTACATTTCCTACCATATAAAACTTTGAAGGGACTCATTTGTTTCGATGCTTAATAATTGTTATTGTATACGAATTCGACTAAGTGTAGGTACTCTTCCCACATAGTTGGTTTTGTTCTTACGTACATTCATAACATGTCTTCGATAATATAATTTGTACATTTTGTTTGTCCAGCCTTTTGCAGATGATAGCTTGTACTAAGATTAAAATTAGTTCCTAGACCCGCAAACTATTTTTTCAAGAAATTTGATGTAAATTTGACATCTCTATCTAAAATTTACCACCTTAGGAATTCCATGCAATCTAAATAATTCATTCATAAATTTTTTAGCAATATTAATATCTTTATAAATAGATTACACGGGTATGAAGTGAGTAGTCTTACTCAATTTATCAGTTAATACCATGATTGAATCATTTTGTCTTTGAGTTTTAGGAGAACATGTAATGAAATCCATTGAAATAATTACCCATTTCCATTTTAGTATAGGTAGAGGTTGTAATAACCCTAATGGATGTTGATGTTCAACTTTTACATGTTGCAAATATAAGCATTTAGATAAGTATTCAACTGTGTCCGATTTTATATTAGGCCTAGAAAATTGTTTTCTCAACGATGTTATCATTTTATGATATCCAAAATGACCAGAATAGGGATTTTTTATGCAAATCATTCAAGATTATGAAATTTAGTTCAATAAAATTCGGTACATAAATTATGTTTTTCAACTTTAATAGTCCATTTGTTTTGATACTATAATCTGTACTATTCAAATTTCGTTCATTTTTCTGGAATTGTTCTTTTGTTTTGATGTATTCTGCATCATTTATGCTTACAGATTTAATTTTTTCCTCAATAAAACTTTCCATTTTAATGATTATAATTTCATACAAATCATTAGTTCTTCGACTTAATGCATCTGTGACTTTATTCTCTTTTCCTTTGATGTGTTGAAATCGAAACTAAACTCGGTTAAAAAGGCTAACCACCTTGCGTGAAGTGCTTTAAGATATTGTTGACTAAATAGATGTTTCACACTATTGTTATATGTTAATAATATGACTTTTCTTCCCATTAAGTAATGTCGCCACATTTTTAGTGCATGAATTACAGTTTCTAACTCCAGGTCACGAGTTACATAATTTATCTCATGTTCCTTCAATTTGTGAGATTTGTAACAAGTTACATTCTCGTCTTGTGACAATATTCCTCCTAATCCCTCTTTACTTGCATCTACACAATCTGTAAAATCTTTATAAGGATCAACGAGTTTAAGGATTGATGTTGTAGTTAGTAAACCTTTCAATTTATCAAAATTGTCCTGGCACTTTTGAGACCAAATAATTTTTTCTCCCTTTTTTTGTAGTGATGTAATAGGATAGGAAAATTTGGAAAATCCTTAGATAAACCTTCAGTAATAACCGGTAATCCCCATGAACGATCGTATGTCCGCTACGTTCTTAGGTACAAACCATTCCATAATAGATATAGTATTTTCAGGGTCCACTACGATACCATCCTTTGATATTACGTGTCCCAAATTTTGTATTTTTCTTTGATAGAGTCGCATTTATCGAACTTAGCATACAATTTGTTCTCTCTTAGAGCCTGTAGTACTAGTTTCAAAATTTTTTCGTGTTCTTATTTAGACCTTGAATATATTAATATATCATCAACAAAGATCAATACGAATTTATCCAAGTATTGGCTGAAGATACTATTCATTAAACACATAAATATTGTTGTTGCATTAGTAATTCCAAATGGGATTACTACAAACTCGTAATGTCCATAACGTGTCCTAAAAGTTGTTTTATTTACATTTTCATCTTTTATTCTGATTTGATGATAACCAGTTCTTAATCATAGTTTAGAGAATATTTTTTGTCCTCCCACTTGATCAAATAAATCATTAATCTTGGGTAGAGGGTACTTATTTTTAATCGTCATCTTATTCAATTGACGATAGTCAATACATAATCGTAGGGTTCCATCTTTCTTTTTGACAAATAATACTGGTGCTCCCCATGGAGAAACATTTCGTCTGATGTATCATTTATCCAATAATTCTTCTAGTTTAATTTTTAATTAAGTTAACTTAGGGATACTCATCGTGTAAGTTTCCTTTGACACTCGTGCAGATCCAGGTAGTATATCAATAAATAAATCTATTTCTCTCCTTGGAGGTATTTCCACTATTTCTTATACAAATACATCCTCAAATCCTTGAAGCACAAAAAATTATTTTAAATTCAGTTTGCTTTCTTTTTTCTAACATATTTTTTACTTGGATAACATATATTTTGCAACCTTTACTAATGAACTTCTTGAATTGCAATGTTGATATTTGTCCAACATAAAATGGTTTACTAATTCCTTGCACTATTCTTGATATTCCACTTTCATCTCTATAAATAAATGATTTTTCATAACAGTTTAATACAAGTTTATGTTTCTCTAACTAGTCCATACCTATGAGTATGTCGTACGAACCTAAAGGTAGTACATTCAAATTTACCTTTGTATCCTGTCTATTTATATCCAACATACATTTATTGTTAAGCTACAAATAGTGACAAAGATATCTGAATATAATCACAACACAATATATGTGAAACAACATATAAAACCACACTTTATTATATCAAACCCTTGAGGTAGGGAAACACCATACAATGGACCCTGTTATGGAAAAGATCCTCTCATGTTCACTTGCCTCTTCGAGGGGTATTCCTCCTATTGAGCTACCGCTCCAAATACAATACTTTTGTTTATATCCCATTACATTGTTTGAACCCCTTTATATAGTGCTACCATCACCTAAGAACATTCTAGAGAAGGAATCTTCTAGAAGTAGAACCTTCTAAGAAATCCTCTTACATTTATTATATTTCACTACCCATTTATTATATCTAACTACTATATTGGGCCTTATTTAATAATATAGTGGACCTAATCGATCTTAGATTGAAAGGCCTCCACTATTATCACTATGGTCCCTTCCCCCCCCCACTACCTCTTTATCTAATGAACATTCCATCCCCCTTATGAAAGCGTTGTCCTAAACGCTTGATGTGCAACCATATACCAGGGTCCCATGGATAAGTGTAGACCATAGTGCCAAAGTAGACTAGAGAACATTGAGAAATGGAAGCCACCATGCTGAAGTAGTCCAAACGATATTGTAAACCATGGCCCCATGTCGAATTGATCATGTGAACTCCACACGAAATATATTGGCACCCAATAAACAACTGAAAATCATGCTCCCAATACTGACACCTATTATGTGGACCCAAATAAGAATATCCATCCACATAGTGGGAGAGGATCAAAGCTAAATCGGGAAGGAACAATACCATTGTAGAATACGCAGGTTGGACACTAGTAATCATGATTCATAACTAGCTCTTGATGTGTGACATTGTTGTTCTCTACAGAAGGTGAAGTAGATTCATCAAATAAAATATGGAAGTGATTGTCATCCCAGAAATGACAACTATCCATATATCAATCATCACAATCAACCTCAAAATCATACCAAGCATATATTTCTTGATTATATTCATCCCTGATGTCCTCCATAAGAAATCTCTCCTACATGTTATCCAATGAATCTTGAATACTACGAAAACTATCCCTGAGTCCATCTACAAGATCATGCAATCTATCATGCAATGTGCCATACAATGTGTCATATAATTGGACTTTGAATGCTTCAATCATCTGTAGAATTTCTTCGAGGGTTTGAGAGGAAATAGTCACTGGAAACACGACATAGAATATACCAAAATAAATCTCTTAAAATAATTTATCCAATGGCATTGATCTTGTAACAATCTAAGTACCGTATAAAAAGTTATGAACTCTACAGTCCCACTGTTGTCACGAAAAACTCAAAAAAATAGTTGATTTTAAATCAACGATATGTTCACTTCTAGAGCTCCGATTTGGACGATTTTTTTTTTTGAAATTGGGTGATATTGTGAGAGGAACTCAAATCGGAAACTTGTTTTTAAAAATTTAGCCTCATATGCTACAGAAATCAGAAAAATCACGTGACTGTTTGCAGATAAAAAAAAAACCCTGAAAAATTGTAGATTTTGAAATGCAAATAACTTGACTTCCCGAACTCTATTTTAGATGATTTTTCTTTTTAAATTGGGTTTTTTTATGAGAGGAACTCATACATACAACCATTTTTTTCAAATTTTTCACCAAAACATACATAAATCATCTGTAATATCGCGACCCTCTTTTTTTTCCGAAAAAATAAATTTGCAAAAGATAAAAATATTTGCCCACACTTCTTGCCAAGGAAAGTGCTCTGATATCACTTGTTATGTACCAAATACCTGCATAGAAAATACCACAATAGTACCAAAGATATCTGAATGCAATCACCACACAAGATATATGAAACAATATAGAAAACCACCACTTTATCATATCAAAACCCTTGGGGTAGGAAAACACCATACAATGGATCCTATTATGGAAATGATCCTCTCTTGTTCACTTGCCTCTTCGAGGGGGATTCCTCCTAATGAGATTCATCTCCAAATACAATACTCTTTTCATATCCCATTACATTGCTTTAACCCCTTTATATAGTGCTACCATCACCTAAGAACATTCTAGAGGAGGAATCTTCTAGAAGTAGAACCTTCTAAGAAGTCCTCTTACATTTATTATATCTAACTACCCATTTATTATATATAACTACCATAGTGGGAATTATTTAATAATATAGTGGACCTATTCCACCTTACATTGAATGGAATTGATCTAGATGGATATCGGTGGCCACCCACATTTTCCAACTGGCTCAAAATAGTTTTCTGACAATTTTGGCAATTTACTATTTTTAGCAGTTTTAACCTCTGGGGCCATTTTAAGGGCCTAAATGGAGGTTTTTCAGGATATATCTCCTCAATGATATCCAAAAGAATTATTGAGCCTCTAAAATGAATCTCCTCGATGATACCTTTCCAACGGGCTATCACACACCTAAAACGAAGATTGTATGCAAAAGTTACGACCCCGGAAAGCTGATGTACTAACTTACCCAAACGGGGCCCACTGACTTTTGGCGCTTCATCTCCTAGGGTTAGGTTTTTGGATGTATAGGGTTTTTGGCATTATTTCTTATTGTAAAAATGCCTTCAGATCCTCATTGTAACCTTCTTCTTGCAAATGTGCGATGTCGTCACATCTCTTCTCAGAGATAAGCTGCCACCATTCTAGCAAGCTTGTTTCCGCTGCATTTTACAGTTTCATCTTATTTCGTTATTGAATATAAAACCAATTTTACTGTATCTCTATTATTTTGTGTTAATCACATGTTAATAATCTGTATTCATTTCATTCTTCTCATAAAATCCAGATCAGTGGTATCAGAGCAGTCTGCTCCTTGTCATCTTAATGCATGTTCCCAACGAGGTCGAAGTACAAAGAGTTGGGTCTTGAGCTTGTTTCTCTTGAGGACAGAAGCTCTCGCATGCCCAAGAAACCTCCCATGGTAGGAGAAAATAAATATGATGGGACAAAAGATCCTTTGAAACTGTTGATTGAGGAAGCCTTCACGCAACAAAGGAACGAGATGATGGATAGTTTCATGCAAATACTTCGGCGGCTAGCAAAAGACGACGCATCTTCTTCGAATGGAAGCACCGCCCCCTTCAAGGTACAAATAAACTTCTATGTTCCTATATTTGAAGGTCATATAGACGCAGATGTCGTAGACAAGTGGTTGAATCTACTAGAAGGGTATTTTTTTGTCCATAACTTTTTGAATAGAGAAAAGATTACTTTTGCGCTCTTGAAAGCCGATCCCCATATCAAATATTGGTGGGAAACTTTCTGTGAGCAAAAGGAAATAGAGGAAACCTCATTATTTTCATTCACTTCCACCTGAGAATCCTTCAAGGATGCTATTAAGGAACAATACTACCCTGTCGGAAGTTATGATGACCTGTATACCAAATGGACCACACTGCGGCAAGAAAGAGACCAAGTAGTGCCAGATTTCACAAATATCTTCCATACCTTGTGCACCAAGTTGGATATCAAAGATTCAAAGCGACATCTAGTTCTCAAGTATCGCAGTGCTCTGCATAGATACATCCATACCGAAATGGAATTTTTTGACATCTCATCCTTGGGTGCGGCCTACCGATATGCCGTCAAAATAGAGCAGAAGATCAAACAAAAGATGCGGCAATTTGGGCCTGGGAACCCCTCACAACAAAATCTAGGAAAGGGTTGCCCCAACCCACCAAACAAAGGACAGAGAAAAGATGGACAGTATCAGGACAACCAGTCTGATCCGCAAACAAGGAAGGACACCAGAAAGACAAAGAAAGATACCGGGAAGTGGTGGATCTTCCATAAGAGCCCTTGGCATAACACTGTTGACTGTCGCTCAAAGCAGTCGCTGGTGGCTGAAGTGAAAGCCTCTAAATCAAATGCAGATTCTGACTCTGAGCTAGAACCAGAAAGGGAAAGACAGATCATTGACGCAGAACCTGGTGCCACTGTTGTGTTGACGGGCGAAACAGTCCGTCCATCAACTGGGAGAGTGGAACCGGTCCGGGGTTGTCTAAATAACCCAAGCCGTTTGGAATGGGCCACCCTGACGAGTTTAACGGCTTCATTGGCCGCTCTAAGGTCTTTTAAGAAAACCAAAGAGAAACTAATCTAAACTAACTAATCTAACTAAAACTAATAAAACTAACTAAAACAAACTAAAACAATCTAACTAAAACTAATAAAACAAACAAAACTAATTAAAACAAACTAAACTAACTATTACACTAATCTAATTAAAACAAACTACTAAACTAAATTAAAACTAAATATAAACTACTCTAACTATTCTATTATACAATCTACTAATTACTATTTTAACAACTCAAATCAACTATCTAATTATCAGCTGCAATATTACTTATTCACAAATGTACACTATAAACAATCTACAGATTTGATTAAAACCTGCAAAACTCAATTGATTACTACCCTAAGACAACAAGATATGTTTTTTGATTTTTTTATATTTTATGAAAATGAAATGGAACTACTAAAATTAAACAATCTAATATAATTTCTGAAATTAAACAATCTAATATAAATCTAATTAAACCTATATCTAAATTAAACTACTTAATGAAAACAGGAAGGAAAAGACTAACTGACCTGAAAGCGCTCCTAATTTGTCCTATGTGTGATGACTCTGAAGCTGGTCGGAGGAAGGAAACTCGCACCAAATTGGTTCAATAGCTTCTCGTAAACGATCAGCTGTGCTGCTCTTCGAGTTGGTTTATAGGACAAACAAGACATAAAAATATCATAACAACTATAAGATATATAAATCTCTGCAAAAAGGGAAACCTGTTATGCAAAAACTTATATTATTTAATTCAACTCATGAAGAAGATAAACTTGTCATTCACAAACTGAACTAACAATTGTTATGTTTTTTTATACAATTGGAAGAAGCCAGATATGGATTACTGTGATTAAAATTATATCATTTGCACATGATCTAGATAGCTAAAGTAGTCATAAAACATAGACAAAGTGATATACAAAACATGAAACAAAATGTTGATATATTGAGAAGCTAAAGCTGTGACAAAACATCAATTCTGCTCCAGTCTGTATTAGAATTCCATATCCTTGTTCTCCCACGAATGAGGATATTCATTATTACAAAAATCATAAGTTTATATAAGTTTCTCACAAGGTAAAACTTCCTTGTGGATAATATCAAACAGTTTTACATAATCAGGGAAAAATCCCAAAATCAACTAAACTAAGCAACTGAAATGCAAGTGAAATCTTTGAGATATCCTCCAACTGCTCATAAAATCAATTGCAATTTCGAATTTACCTGCAATAGAACACAAATATCAAATTAGAAAGATATTTTAGTGACAAAATAATAAAAAATTGATCCTACAGACTTAGCTACAAAATCATCTGATTTTGTAGCTAGTCTAGAATAACATATAGAATCAGATAATAATCAAACGAAATCTTTTTTAACAACACTCCAATTTAATTCATTTTCACCAAACATTAAAATCGAATTACTAATGGCTTAAACAAATGTATCATTCAAATCAAACCAAATTGAAAAGGATGTAATCGGGACAGGGTAAGAATGCTTTGTTTTTTCAGTTGCCATAAAATCAGGTCAAATCGTAACAGGACTATTTCATCATGAGTGAAATCAATGGTGAACCAGATCGTATAAGATACGATGCAATCATAATCGATTTGCATAGGATTCATATCATTTTAATCAAATGCCAATATAGAAAGACTGTTATGATTATTATAAAAAATGAAACATGCATAACAACATCCCCTAATCTTTGCCATAGACTTCGTTCTCTGAGTGTCACACAGTTTAACAGATACGATCAAAATAATGGTCGTAACCATCATTCACTCATTATAGTCATAGCAATAATATCATTCGATCAAGTGTAAATATAGGTTAATTGTTTCGATTGTATTCAGACGACGTCATACTCAACAAATTTCATTATTGATCACCACACAGTCAACAGACAGGAGCGTAACAGAATTCATAATATAAATTGGGTAAATAATCAAAACGAATATGGCTGAGTTTAATTATAGAAACAAATCACCATCCTGGACACAATCATTTCCGTTCAACAAATCAAATTTAAACAATATGAAATGAGCTGATAACGCGGACAAACGATGTGAATCGAACAGTTTGCACTTTGGTTATGCATTAACTGAATGACATTCGAATTCGTCGAATCAAAAATGGATTATAACATTATAACAATTATGCTAACCTCATCGTGTAAAATATAACCAATTCAAATTGAACTATTGACTGCGTTCAAAATTGGAATACCAGAAACAATCTATGTTTAGAAAATATTAACAACTTCAATTATCAACAGAGTATTCGATTAAAACAAATTAAAACAAATCAAATCTATCCCATGATCATTCGAATCAAAGCCAAATCCAATCGAAACTTAAACGATAATGAAAATTGATTTATCAAAACCAAATTATATACAAAATTTGCATGCTTATGTGACAGAGCAAACCATGGAGTAAACAGAGTTTATGATCATGTCATATAAATAGGTGAAAGTCATACCAGTGAGGTTGATCTAGCTACACCAATTTTGAATTGACGAATGTTGTTGCCGACTCCACGTTTTTAAACAAAATCAAACCAGTTGTTCGTTGCTTCTTATCAATGGATGGCATCTTTGCCTCTTGATTAGAAATCCTTGCAACCTGATCCTCCAGAGCATGAATTCTGGATTGCAGCATTGGAACATCGAGGTAATACCTTTCTAACCACACACCACACTGTTCACATGGTGGAGCTGCTGGTTGAGATAGAACAGGAGAGGGTTTCGACGAGTCACCAGGGTTTTCACAGGGCATTTTGATGCCGGGATAATTTGGATCATTTTGTAAACAAGGTGGTAGGTTCTTGAAAAAATCATATGCGGGTTTATCACACAGACCTTCAGAATAGGGGTACTCGCTTGCTAGGTAGCGTTCAATTTCCAAGTCAGAATCTTCACTGAGCACAATAGGATCAGGATTGATAGGTGCCTTTGGTTTGTTTCTTGCCA
>ML791122.1:315908-327050 GCA_009831015.1 Picea engelmannii
GTATTCAGACCAAATCCCCTTTTGTGGATTGGTCAACAGATAATTATAATAGGCAGAATAAGAAGTTTGCCCCAGCAGTTATTATTGAGACCCAGAAATATAATAAAGGTGGGTTTACCCACCCAAATTGAGAAGTCATTCCTGCTAGTGAAGAGACACTTCACATGTGCCAGACTTGTATATATAGAGAGGCCAGTGCCTCACTTTGACACACAACACACTTTCTCATTTCTAAGAGACAAGCTGCAGCTTACCAGTTGCAGAGAGGGAGAAGAGTGGTGCATCTTTTGGAGAGGACTATCTGTATTGGTTTGAGTTATCTCTTGACATTGTATTGGCAATTTATGATAAGGAAGTTTTTGCTAGGTTTTCTTCCCCTAGAGGGTTTCCCAGGATAAATGTTGTGTCTCTTGTGAATGTGTATTTCTCAGTGATCTTGTTCTTATGTTACTCTTATCTATTGAAATGAAAAGAACTATAATAATGGAATAAACATTAACATGGTCTCAGAGCCAACCTGAAGGAAGCATATTTCGCAAGAGAAATACGTCATTGTTGCAGCACCTGCAAATTAGGGTTTTTCAAAAGTGAATTTTTTTAGCTCCAAAACCACCTAGAAAGTTGTGTCCTCCCCCAAGGATCATTTTGGCACCTTGAGCGCACCTTTTCAGTGGCTAGATCTCCCAGAAAGTGAAACCCTAGTTTCACAAAGTACCAGAAAACTAGAAAACCAGAGTACCAGAAGTACCAAAAAACCAGAAGCACCAGTCCATAAATCCACAGATCAAGTTTGAGGGGGTAAAAGTTGGATTTTTGAAATTCTGACTGCACCAGCTAACTCGACTCAGCTCAGCGCATCTATCCCCTGGATCAGAATTTCAAAATTTGAAGTTTGAAAAATTAGGGTTTCCTCATAAAACCCTAAGTTGTAGTTGCAATTGCAGTCTCAGAACCAGCTGCAGTTGCAGTACCAGTTGCTGTTGCAGTCGTAGAACCAGTTGCAATCACCCTTGAAATTTTCTCAAGAGTTGGCAATGATTACTGCTGCTACCAGATGGAGCTACTACCTGCAAATGCTATTAGAGGTATGTACTTACATATGTTTAATGGTTAAACCCTAAAGAGTATTTGTAGGAGAAGGGATCTCTTGCCATAGATCCAGAAGGATCTCAAGATCCAACACATTCAGAGGAATGATGCAATCTAGGTGTGATTATTCTGATATACATCTATTTGTCATGACATTATGAGTGTTGCATGTTGAAGCTATGATCAAATTATTAGAAGAATTGAAAGTTGATCATAGAGCTTATCCTCTAACCTAACCTTTTGTCAAGTTAGCGTATTGTCTTAGTATAGAAGATAGGTTGAAGAAAGAACTCGTCACTTGAGTGAAGGAGACCTGGAAGAAAAGAAGACACTCATTCTTGAGGACAAGGCTCCAGGTTTGATTAATCAAGATTCAAAGGTACACATGACAAGTTGATGACTATAGTTGAGACAACAGTTTTTGTAAAATATCATACTTGATAGAATGTGAGCATATAAAGGTAAATACTTTGTTTGATACAACTAACACCTCCTCTAGGAGAAAACTTGTGTGTTAGTTCCAGGTTTCCATGGAAGAATGCTTGGTCACAACACTATGAGAGTGTTGACCTCATTTTGTATTATATTCCTTACCTTTAATCTTTTCTTCAGATAAATCATAAGTGATAGCTCTAAGGGAGATATTGTGATGATTGTTCGTGCTATTTCTTTAGATTATCAGAAGGAAATTACTATTGCTTTTTGTTTTGTTGACCTTGCTCTAGGTCACATGAGGAAGCTATAGAAAATATTGTAGAAGGAAACATGCTAAAGAAGAGATCATAAATGAAGCAATCATCATTGGAAGAGAAGAAGGTGACTTGTATAAGATAAAGGGTCACTCAGAAGCTGCCATGACCCACGCTATTGAAGAATCCATGTGAACTCTAGAAGATTAGCTCACATCAACTACAAGGTGCTACCATACATATGCAAAGCAGTCACAAGTTTACCAGAACTCAAAGGTGACAATGAAGGCATATGCAATGGATGTGCACAAGGGAAGAACATCAAGAACCCGTTTCCGAAGAGGGACAACAAGGAAAAAGGAGTCCTAGAACTCATTCATTCAGACGTGTGTGGCCCAATGCCATCATCCTCCATTAGTGGAGATGTTGGGATCAAGAGGGAACTCACTACTCCCTATAATCCCCAACAAAACAGTGTAGCTGAAAGGAAGAACAGAACAATTATGGAAGTTGTAAATACCATGATTCACGATCAAGATCTTCCTATGTGCTTATGGGCAAAAGAAAAAATGGTAGTTGTTTATGTGCAGAACCGATTATCCCATAGCACACTTGGGTTCAAGACCCGGGAAGAGATGTTCACCGGAAAGAAGCTAGAGGTAAGCCATCTCAAAATATTTGGCTGTCCAGTGTTTATTCAGATACCAAAAGAGAAAAGAAACAAGCTAGAACCCTCCGGAAAGAAGGGAATATTTGTGGGATATTGTGAGGTATCCAAGGCCTTTAGAATATACATACCTCGTCACCGCCACATTGAAATTAGCAGGGACGTGACCTTTGATGAAGAAGTAGCACTTACGAAATCAAGAAGATGCCATCTTGATGAAGTATATGAAGAGGAACCTATAAATCCTAGGATTACAGAATCCGTGAGGGAAGTTCCCAGAGTTGCAGAACCAGTAAGGGAAGTCGTAACCTCCTCTGATGAGGAGATTCCTAAAGACCACGACATAACAGAAGTTCAAGAACCTCCTCAAATGACCTTATCCCATAAAATAAATCCTTCTTGGGCAAGAGAGCTTATTCAAGATGGAGATAAGTATGGTTTTCTAGAAGAAACCTCGAAACATGTGAAAAGACCAAAGCCATTCTCCAGTTACACTGATTTGATGTGTGATCTCCTAGATGAGGAGCCTACATGCTTTGAAGAAGCCATTCAAAAAAAGGAATGGGAATATGCCATGACAGAAGAATACCAATCCATAATAAAGAATGATGTATGGGAAATAATTCCCAGACCAAAAAGTAAGGATGTGGTATCATCAAAATGGCTCTTCAAAATAAAACATGCTACTGATGGAAGTATTGAGAAATATAAATAAAGATTTGTCACTCGTGGATTTTCCCAGAAAGAAGGCATTGACTATGCGCTCCTATAGCCAGATACACTTCAATTAAAACCATCATAGATCTTGCAGCTAAGATGAAATGGAAACTGCACCAGATGGACATGAAGACAACTTTCCTGAATGGTGTTATCGAAGAGGAAGTGTATATAGAGCAACCCCAAGGATTTGAGGTTGAAGACAGGAAGTCTCATGTCTGCAGATTGAAGAAAGCCTTATACGGATTGAAGCAAGCCCCTAGATATTGGTATGGCCGTATAGATAGTTTCTTGATGATCTTAGGCTTTACCAAGAGTAAATCAGACTCAAATCTCTACTTCAAAATTACGGATAATGAACCAGTAATCTTACTATTGTATGTGGATGACTTATTCTTAACTGGAGAAGAAAATCTCATCGCTGAATGTAAAAAGAGACTTGCCACAGAATTTGAAATGAAATACCTTGGCCTAATGCATTAATTCTTAGGTCTTGAGGTATGGCAGAGTCCATAAAGGATCTTCCTTAACCAAGGGAAGTACATAGTCAAAATCCTAAAGAGATTCGACATGCTAGAATGTAAGTCCATAAATACACCCATGGAAATGAAGCTAAAGCTGTTGGTCGATACTTCGTCAAACTTGATAGATGCCACACTGTACAGACAGATTATTGGATCACTAATGTACATGACAAACACTAGACCAAACATTTTTTTTGCAGTGAACACCTTGAGTCAGTTATGGTAGAGCCCAGACGTGTTCACCTAGTGGCTGCAAAACATGTAATGAAGTACCTTAAAGGTACAATGGATTATGGTCTCAGCTATAATGGAGATCATGACTTCACATTGAGTGGATACACTGATTCAGATTGGGAAGGAAGTGTTGCTGACATAAAAAGCACTTTTGGATGCTGTTTTAGTTTGGGATTAGCCATGATCTTGTTGCAGAGTAGGAAGAAATCTAGTATTGCTCTCAGCACAGCGGAAGAAGAGTACATTTCCGCATGTTCTGCTAGCTGCGAAGCTATATGGCTTCGAAAGTTGCTAACTGGCCTATTTGACTTGGAGATAAGAGAAACCATGATTCTATGTGACAACCAGAGTTGCATAAAGATGACAGAGAATCCTGTATTCCACGACAGGTCGAAGCACATAGCGATCTGCTATCATTTCATCAGCGACATGGTACAGAGAGGAGCCTTGAAGCTCCAGTACATTAGCATGGATGAACAAGTTGCTGATGTGTTGACCAAACCTCTATCTCATGTAAAGTTTGAACACTTTCGAGATAATCTTGGTATATTCCAAAAGGACCCTCCCTAAAAGGGGGAGTATATATGTATTCCTTGCTTATGACCTCACTATTAGACGTAAAGAAAGATGAGTCATTGCTTCTGACCTCGCTGTTAGACGTAAAACAAGATGTTGTGTGTATTCCTTGCTTCTGACCTTACTGTTAGACGTAAAGCAAGATGAGTCATTGCTTTTGACCTCATTGTTAGATGTAAAGCAAGGTGTTGTATGTATTCCTTGCTTCTGACCTCACTGTTAGACATAAAGAAAGATGATTCATTGCTTCTGACCTCGCTGTTAAATGTAAAGCAAGTTGTTGTGTGTATTCCTTTCTTCTAACCTAGTTGTTAGACATAACGCAATATGATTCCTTGCTTTTGAACTCGTTGTTAGATGTAAAGCAAGATGATGATGTGTTCCTTGCTTCTGACCTAGTTGTTAGACGTAAAGCAAGATGATTCCTTTCTTCTGACCTCATTGTTAGACGTAAAGAAAGATGATGATGTGTTCCTTGCTTCTAACCTAGTTGTTAGACGTAAAGCAGGATGATTCCTTGCTTCTGACCCAGTTGTTAGACATAAATAAAGTTGATGTATACCTTTCTTCTAACCTAGTTGTCAGACGTAAAGAAAGATGTGACTGACACTGAGCTACAAGCTTAATAGCTGTAACATTGAGCCAGTGTAGTATTGTGATGTGCCAGTCTAGTGTTGTGATGATGTACAATTTTTTACTGATACATATTGATGTAGATGATGATGGCATTCTTTCGAGAATGACGATGTTTCCGATGAAGAAAACTTCCGATGACTCGTATATATGCCCACCAATGTTCCAAGATGATATTGACGATACTGTCCTCCTGACTCCAATGATGATGTAGAACTCTCTCGCCTGATGTTGTTGAAAAATACCCTTCTTGTTAAGGGGGAGTGTTGAAATAATGTAACTTCAAAGAGTATTTTTATTATTATTGTTATATTATTCATAGGATCAATCCCCATTGTGGATTGATCATGACGGTTATTGTATTATGACCAAATCCCCTTTTGTGGATTGGTCAACAGACAATTATAATAGGCAGAATAAGAAGTAGGCCCCAACAGTTATTATTGAGACCCATAAATATAATAAAGGTGGGTTTACCCACCCAGATTGAGAAGTCGGCCCTGCTAGTGAAGAGACACTTTGTTATCACCCTATAAGTTATAGGATCAACTGGTGACTGGAATATTATCTATCTCTAGTGTTTTTTGTTGACAAATGATTTTTCATTCTGCAAATAATTTGAAAAAGAAAAGAAAAAGAAAAAGAAAAAAGAAAAAGAAAAGAAAAGAAAAAGAAAAAGAAAGAAAAGAAAAGAGGGCATAAAAGAATTCAATAAAATCCCCATGCAATAACAGTAACATGGTCCATACCTTTCAAGCATGGCCAAGTTCTTTTTTAAATTTATGTTGATAGGATTAGTGAATGAGTTTGGCTAAACAGTTTAATCTTAGCCAAAGTATCTAGGTTAGATTAGTGAATAAATCTGGCCAGACTGTCTAATCTTGGTCAGATAGCCCCAGGGTAGAGTAAATTCTTAACCCAACAGTTTAATCTAGGTTAATTGTCTTAGGAAGCTAGGTTAGAATATAGGCTAGTTGCTTTATTTCTTTATTTCAATAAAAATTAGCTGGATGTAAATGTTGCACAATGTTTCAGATGCTTAAAAGGTCGTTTGACTAACCCTTGGTGGTGTTGACATGAAAATCCTTGGAGAAAACCCGTGAAAAATAACTTATCCTAAGTTTCCTTGGCACATGTATTTTCTGCGCCCTCACGTATGCTTCGTTCATATATCAACGGTCCGGATGATTGTGCCCAGATATAGGGTGGACAGATTTTTCCAGATCCCCCCGACCGTTTTATCTTTAACTGAGGGGGGGGGGGGTCCGGAATTGCTGATAAGACCCGCGCGCATCTGGACGACTCAGGATCAAGCGTGCAAATATACGATCAATGTTGAATTTCAGACCCCCCCATCCATTCTGCCTTGAATGGAGGGGGGGTCTGGAATGTGTGATAAACAACGTGCATAGATCTGTGGCTTATAAGAAGGCGTGCAGATCAACGACCCAAGATGTTTTTCGGACCCCCCCAACTGTTCTGCTTTTACCTAAGGGTGGGGGGGGTCTGGAATGGTATCTTTCCTTTGGCGGGCCCCTCTTTATACGTGGCAACAATCTAATGGCCCCGCCTCCCATCATCTCCTACTGTCTGACATACCATCGTCACCTCTGGACATCACCATCCACCTTTCTCAAAATAGTCACGTCCCATAACTGTTGTCAGTTCTTCCCCCCCATTCACTCGTGGTAAGCCCACTCACTATGAACTTTACCCCAATCAGTAGCCGCCACATCACGCATCCATATCCCTCAGTCACCGTCACCTTCCATATCACACTCTAAGTGATCCGTTGGCCATTTATTACTAGATGACCTATCCGTTAATCAGCTGACCTGTCTCCCGCACCCAACGGACACCCATTTACTCAAAACTACCCTTTTTCTTCCTATTTTCACCATTTACCCACTGATCGCACCAGAGAGAATTACACTGTTTCTCCTCCGTTACAGTCAGTTCCCCCCACCAATAGCCACCCTGCTAACATTGTTTTTATTTCAAGTACCATTGTAGTAATGGCACCAAAGTCCAAACAAGCATAAGGAGAGGAGAATCTATTTCTCCCTCCTCCTTTCGACCTTGACAAGATCCCACTGGTCGACAAAGATCGATTAATCGCAGATACAAAGTGTGATTTTGATTTCGCAGACCTTCAGTCATGGCTTAGGGAAGTCTTCCTGGATCAGAGTGATGAAATCAAACTCTGGGAGTCCAACTTACCCCTTTACCTCTTCCCTCATATTCACCCTTTCCCAGAGTTCACCCTCAAGTGCCAAGCCCACTACATTCCCAAGCAAAGAACTGTCGTCTCCTCGTCCAGAGAAATTCTTTTCCTCATCATGCTTGAATCTATTGACCAAATGATTAAATCCCTCGAGCCGACTCTGTGTCACCCTTCAACCTAGAAATTCTTACAGAATTATACCAGAAAATGACCTTCCCCCAAAGAGCTCAAATATTCAAGCTTTTCCTCTGCCCATCTGCTCAATTTCCATCCACAAATCCTCCTTATCCTTCTTCCATGTTATCGACTAAAGGAAGCTAGGTCATCTCATCCCTTTGTGCCTTGTTAGGATACTATTCATATCAATGGGTAGATGAACCCATTCTGAGATTTTTATCCATCTTCTCTACCGATGAGAAGCCCACCACCCAGTTTGACTTTAGCACATTCCTGGAAAACAATATTGACGAACAGAAGGCATGTTTTGATACTTGTCCATACTGGCATACTTGTTCGTCTTCTTCCAAGTGGAAAAAATCATTTTTTCCATGAAAAAGATGGATGGAGATGGTAGACCCCAGGTAGTGACAACATGGACCTCCTTGCTCAAGCACAACTCCATAGAGTTCAGTTTCAAGGAGTTCATTGATCAATTCTACCACCCTGTGGTAAGTATGCTTGGCAGCAGGCCTGAGCCTCGGATAAATGATGAAGTTCAGAGGATCCTGCATCTCTCGGATAACACAAAGATAGGGGACTCATATTTGTACTAGGATTACACTGAGCTCAGAGTATACAGGTGCAAGTTGGCACCGTATAAGCTGCCCAAGTAACTGCCTGTCAGAATTTTTGCTTTCGAATATATAAGGCAAATAATAAATTCCGATGATATCCATTTTGTGTCATTGAAGAAAAAGCAACAGCTCAGGATCAAAGGGCAAATTGGCTCCTTCATCTGCAACAATCGTGGCGCTGGGGAAGAAGCAGATAGGCTGCTGAAGGAGATGAATTTCTTCACGTGTTTCCCATGGCATTATGATACATGTGGGATCATCTCCGAGATGAGGGTGAAAAACAAGAACATCCCATATGTTCATGAATCTAGGCCTGAAATTGAGAAATTTGTGAACCAGATAGTATGGGAGCCTAACACATTGGTCGAATTAGAACAGCAGGATCCCCTGGCCACTGTGTCACAAACAACCATGGCACAGGTTTCGAAAGAGAAAAGGCCTAGGCAAGATTTATCTTCGCCTGTCACGGAGGTATCGTGAGAAGAATTCTAGCTGCATACCAAGAGGCCTAAGACTATTTCAGTTCCTAGCCCGACTGGAGAAAAAGAAGCCCCATCTACTACACTGACCAAGGTTGACAGACCACCCCTCAGTCCAAGCCTCCAGAAGGTCATAACCTCAGCATTTCCGAAGAAATCTACAGAGTCTTTGCCGGCCACCCAACCAGGCAAGGCAGGGCCAAAGCTGGGTATTTTCGAAAAGTATGAGCTGATCAAGAAAAGAAACCAGACCCTGACCAATATCACTTGCACCCAGTTTTGGAAGCAGACGTCAACTGCACAACATAGGCTGCTGTCGGAATTCAACACCGAGAAGGGAAGAATGCATATGGCATTCCTCCAGGCACAGGTACCAGATCCAAAGGTGATCACTGACTACAAAAGGGCCACCCTCGAATTCCAGACGAAGGACATACATCCGGTCGATCAGATGGATCTGCACAAGCAGACAAGGGAAATGGTCTTTCACACGCTAGCGCATGCTTCCACTATTGCGTCCAAAATGCAAGTGTCCCTGAACAATGTTCAAACACAATTGAAGTTAGAGAAGATATCGTCTTTTTCCAAGGACAAGAGAATCAAGACTTTGGAGGAACTAGTCCTCAAGATCGGTTACGATCCTTCGAACGTGAAAGTAGCCGAGGAGATGATTAAGAAGAAGAATGTTGACATAGCCTCCTTGATGAAACAATTGAATCTCCTGCCCATAGAGGATTCGCAGGTGAAGGAAACAACAGAGAAAGAAGGAGAGAAAGATGAAATGCTCAAGCTGCTCATGGAGCAGAATGCACAACTTAAGGAAATGGAAGCTGAAATGGAGAAACTGGTGAAAGAAAAAGAACAATTGAAGCCAATGGAAGTCATTCCATTGAATTCCATTCCAATTTCAGGAGTGAGCACATCATTAGTGACAGAAGTCCCATCTGCTACTCCATTGACCTCCCTGGAAAAGATAGTCGACCTAGCTAAGTCTATGGAAAAGATGAACCTACAGGAAACAGAGTTCAGCAGGCTCAAAAAGGAGATTGAGAACCTTCAGGAACTCAAATCGTCCTTTCAGATCAACCTCTCCAAGGAAACGCAGGTGACATAGCAGCTCAAGAAAGAGTTACAACATCTCCGGAAGCAAACAATGGTAGGAAAGACTTTGGCCGAGGTTAACGAAAGTGTATGGACAGACATCACCAATTCCATGAACAAGATATGACCCATGATACAGATCATGTTTGAGAAGAATGAATTGGTGTAGAGAAGTAAACAGGCCATCGAGAAGATCAGATCATAATTGGGAGAGATGTCAACACAGGCGAACGAGATCATCAAGTTCCTAAATTCTAAGACCAGGGAAGAGATGGAAGAGTTGAAAAATTGAAGACAGAACAGAGACCATCCTTGAGGTCAAAATATTTTTGAACAAGACACGATTAATGCTTCAGCTGGAAGAAAAGGTTCAGGCCATGGACCTAGGGGTACAAAGATTCTTTAGTAAGGTTGAGGCTCTACAGAAGAAAGGTCTTCCTGGTTTGAAGGTAATCAATGATAAATTGATGACACTCCCAGACTACAAGAAGAGATTGGCCAATGTGGCTAAGGACAGTTCAAAGTTTGCAGGAATTCAAGGGAGCATCACTGGAAAGGCATTTCTAGATGCTCTTCAGTGGGACATCAGTATCCAACATGAGATTCGATATATCTTCCTCACCAAGCCTACCTTCGCCAAGTACACAGAAATGGATGAAGTGTATCGAAGGTTACTCAAAGTCAACGTGCCCAGTCATCTTCGATGGGAGGAACTCTATGATCTGATCGATTAGCAGATAAGTTGTCCTAGTCCATTCATTTGTCCAGTCAGATGAGGTTGGGTAAAGGCTTCATCAATGGCCCACCCAGAAATCAACATGCAGTTACACCACATCATCAAGTAATTCCTAGATTTATGCAATTTGTTAAGTTAGTTAGACTAAAAATAGATTTAGCACGTCCTGGTCATTAATGATAGGATCGTTTTTAATTTGAGTTATAAATACTCCATCTTTCAAAGTATTGAGGGTTGTTGATCTTCACACCTTGAAGCTATCAGACTGTAATATTTTTGAAGAGATCCTCCATTAATACAAAGAGGCACTTTTACAGCATTCTTGCGTGTATTCATTGGTGATGTTTTTCTCTCTAAGTTGAATGTTATTCTCTCTTTGTTATCATATTTTTTTCTAAATATAATCTTTAGAAGTAACGAACATTGAAGGATTTATCTCGTATACCCTGTTTTTGACTCGAAAGATTTTAGTGTTTATCTTTTGGTGTTTTCAATAAATAAATTCTTAACTGCTTCTTTGTTGAAATTATCTTTCTCGTTTTTTCTGCTATTCATCATTTATGCTACTAAAGAATCCAGTGATTATATTATCTCTCCCTGTGAAAGTTTTCCTTTGCGTTTCTAGTTCGGATTTCATATTTTATTTAAAACATAGACCGCATAGCCCAATGGAGGTGTA
>ML791122.1:333167-357608 GCA_009831015.1 Picea engelmannii
TACATAATGGTTTCTTTCCTCTAGCATGCCCCTCTTTATACATGGAAATAATCTAATGGCCCTGAGTCGCATCATCTCCTACTGTCTGACATACCATCGTCAACTCTGGACGTCACCGTCCACCTTTCCTGAAATAGTCACGTCCCATAACTACTGTCAGTTCTTCCCCTGCATTTTCTCATGGAAAGCCCCCTCACTATGACCTTAACCCCAATTAGTATCCACCACATCACTCATTTGTATCCCTCAGTCACCGTCACATGCCATCTCACACTCTACGTGATCCATTGTCCATTTATTACTGGATGACCTATCTGTTAATCAACTGACCTGTCTCCCATGCCCAAAAGACACCCATTTACTCAAAACTACCCTTTTTCGTCCTATTTTCACCATTTACCCACTCATCGCACCAGAGATAATTACACCATTTCTCCTCCGTTACAGTTAGTTCCCCCCACCAGAAGTCACCCCGCTAATTTTTTTTTTCTTGCAGGCACTGTTGCAGTGATGGCGCCAAAGTCCAAACAAGCAGAAGGAGAGGAGAATCTATTTCTCCCGCCTCCTGTCGACCTTGACAGGATCCCACTAGTCGACACAGACCGATTAATCACATATACAAAGTGCGATTTTGATTTCTCAGACCTTCAGTCATGGCTCAGGGAATTCTTCCTGGACCAGAGTGATGAAATCGAACTCTGGGAGTCCAACTTACCCCTTTACCTCTTCCCTCAGATTCACACTTTCGCAGAGTTCACTCTCAAGTGCCAAGCCCACTTCATTCCCGAGCAAAGAGCCATCGTCTCCTCATCTGGAGAGATTCTTTTCCTCATCACACCCGAATCTATTGACCAAATGATGCAAATCCCCCGAGTCGACTCTGCGTCACCCTTCAACCTAGAAATTCTTACAGAATTATACCAGAAAATGACCTTCCCCCAAAGAGCTCAAATATTCGAGCTTTTCCTCCCCCCATCCACTCAATTTCCCTCCACAAATCCTCCTTATCCTTCTTCCATGTTCTTGACTAAAGGAAACCAGATCATCTCATCCCTTTGTGCCTTGTTAGGATACTATTCAAATCAGTGGGTAGATTAACCCATTATGGGATTTTTATCCATATTCTCTATCGATGGGAAGCCCACCACCCAGTTTGACTTTAGCACATTCCTGGCGAACAATATTCATGAACAGTTCGTGAATTCCGCCATGGAAGGCATGTTACGATACTTGTCCATACTGGCGTACTTGTTCATCTTCTTGTAAGAGGACAAATTAATTTTTTCCATGCAGAAGATGGATGGAGATGGTAGACCTCAGGCAGTGACAACATGGACCTCCTTCCTCAAGCACAAATCCACAGAGTTCAGTTTCAAGGAGTTCATTGATCAATTCTACCACCCTATGGTAAGTATGCTTGGCGATAGACCCTAGCCTCGAATAAATGATGAAGTTCAGAGGATCCTGCATCTCTCGGATAACACGAAGACAGGGGACTCATATTTGTACCAGGATTACACTGAGATCAGAGTATACAAGTGTGAGTTGGCACCGTATAAGTTGCCCAAGTACCTACCTGTCTGAATTTTTTCTTTGGAATATATAAGGCAGATAATAAATTCTGATGATATCCATTTTGTGTCACTGAAGAAAAAGCAACAGCTCAGGATCAAAGGGCATATTGGCTCCTTCATCTCCAACAATCTCGACACTAGGGAAGAAGTAGATGGGCTACTGAAGGAGATGAAGTTCTTCACGAGTTTCCCATGGCATTACGATCCATGTGGGATCATCTCCGAGATGAGGGTGAAAAACAAGAACATCCCATATGGTCATGAATCTAGGCCTGAAATTGAGAAATTTGTGAACCAGACAATATGGGAGCCTAACACATTGGTCGAATTAGAACATCAGGATCCCTTGGCCATTGTGTCACAAACAACCACGCCACAGGTCCCGAAAGAGAAAAGGCCTAGGAAAGATTTATCTCCTCCTGTCATGGAGATATCGTCAGAAGAATTCCAGCTGCATACCAAGAGGCCTAAGACTATTTCAGTTCCTAGCCCGACTGGAGAAAAAGAATCCCCATCTACTACACTGACCAAGGTTGATAGACCACCCCTCGGTGCAAGCCTCCAAAAGGTCATAAACTCAACATTGCTGAAGAAATCTACAGAATCTCCATCAACCACCCAAACAGGCAAGGCAGGGCCAAAGCTAAGTATTTTTGAAAAGTATGAATTGATCAATAAAAGAAACCAGACCTTGATCAATAGCACTTGCGACCAGTTTTGGAAGCACACGTCGACTGCACAACATAGACTATTGTCGGCATTCGACACCGAGAAGGGCAGAATGCATATGGTATTCCTCCAGGCACAGGTACCAGATCCAAGGGTGATCACTGACTACAAAAGGGCCACCTTCGAATTCCAGAAGAAGGATGTACATCCGGTCGATCAGATGGATCTGCACAAGAAGACATGGGAAATGGTATTTTACACGCTAGAACATGCTTCCACTACTGTGTCCAAACTACAAGTGTCCCTGAACAATGTCCAAACACAATTGAAGTTAGAGAAGATATCGTCCTTTGCCAAGGACAACATAATGAAGACTTTGGAGGATTTGGTACTCAAGATCGGTTACGATCCTTCGAACGTGAAAGCAGTTGAGGAGATGATTAAGAAGAAGAATGCTGACATAGCCTCCTTGAGGAAACAATTGAAGCTCCCACCCACAGAGGATTCGCAGGCAAAGGAAATAGCAGAGAAAGAAGAAGAGAAAGATGAAATGCTCTAGCTGCTCATGGAGCAGAATGCACAACTTAAGGAAATGGAATATGAAATGGAGAAACTGGTGAAAGAGAAAGAACAATTGAAGCCAATGGAAGTCATTCCATTGAATGCCATTCCAATTTCAGGAGTGAGTACAACATCAGTGATAGAAGTCCCATCTGCTACTCCATTGACCTCCCTGGAAAAGACAACCGACCTGGCTAAGTCTATGGAAAAGATGAACCTGCAGGAAATAGAGATCAATAGGCTCAAAAAGGAGATTGAGAACCTTCAGGAACTCAAATCATCCTTTCAGATCAGCCTTTCCAAGGAAAAGAAGGTGACAGATAAGCTCAAGCAAGAGTTAAAACAACTCCGGAAGAAAACAGTGGCAGGAAAGACTTTGGTCGAGGTTTAAGAAAGTGTATGGACAGACATCACCTAGTCCATGAACGAGATATGGCCCATGATACAGATCATGTTTGAGCAGAATGAATTGGTGTAGAGAAGCAAGTAGGCCATCGAGAAGATCAGATCAGAATTGGGAGAGATTCCAACACAGGCGAATGAGATCATCAAGTTCCTAAATTCTAAAACCAGGGAAGAGCTGGAAGAGATGAAAATTGAAGATAGATCAGAGACCATACTTGAGGTCAAAAGAGTTTTGACCAAGAGAGGATTAATGCTTCAGCTGGAAGAAAAGGTTCGGGCCATGGACCTAGGGGTACAAAGATTCTTTAGTAAGATTGAGGCTCTATAGAAGAAAGGTCTTCCTAGTCTAAAGGTAATCAATGATAAATTGATGACACTCCCAGACTACAAGAAGAGATTGGTCGATCTGGCTAAGGACAATTCAAAGTTTGTAGGAATTCAAGGGAGCATCATTGGCAAGGCGTTTCTATATGCTCTTCAGTGGGACATCAGTATCCAACATGAGATTCGATATATCTTCCTCACCAAGCCTACCTTCGCCAAGTACACATAAATGGATGAAGTGTATCGAAGGTTACTCAAAGTCAACGTGCCCAGTCATCTTCGATGGGAGGAACTCTGTGATCTAATCGATTAGCAGATAAGTTGTCCCAATCCAGTCATTTGTCCAGTTAGATGAGGTCATGCAAAGGCTTCATCAACGACCCACCCATAAATCAACATGCAGTTACACCACATCATCAAGAAATTCCTAGATTTATGCAATTTGTTAAGTTAGTTAAGCTAAAAATAGATTTAGCACGTCCTGGTCATTAATGACAGGATCGTTTGTAATTTGAGTTATAGATACCCCATCTTTCGAAGTATTGAGGGTTGTTGATGTTCACACCCTGAAGCTATCAGACTGTAATATTTTTGAAGAGATCTTCCATTAATACAAAGAGGCACTTTTACAGGATTCTTGCATGTATTCATTGGTGATGTTTTTATCTCTAAGTTGAATGTTATTCTCGCTTTGTTATCATACTGTTTTCTAAATCTAATCTTTAGAAGTAAAGAACGTTGCAGGATTTATCTCATATACCCTGTTTCTGACTTGAAATATTTTAGCATTTATCTTCTGGTGTTTTCAATAAAGAAATTCTTAACTGCTTCTTTGTTGAAATTATCTTTCTCATTTTTGCTGCTATTCATCATTTATGCTACTAAAGAATCCAGTGATTATATTATCTCACCCTATGAAAGTTTTCCTTTGCGTTTATGGTTCGTATTTCATATTTTATTTAAAACACAGACCCCATAGCCCAATGGAGGTGTAGACTGTCTCAACCAACTCGACAAACACTATGACGACAAAAACCGACCTATTTATTTACCTAGCCTAATATTTAAAATTTGAAACATAGATAAATCATATAGAGAGATCGCGCGTTGAAGTTGGAAGGGCTAGATCCAAGCTTCAAAAGTGGTTGGATAAAGTTACCTTAGTAGATTTCTTCTGCTGTCAACCTCTAGGAAATTTACCAAGTGCTAACACACTTCACATGTGCTAGACTTGTATATATAGAGAGGCCAGAGCCTCACTTTGACACACAACACACTTGCTCATTTCTAAAAGGCAAGTTGCAACTTACCATTTGGAGAGAGGGAGAAGAGTGGTGCATCCTTTGGAGAGGAATATCTATATTGGTTCGAGATATCTCTTGACATTGTATTGGTAATTTATGATAAGGAAGTTTTTGCTGGGTTTTCTTCCCCTAGAGGGTTTCCCAGGATAAATGGTGTGTCTCTTGTGAATGTGTATTTTTCAATGATCTTGTTCTTATGTTACTCTTATCTATTGAAATGCAAAGAACTATAATAATGGCATAAACAGTAACATGATGGACACCAAGCTCACCAAATCCACGACCTTCCACCCCCAGACAGATGGCCAAATCGAGGTTGTAAATTGAATGATTGTGAATATCCTTTGCATGTATAATTCAAAGAACCCTTGCACATGGGATGAGAGCCTTCCCTATGTTCATCATAGCTACAAACGAGCCCTACATAGCTCAACCGACCATATCCCCTTTCAAGTGGGGTTGGGATTCCAACCATTGGGTCCCATAGATGTTACACTTCCCCTTGCGGTCACCTTGACCGACTCATACCCTGCTCCAACTGAAGCTGACAAAGCCACCCAGTTCATTGAGCGGATCCATCACGTCTTCCAACAGGTTCAGGATATCGTACAGAAGTCCAATGACAAGTACAAACAATGCCATGATCAACATTGAGTGCCGCATAAGTTTCAGGTGGGCGACAAAGTTTGGTTGCACTTGTAGAAAGAATTCCTTATAGGACCCCATCGGAAGCTTCGACCACTCCATTATGGGACATACACTATCACCAAGGCCATGGGGGATAATTATTTTGAGCTCAACATTCCTCCTTTCCTTGTTCTGAACCCAATGTTCAACATGGATCTCCTTCGCCCTTATTTCCCACCATTATTGGACACCTCAGAAGTAGCTTTACAACTGACACCAACATAGCTCAAGCCCGAATGCATACAACAAGCATCTAATGATCATATTTTGGATAGATAGATCAAGGGTACTCAACAACAAAGGATCCAACTTTATTGAGTCGTCAAAGCAGGGCAGCTCCTGCACCAAGGCAAGTGGCTCACTTGGGGCCAAATTTAGTAGAAATTTTCTCATCTGATGGGGGACCTCAATGCAATGGAGAAAATTTATTCCTAAGGAGGGACGATTGATCCATATGGATATCAGTGGCCACCCACCTTTTCCAACTGGCTTAAAACAAATTTCTGACAATTTTGGCAATTTACTATTTTTAGTAGTTTTAACTTCCGGGGCCATTTTGAGGGCCTAAATGAAGGTTTTTCAGGATAGATCTCATCAATGATAGCCAAAGGCATGATTGAGCCCCAAACATTAATCACCTCGATGATACCTTTCCAACGGGCTATCTCACGCCTATAACGGAGATCGTATGCAAAAGTTATGACCTCGGGAAGTTGATGTACTAACTTACCCAAATGGGGCCCACATGACTTTTGGCACTTCATATCCTAGGGTTAGGTTTTTGGATGTATAGTTTTTTTGGCATTATTGATTATTTTAAAAAGGCCTTCAGAGCCTCATTTTAATGTTCTTCTTACGAATGCGTGTTACTGTCACATCTCTTCTCAGAGATAAGTCACCACCATTCCAGCAAGCTTGTTTCCGCTGCATTTTACAGTTTCAGTTTATTTTGTTATTGAATAGAAAACCAATTTTACTGTATCTCTATTATTTTTTGTTAAGCACCTATTAATAATCTATATTCATTTTGTTCTTCTCATAAAATTCGAATCAGGAATCCACTATTATCACTATGGGCCCTCTGGGCTCCTTCACTACCTCTCTAGCTACCTAACATTCATGAATGAGTTCAGGTAGTTTTTGTTTTGTTCCCATTGCTAATTGCACTAGCCATGGTTTAGGATGTTTTATGTTTCTTATCTTGCTTGAGTCTACCAGATATTGGGTAACATAGCTTAAACTAGCTCTTGGGTCAATTAAAATAGAAAATTTTATTTCATTAATTTTACCTTCAATTTCCACAATGGTGGATTGGTGATATACTTTCCTACCATCTAAAGATGTGTTGATTCTATGCATACTTTTTCCAATATATCCAATTGTTGAAGCGTCTTGTATGTTATGAATAGTTTATTCTGCAACATTTTTCTATGGAAAATTTCTCAACAAGTGTGGTTCAACACATCCCCAACACTTCAATGGATTTCTTGTATTATCAATTGTTTTCTTGAATCCCAACTTTGTTGAATTGTTTCCATGTCCTTGCGGTGAGTTTTTGAGTGATTTATGTTCTTGATGTCATTTGGACATATTACGAAATGGTAATGGTTTTAAACCCTTTTTCCTTTGATTTATTTTCTCTTGTTTATTTTATATCCATGCCTTTGGATTTCCAAATCATTCTTTGTACTTCCCATAGCATATTCTTTCCTTTCACAACACTTCATTCAATTTTTTTGGATTATCAAACTCTATTATGTATTTATATGAATGGGCCAAGCAACTTAAAATGTTTGAACCTTAGCCTTATCATCTTTTTTTTTTTCGTAAATGAGTGTGAGAATCTATATTGCTTTAGAAAGTTATAGTAAAAAACTGATGCAGGGACTCCCAAGATCTGCCAGAATGGAAACCAGATCTGGGGTCCCTGGGATACAATGTCTGAATGTAAATAGGGTAGGCTTGGGTTTCCACCATGGGAAACCGACCCAGGCTACCGTAATCTAGTTTAAAAATGACATCATAAAGAAACCAGAAAAAAGTATAAGCATAGTGGGGTTAGCTCCTACTCTGAGAGACATGACCGAGACTAGTCCTGCGCTATTCTAGGTTGATGGGGTTATCTTCATCTCCTTCCCGCCATGCCACATTATCCTTCCTCTGTTCCACCAGGCGTAACTTCCTAATGCATGTTGGGGTTCCATTTCTGTCGGCTGGAGTAATATCTATATCATGGACGTGCCGTAGATAGAGATGAAATTTCGCTGCCATCCACTCCAGTTTCTCCTGTTGTCTCTTCTGGTCCTCCGTAAGTCTTTTAACCCCCATATCTAGGTTACTGAGGCGGTTGGAAATTCATGTGCACTCTTTCTTTTGTTCTTGGGTTTTTGTGTTGTTGGTGTCCCCCCGGTCTACACGTATCTTTCCTATCAGTATTTTGGTTCTCCAAGCTTCCTCCACCATCATGTGCTAGAGAGTTATCCTCGGTTGTGTGGCTTCAAGGTCCCTTATCCCCCCCGCTTCTTGGTTAGTGTTGACAAGGCTTGGCCCCTGCGAGTGTTGTTGATTTAACTCTCCCATCTTTTGATGATCGTCTTCCCCTTGGTTTCTACCTGTGTGAGGAAGGTACTCTTTGATTTCCTGGATGCCTGTTCGATTCTTGTCTTCCTCCGGGCACTCTGTGGAGGTTCCTTCCCCTGGGGGCCTCTCTTGCTGTTAGTTTTCTTCAAGCGTACCATATTCACTTGCAGGTGATAGTTCTTACGTTGGGTTCTTCCCCTGTTCCGCTTCACCTCTTTTTGGTATATAGGGTGGCCCCTGTAATTGCGATGCTCCATTTCGTGGTATTTTCTGGTCTCCCTTCCTTTATGGAGCCAACCCAGATGCGGTCCCATCCTTGCAATCATGGCCTGCTCATCAAGGTGGTCCTTTCGGTCAATATCCTCTGTTCCAGAGTGTGTGCACTTGATGATCTTGTTGTTATCCCTACGCCAATGCTTTGTCTTGCTCATTGTATGCCATCTGTTTCCCCATCCCATAACTGTACTTAGGTGAGGTGTGCTCTGAGTTGGCCCTGGTGAACCTTGTCGTCCTTCATCCTTTGCTTCCTGCGAATTATCTATTCTGCTTTCCCATGGGTATCCTTTGTACTTCTTTTTATTGACGGGACCATGGTTTCATGCATTCACCTGATGTGTGATATACGTCTACATTTGTAGCCTTATTTGATTGGTGGGCCATCAGATTCTGTTTGGAACCTACGTGTCCTTTAGTGTTTGTTGCACCTCCATTCTTGTCATAATCTTACGTACTACTCCTGTTGTCCCAGTCTTTGGCTGCAAGTTGGGTGCAATCTGCCTAGAATTGACCTTGCGGGATGTTGCTCTAGATTGTGTCCAGTTCTGGACCTTCGTTATCAACCCCTTCATTTTATATTCTGTTCGCTAGTCCATTTGTTGACCTCCGCACCCAGCGCAACTCCACAGTGATCCCTGTCTGCAAGTTCTCCTGGATTTTTTTAGTAGGTGGGACAATTGGCAGTGCCTATGGATTTTACCCATTCTGGTACCATTTTGGAGTTTTCTTCCTGTGTTGATGACTAGCACAGAATCTCCTTCCACTATGGCGTTCCTCATCCCCTCCTAGCTTAGAATTTCCAGGCCAGTCTTCAGGGCTCCAAATTCTACGACATTATTGGTTGAGATGCCCAAACATCCAACATACAGTTGTATGATGTTCCCTTTACTATCCCTGATTACTCCTCCCAAACCTGTTCTCCCTGGGTTTCCTTTCGCCGCCCTATCAAAATTCAACTTGAGGAAGCCTGAAGGTGGCGATTTCTAGATGTGCTCACCTACTCAGAGTTGCGGTGGTCATTTGTATTGATTGGGGTTGCATCCACCGTTTAGGTGGAAGACCTCTAGGAATCAGGAATCCTGATTAGTGGGTTGTGCTCTACCTACCTGGCAGCTGCGGCTCATCATCGTCTCACATATCATGGAGGTTATTGTTTTCTTGATCTTCCCTTCTGGCCAGCTTTAGCTTTTGAAAATGCATCGGTTCATTTCCTTCCATATCGACCATATGATCATTCTTGGGGTGAGGATCCAACAAAGGTTCACCTCTTCTTGTTTGTTGTAGTTCTCTCTCCAGAGCTTGATGGTTGCGACAATATTACCTCGGATCCTATCGGACTGGCAAAAGATACTTGCTACCTAGTCCCACAGTTGTACAATGTAGGCACATTCATCCAGGAGATGGTTTGTTGTTTCTTCCTGAGTTTGACAAAGATGACATCTTGATGGACCGATGAATCCTCTTTTCCTTAGGTTATCCCAAGTTAGGATGGGGTTGTTTAATATTAGCCATTGGAACATCTTAATATTTGGCCATTAGGAGTTGTTCCAGAGCTTATCCCAGTGTTGCGATAGGTCATCTTGGTCTGGGTGCTCCATACAGTGTCAGACTTCTTCTAGGTTGAATTCCTCTCCATCCTTTTGTCCCCACCTCAACTGGTGCTCTCCTTCCATGACTGTTATTTTTCGTCTTCCCAGTTCTTGCTCCACCTCTTTTATTGTTGGTCTGGTTATATCATTGTTATGTGGATTAATCTTGTCCCATATTCTCCATTTGTTGTGGTCAGTTTCCTGTTTCCAGTATTGAGAGACGTAGATTTTACCTTGCATGATGAGGTCCTGTTGGAGTATCCCTTTGTCTGGGTTTTCCATCCTTGGTTCTTTTTTCCAAGTATCCTCCCATAATATAGTTATTATGCCATTCCTGATTTTCCAAAAGTTGTGTGTCTGAATCCATTCTTTGTTGCGCCCGGATAGGTTCCAAATGGCTGAACCTTCCCTGGTTCCTCCGAAGCGGATTCTGTCTTGGTCACAAATGTTCAGGGCATACTTTTCCTTCCATAGGTTTACCCAAGGTTTTGTAGTTTCTTTGACCCAGTGTCACCTGAGTTTTTCCCCATATGCATTGTTGGTCATTTGTGGATCTTGTATCCCCAAGCCTCCTTTGCTTTTTTGCCTACAAACTTTCTCCCAGGCCACCAGGGCCCATTTTTTCTTTGTTTCCACACCTCGCCACAGGAAGTCCCTATGGATGGCTCTTATTTTCTGTATGATCCCTTGTGGAGTGGGGAATACTAACATCATAAAGATTGGGATTGCTTGTAAAACAGACTTAGTTTGGATCAGTCTTCCTGCTAGGTTGAGGGACCTATACGTCCAGGTTTTTACCTACTCCTGTAACCTGTTTATTACTCCTTCCTAAGTTGACATCTTGTACACTTTGTCTGTCAGAGGAACCCACAAATACTTGGTTGGGAGTGTTTTCCATTCAAAGCCTAGAATGTTGGTCAAATTCCTTTGGATAGCTAGATTGGTATTAAAGAAAAAGATCATTGACTTGGATTGCTTGATCTCAGCGCCCGAGGGTTCCCCAAAATATTCTAGGATTCGTTTGTAGGCTTTCTCTTCCTTGACCATGGGTATGTTGTGGAGTAAAGTATCATCTACAAACTGTTGGTGACTTGAGGTAGGGCAGTTTTCGAAAGGTTTGAGCCCTATTATTTCCCCAATTGTTGTTGCACTCTTTATGCTCCAGTTGAGGCCTTCCATCATCAGAATGAATAGGAAAGGGGACAGAGGGTCTCCTTGTCAGATCCCTCTCGTGGGCCATAAAGGTTTGGTCGGGGCTCCAATGATTAGTAGCGAGTATCTTGTTGTGGATATTAGACTGACAATCCAGCTAATCCAGTGTTGGGTAAAACCAAAGGCTTCCAAAGTCTTGACCATATAGTGCCAGCTAATTTTGTGATAAGCTTTGGCTAGGTCCAGTTGTATTATCATTCCCCCCCTCTTTTGAAGTTTTAAGGTGTGAATGATCTCATGGGCCTGGATGATGTTGTCCATTATTTGTCTTCCTTTCACAAAGCTTGCCTGTTCTTCCGAGATCAGTTAAGGGAGGAGAGGTTTCAATCTATTTTCTATAACTTTCAAAATGATCTTGTAGATCACATTGCATAATGCTATAGGTCTGTACCGGTTAGGGGTTTTGGCCTCATTTTATTTGGGGATAAGGGTGATCATGGTTGCGTTTAGTTCTTTAAGGATGGAGGAAGACCTTCTAGAGTCTTCTACTACCTTATAAACGTCATGTTTGATGATTTCCCAACAATCTTTGAAGACCTCCACTGTGAAGCCATCTGGAATTGGTGCTTTCCCACTGGGCATTTCCTAGAGAGCTTGGTCTACTTCTTCTGTGGCGACAGATTTGTTTAGGAAGATGTTTTATTCCTTGGTGACCAAGTGTGGAATATTCTCGGTTATCCTTTGAATGGCCTCCGATTTGTCTTGGTGAGGTTCTTGAGCTATCCCATGGAAGTGTTTGACCATAGTGATTTCAATCGCTTGATGTGACTCACGCTCGATTCCATCCTGGTCCTTGATCTTCAGGATTTTGTTGTGGTCTCTTATGGCCATGGTTGTTCTATGAAAGAACTTGGTGTTCCACTCTCCTTCCTTCAGCCATCGTATGCCGGACTTTTGATGCCAAAGTGTTTATTCCTGTTGGCATTGTGCCTCCCAATCTTGGGTCATTTGGAGCTCTTCCTTTTTTCGGTCCTCTGTATAGCCTTCCAACATGCAAGTTTCTTGGAGTTTTTTCATTTTTTATTCTATATCGTTTTTCTGTTTTTTTATGTTCCTAAAGGTGTCCCTGTTAAACTCTTTGAGTTTAATTTTGATGTATTTAAGTTTCTTGTGAAGTTTGAACATCCTTGTCCCTTGCCTTGGTTGCTCCTCCTGCCACCACCGTTTGATTCTTTCCTTGAAAGTCGGGTGATCAATCCATAATTTCTCGAATCTGAAGGGTTTATCTTTGGTGTTTTATGGAATCCTACTTTCAGTTGCATTGGCCAGTGATCAGAACCACCCCAGGGAAGGATATTTCAATCTAAGGTTAGCCCCTACATAATGATTGACTCCGATATAAGGAATCTGTCGAGTCCTGAATCTACCTGGAACTGGTTCATCCGTTTATTGTTCCAGGTGAACTGACCATTCTTATTTTGGAGATCTACCATCTCCGCTTTGTCTATAAAATTTGAAAAATCCTCCCCATCTTGATCCAATCTTCTCATGCCACCTTTCTTCTCCGCAAGTGAGGTGATAATGTTGAAGTCCCCTGCCATGATCCAGTGGAGGTTTGTGGCTTGGGATTTTATATCTTCTAGGTCTCGGATCATTTCTTTGTTTTCCTCTAGCTAGTGGGGCCTATACACTTCTGTACAGAGAATCTCCTCAGTGTTTCCTATGATTTGCATGCGTACCGTTAGGGTGTACCTGGTTGCTTCGACTCCTATTAAATTTAGAATTTGTGGGTTCCACAAAGTGAGAATGCCGCCTGACCTTTGGTGGTCTTCGATGGCTACCATATTGTACTTGTGCCAGTGTTGTTTACTAATTGCCTCCATTCTGTCTGTAGTGCATTTTGTCTCTTGAATGAAACAAAGACCTGGTTGTTATTGCTTTAGTTTATTCCTAAGGATTCTTTGTTTTCTTAGGTTGTTTAGGCCTCTTATATTCCAAGTTATAACCTTCATTTAAACATGTGGGGGGGAGTGGGGAAAGAGTTTCTTGATCTTACCCAAATTTATCAGTAGCACTCCCAGCTCCTGTAGTGCTACACTGTTTGATTTCCTACCTTTTTTCATCCTCATCTACTTGGGTGATAGTTGTGGTTGTCCCTCACCGACTTTAACTCCTAGGTGTCCTATCTCCCTGTGTGTGCATTTTTTTCCTCTAGATTTGGCTTCCTTCCGTAGGAGGAATAGGTATTGGATGCGGTCAAGTTTCTCTGTTGGTACATTGTCAACTCCCTGCCTTTTCCATTTTTCCAATATGTTCGGAAGGTCTATCCCTTCCCTTTCCACCAAGTCTCTGAGATCGAGGTCTTTTGTTCCTACTTTTCTTGGGGTCATCTCTGCATCTCCCTCTGCATCGTGCATGGTGGTGTTATCTTGTTTTGTTTCTTCATCCATCAGGGTTGCGCAACTCCCCTGTGCTATCATGTTCTTTGTCCGGTGGGTAGGCTATTTTGTTGCTTGGTCTTTGACTTCTTGAACTTTTGTCGAGTCACTTTTGTCTATTGTACCTTTGTTTTTTTGGTCCTTTCCTTCCATTTTATTCCAGGTCTCCTGGTTATTTCCTGCCGAGGTTTTATTTTTCTTTTTATTTTCTTTGTTCTTGGGGTTCGGTGTTATAAACCCTTCCTCCTTGTTGTGTTTTGGGATTTGTCGCTTCCTGATTTTTATTAAGAGGGAATTTTCTGATCAAGTGTCCATGCTCATGGCATATTCTACATCTAAAGGGGATCTGTTGATAATCTATGTTTTGGATCCATTCCTCATCCCTAAATTCCAGACTTATGGATTTTGGGAGTTCTCCAGAAACATCCATCTCTATGCAAATTCTTGCATACGATGTGTGTCTTCCCTTTAGGGTGGCTTCTGATGTCTTCACATATTTCCCCAGTTTTTTTCCTATTGATTCAAAGGTAGAGGGAAACCAATAGTCTAAGGGTAAGGAATAAAATCTTAGCCAGACTGGTACCTTTTTGAACGTTTCTTTCTCTGGAAAGAAATTTTCTTTCCAGGGTTGCATGTAGAGTCCTGTTGAGGCGTGGAAGTATGGACCTCCCTCAAAGACTCTATCCCTATCCTCCAGGTTAATAAACACTGCTGTGAAGAAACCCTTCGATCTGAGGTGGAGCTCCACTTCTCCATTTGGCTTCCAGTGATATTTGATCTAGTTGTGCAGAGTTCTTTCTCTGGGACATAACCCCATGAACTTTCATATGAGTGCATGCATCGTCATCTGGTCCCTATAGGTTTAGGTATCTTGGTCCTCCAGTACCACCTTGGGTATCATTGTTGTTTTGGGCTTTCATGGGTTGCACCCTTCCGTCACGTTAGCCTTCACGATATCATGTGTCTCATTCTGAGTTTTCTTAGCATTTTCATCTATGGTCTCATTTTTGTCCTGAATTCTTTCTTGACGCTTCCCTGGGTCTGATCCTGAGGTGTTTGTCGTTGGTGCCTTGAAAACTCCGCTTCTTGACCCTTTCCCTCTATCCACCACTACCTATTTGTATGAGGGGGTCCCCTTGCCCCCCCCTTTGCTACTCATGTTGCTCTATGTTGTGGCCGCAACTGTCAAACCCTAGCTCACCGCGACTATCAAACCCTAGCTCTCCTTCTTGCGTGAAAAAAAAAATTGGAGTCATAGTGTCATCTTTAGCCTTCTCATCTTTAATATAAGGCACAGACATTAAAAATTCTAGAAACTTAGTAATTATATCTTCCATAGACATCTATCCCAACTTCAGCTCATAGAATTCTTTAGTTTTTCTCTCATATTAAATTTTTGACAGGTATTATTTCTTGAAAAAATTCTTGATATCCATTCCTTTTTGTTTTCTTTTAGTCCTTTGGCTAGTTTTAAGTCCTTCCACCATATACTAGATTTTCCTTTTAGATTATAGATAGCCATTCTTACTTTCATATTACTATATTAATTGTAAATATAGAAGTATTTCTTTAAGTCAATTAAATAAGATTTCGCCTCTTCGCCAGTTCTAGACTCTCCATTAAAAATTGAAGGTTTGATTTTTTTAAATTATCCATCTAAGTGGTCCATCTGTTTTCTTTTCCTTACTATAGATGCTATGTTTTCAGTCATATGTGTGTTGTTGGAAGAGTTGTTTTATTTCTTTGTTCCATGGCTTGAATCCCTTGAGGATTTCTTACTAACTTCCTCATCTACTTCATTATTCTTCGGACTCTTTTTCATTTCTATTCTTCATAGAAAAATATCATTTATTTCTTGTTGATCTTCCTATGCTTTCTTTCCTTTTTCATTATAAAACTTGAATATTTTCAATTCCATGATAATATTCCTCATTGTTTCCAACAACTGGGTTGTTGAACTGCTCTCGATTTGATGTGGGTTTCTAGGAGGCTCTTGATTATACTTTCCTTTAGGTTTGTCTTCTTCTCCATTCTGTGGTGAAATATTTACAGAAATTTTCGAAACAATCTGTTTGGTAACAATGCAATTTTTTTTGTTTATTATATTTTTCATCAACATTATAAGTTTTTGGTGATTCCCTTAGGCCTAAGTGTTGTAACCTATAGTTCTTATACCATATGTAATGAACCTCTAAATTTACTACTATTCTTTTTTTATTTTCTATTAAAGCAATAAACTTTAACACTTATTCTCATTGATAACATAGATTTGACAATGTGCTCAAATTCTTCAAGCGTCCGACTTGGCCAAAGTCATTCCACAAACCTCATCACAATCATAGGATTAATATGACCTTTATATACTTCCTTAAGACAATAAAGATAATTGACTAAATTTGATTGGTATTTATAAGACTTACTTATAATTAAAAGTAACCCATTGTTTACATTGTTTATAAGACTTACTTATAAATAATGTAACTCATTGTTTATCCTTATTACGAGGTCATCCTTTGTTTTGGATTTGAACAAATAAGCTAGACCTTACCATAATCGTTCTCCTATAGAACTATCCTAGCAAGAAAAGAATTACTAAATTATGAAAGTATGGGATGTTATTTTGGTTCTAGGAACCAAAATTCACTTGTCATTCCTTGACCAAAGGGAAAAATGAAGACATATCCTCTAAGCCTATCTTTGAAACGTAGATTTAAAGAGAGCAATTTATTTGCCTACTCCACTGTACCCACATTTATCATTGCATGGTTTAGGCCAACTTATCCATGCCACGCTCCATTATTCACATGGAAATACGGTTTTTGATTTCGAAGTCGTTCGGATTGTAGTACAATTATTGGGCTTGAGGAGATATGAACATTTTCATGACGGAGTGTTCCTCACTTTACCCATTCCCATGTGGGTCTAGAGGTTTTTCTGCAACCGGCGAACCATGAGAGTTTTCTGCCTTTTGTAAAACCTGTTGCATAATGTTTTCATCCTCCACTAAATTAGGATGCTATTACATAGGTTATCCAAGTCATACCCAATCACTTCGACAACGTTGGAAACCTTGGTAAGTTTAAACAAATTCTTCCCATTGTTAACTAGTTTTGTCTATCCTTTAAAGGACTTTATTGTAATTCTTGTTAGTACTTAGGATTTGTTTTCTGTTTCCATACAAATTCTACGAGCCCAACAAACCATTGTGAAAGGATTTGTTAATCTGGGTAAGAATAATGACTTTCTAATTCACCCACTGGAAAATACAGGAATATATAATTTTTCCTCTTCCCAAAGTATCACAGTTTTACAAATTTTTCAATCTTTTGTTTGTTAAGGATGAGTATGTAAGTCATGTTTTCTTGTTATATGCTACCTTTAAAAGAAACATCCCTAATCGACAAGGAATTACGTCCTAGGTCAAGGAACATTATCCCAGTCCTTGTTCCAGTAATATTCCAAATAACAAAGTTTTGTTAACACCTCCTCCTTTTTGTGAGGGATATTTTCTACTGTTCACTCTAGATAACTGAATTATGTCTTCGTTATACAAGAGTTCACAGATGTTTTTTATTTTTCTTTATGAAGTTTGCATTGAAAGTCTTGTTACTATTGGTAGGCGTATCTATACCTATAAACGGTTCTTTCACTGCAGTTTTACGCTATACAATTTACAGTTTAATATTTTAGTTCGATAGCGAGCGTATTATCAGTTCTGAAGTTACAGAAAGGGTTTTGTGTAATTTGATTGATAACCTTTTAAAGAAATGTAGTTTTGTCTTAACATTTTCATTAATTAAACTTCGATGACTCTCTGTTACCATTTCTTTTAACATTGGTGTAATTCATATATTCAAGCATTCAAATAATGTGACTCCTACCATTCAGGTAGTCACCTTGATAATATCTTGAGTTACTTGGTTTACAATATTGAATGAATTTTTTACTTAGTCCTTTTCTATTTCTTCTTTCTCTGTTTATTATAAATTTCTAATAATTTACTAGATACCAAAATTAATGATGGGTTCCTTTATGTTTGCGATGGAACCCATCATACATTTTAAGACACTTTGCTCTATCCTCCTTCCGATAATTTCTCCCAGATTTATCTCCCCTTAACCAGGGTCGACGCGGGTACCAATCGTCATAAAGGTAAATATGTACATAGGTTTTTCTTAAAGTTAGAATATATTCATCTGTCATTTCCTTCATATATAGAAATAGTTTTATCTAAAAAAAAATAACATTTCTCGACTGTGTTCAAACTACAGGAAGATGAGTACAGTGTTCCCAATCGAAAATTGACTTGAGATAAGTTATTTTGATCCCTTTTGTTTAACCATTTACTTCAATTTTATGGAGGTTGAATTTACCTATACCAAGCTTTTTTTTTATGCGTCGTAGATTGAAATACATCAGCATTATACATTTGGGATTTTACACAAAGAAGGTATTTGGGTTCCTTGTTGGATTAGGATTTGTGACTTCCTCAAATCGTATTTGCAGTTATACTTTCAAAACAACTCTTTATTTTTATGTGAATTAAGTTATATCTGGGTACAATAAGATTTATCTTATATCCACATAGTCTCATTTTTTCTATTAGTGATTGGGATTTATAGTAAGTGGAGAATCTATATATTTATATAACAATGTATTTTAAAGGAACATTTGGTTCAGAGATATCAATCTGGGTTTAGATTATTTCCATATTTATGGAAGAAATTTAGTAGATGCTATATATCGAATACATAAACACATATATCAAGTGTGTGGTGTCTAAATTTTTTTTCTCTTTAATCTAGAATTTAGGCCTCCACAAAAGATTGCAACAGTAGGATATACTCAATTTCAATTCTAGATTATTATGAATTAGTTGACCCTTATGTTATACATGATTTCCATATGAGGAAACAACTATCTAGTAGAAAACTCATTATGCTCAAATTGTTACATAATAAGAAAATAATTACTTATAATTTTCTATGGCATGCATACTTTTAATTCTATTATTTTTGTAATTTATAGACAAGGTAGTAAATATAAATGGACATAACTAATGGAGAATATACATATATGTTGAAAAGTATACTGGAAACAAATGGAACAACCACGTTCCACCTAATCATAGATGCAGAACAACCAAGAATACTTGTTCTAATCATCCCCTACCCTGACCATGACTCCATAGGGGAAAATATAGCTTCACTCCTTAGCCAATGTACCTCTGTACAATTTAGGAAGATAATTTTTCTAAAAAATAAGTGTTCCCACAACAAATATGTATTTCCACAACATACTAAGAAACGTCCTGCCTCCCACATATGTTGTATTTATGCTTATTGTGCCTAGGACGTTTTTCATTAAACTCATTTCCCTCCTTAAAACCACGAAGATACACCTGGATCAAGAGCTCACCAAATTGAAGAATGAATGTTATCAACTGACAAGTGATGGCCTAGTAACATACAAAGGGAGGTTGTATATCCTAACTTGTGACACATTGAAAAATATCAAATTGGATGAACTGCACAAAAGTCCATATGTTGGTCACCCTGGTTATCAGAAGATGATTACATCCCTTAGGAAACTATTTTATTGGCCAAGTATGAAAAATGACACAACTGATTATCTAGATAAATGTTTGTTGTGCCAACAGGTCAAGGTAGAACTCCAACACCTAGCAAGGATGTTGCATCCCCTACCAATTCTAGAATGGAAATGGGAAACCATTTCCATGGAATTCATCACTAGACTACCAAAAACGACCAAACAAAATGATGCCATCATCATAGTTGTGGATAAATTGAGCAAGGATGCCCACTTCATTCTGGTAAAATCCACTTGCAAGGAAATAGACATTGCCAACATCTTCATGAAAGAAATATTCAAACTACATGGGATGCCCAAGGAAATTATATCTGATAGGGAAATTTACCTCAAAATTTTGGAAGTCCTTGTTCACTGGTTGTGGAACACAACTACTGTTTATAACAACCTACCACCCTCAAACTGATGTACAAATATAGAGGGTGAATTGAATATTAGAAGACATGTTTAGGGTGCATGTAATGTATCAACCCAGGAAATGGGAAGAGTATCTACCCCTAGTATAATTTTCCTACAATAATGGATACTAAGAATCCATGAAAATGGCTCCTTTTGGGGCCCTCTATGCCAAAAAATGTAGTATTCCAATCAGATGGGATAATACAATAGACAGGGTTACCCTTGGGCCTGGAATTTTAATGGAACTAGAACAACAAATGAACTAGATAAGGATAAATTTGAAGGTGGCCCAAGACCGACAAAAGAGTTATGCAGATAACAAAAGAAGTCATAAATATTTTAAAATAGGAGATCATGTGTATCTATTAATCAAATCAAGGAGAAGATCCTTAAGAATGGGAGCATGTGCTAAGATAGTGCCCATATTTTGTGTCCCTTTTTGAAATTTTGGGTAGAGCGGGACCTGTAGCTTATAAACTAGCCTTCCCCCCCATAGTGAAGGAACATAATGTGTTCCATGTTTATTTATTAAATAGATATATAGATGATGTTATTCACATAATTGAATGGTTTGTGATACATGTGGAGAAAGGGGGAGAGTTCCAACTAGAGACAAAGTGTATCCTAAACAAGAGAGATATATGTCTCAGAAACATAACCATTTCCCAGGTCAAGGTGCAATGGAAACACTTTGGTCCCGATGAAGTGACTTGGGAAATGGAGGATGCCATAAAATGGGCATTGCCCTTTTTTGTTCACTGTTGAATAGGGAATTTTTGCGTTAGATAGAAAACTAAGGAAAATGTTCCTTTGAGGGACAAGGGATTGTAACGCCCATTCCCCCCCTAGTCTATAATTATAAGTTTTATTATGGAAAAATAATAAGCCAAGCAGTGGGTGATCAAGGATAAACAATGGACCCTGATAAATTTTGTAAGATTTCTCTCTATATAGATATGCTTGGTTTTTAGTAAATAGAGAATGTTGAGGTATTACTAAAGGGATGGCCTTTAGAGGTTACAATGTGATGAGAGGAGTGGGAGAGAGGGAGACCATCACTGCTTTGAATGAATCTACCAAATAGCACCCTGCGTAATTAAAATTATATGGATCAAAACTATCCTTGAACCTAGAAATTGATTATTAATGAAGATAGTAGTTGGACTAGTTCTCGAAGGAGTTAAGAACAGATGGGAAAGTACCTTCAGGAATTTTGTGCCATGATCCACAAGATCCTGAAGGAAGAAGACAAGAAGAAAAGGGGGAGGGAAAGGGAAAAAATAATTACTGGAGAAAAATCTTGTGTAAACTCCTCTCATGACATCGTATCGTGGCTCAGGGATCGCTAGTTGTAGTGGCGTTTAACACAAGATTGCCTACGGTTGGGTGGAGAGTGGTTATCTCTACAACAATCCTCAACATATATCAATTTTCTTAAGATAAGTCTCTCGTCTACCTATGTGTATTGATATGAATATGTGTAAGGCTAAACAAACAACATAATATTTAGATGTAAAAATTTGGTCTACAAATCAAATTGTGTATTCTGGATATACCAATGATTGTGCATAATGTGTAATTGTGTGAATATTTTTATATTCTTGTTTGCAAGTACTTCATGTCTTGTGGGATTTATTTACAAATATACACCTCTGAGTAAATTTGTGTTTGCGGTATATAGGAAAGCATACAAATCTTTATAACTATTATACATGTGTACAATGCAATTTTTTTGTACTAACCTAAGTGGAGAAATGCCCCTACTCCCTTTGTGTATCATTATAATCCTATGTTATATAAAAGTACTATCATGCATATACATATCTATATATCTATCTATCTATCTATCTATATCTATATATATATATATATATATATATATATATATATATATATACCCTTGCGTATGATCTCTGTGTGCCACAGTGTTGAGATTCCCGAGCCCACCCCGGTCTTTCAAAGAATAAGGTACTGTGAAGAAGACCTGAGGAAACCATGACATACCTTGTTCAAGCACGAGCACCCTTGAGGCTCGGTAAGACTTGAGGATTACTCGAAGAAAGGTATCCATGAAATGGCTAAGTCGAGGTGTGGATTGTTAAGTCAGTGGAGAAACCCTAATTCTTTTTAGAAGAAGGGTGGTTGTGGGTTTAGAACAATGAATACAATTGGTCCCTTTATGGATACATAGTCAAGATGCAACCTCAACCATTAATTGTGCTAAAGGGAAAGATATCGAACCTTGATCGACGATGAGCACAAATCCCTACTTCAAAATCAACAAGGGTTATTGATCTGTCGGGGAGTGATCATGGACAATATTGGACTGTTGGGTCCATGGAAAGTAGCATGGTCAAAGCCTCTTGGTCATAATGACCTTGGAAGCCCAAGGGACAATATAGACCGTCCATCAGAGTAAGGTTGCAATGAAAACACAGTAGTAAATCTTGGCGAATCTCGTTGGAATGGGACTAAGAGAAAAAGGTGATGTCATCACGATGTACCCTACTGACTTATCATTGCCGCATGTACTAAATAAATGAGGTCACGTGTCACCCTAATAAGGGGCCATGTCTCACACAGTTTTGGAAAAATTAGACAAGGGCCCACAGAGAATATGGATGCCACGTTGCAAGCGGTACATATGCCATGTACAACCCCACGTGTCATGCCATGTGTCAGTAGAGTATGGAAAAATGACTAAGTTTTGAGACTTCTCAGACTCATGAAAGTTAGGATCATAGAATCCCACCTTTGTAAGTCTTCGAAGAGAAAAATGACTAAATGTTGAGACTTCACAGAATCATGAAAGATAGATTTGTAGAATATTACCTCTGCGAGTTGATGCAGGAGCATCGCTGGCAAGTGCGCAGAGGCAGGACCACTCAACATGTGTGAGTTCTTCCAGAAATTCAATGTTGACAATTGCAGCTGATTTTGAAATCCGCCTTCACTCGGCTTCAGAATTCACCTTTAGAGGCACGCTTGAACTGATGCCAAATTTTACCCTTTGAGGCACGTTTTGAAAATTGTAAACAAAGCAGGAGAGTCCACTTCAGCTATGGAATGCGACTGAACTAAGATAGTGTAGGATGAATTTTAGAGTAGGCAAGTAGCCAGTGGAAACCCTAGAAACATCTTTGAGTTATGTAGGAGTTTACACACCCAGTTAGAACGGAGAGCGGGAGTACAGAGAAAAATTAACTGTAAGAGAGAACTGTGAAGTTAGTAGGAGATCTCAATGTTTTTGAGTTACTGAAATTTTGAATGTGTTCGGTAGCCATTGGGAACTTGTGAATATAACAGAATGGAAAATTGATTCGAATGTATGTTGTGCAGTTGTGTTTATGTTTTCCTATCTTTTCTGTTATTCTTATGTCCCAGAAACAAGTGAATGAAATGGTGACTATGATATTGCCAGTTTCAAGTGTTTCTCTTCATTGAATCTCTGCAAGGTGTGCATCGAGCGAAGAGAGAACACCAGGAGATCAGGAGGAATCTCTGTGTGAGAAACCCCTTGGATCTGAATCATTGAATCCCTTGGACGCAAGGAGTGCATGGGAATTCAAGGCCTACACGAGGTAAAGCTCAGGAGGAATAACGTTTTAGAGAAGCGTTATCGAGACCCAAAAAAACCCATCTCCCTGGAAGAAGTGAAGACCGAGTCTTCGAGGACTTAGAAATTCTTCTAAGTCTAAAGCGAGTAAAAGCTCAGGATGAAGAATGTCGTCGAGCATTGGATCGTGGCAGAATATCCCACAGACCGTTCGATTTGAGGGAGAAGTGCAAGTTTTAACACTGTGTAGATCCAAGAGGGGAGATCTTAGAGGTCTGAACGAATGGTGGAGAACTCTCAAGGAGAGTCGTGAAATACCGCCAATCATTGGATCAAGTGGAGTTGCAAGGAGTTCAATGATGAGAAAGAGATCTGATCCGTAGATATCAGGGACTATCATGAGCCGTCGATCGAATGCCAAGGCATTTCATCATTTCAGTGTTTCATATTTTTTGTATTTCGACAATCAGGAGTTCCAAGGAACAGGGATACGACAGAGGTCCTTGTCTCCCGAATCCTCGAATTGTGAAATAGCGAAATAGCGAGATCGAATGTGGGGCATATATTTCAGGATCTATTGTGAGCCTTTGATCGAACGCTAAGGCATTTTATCATTTCAGTGTTTCGACATTTCGGTATTTCGGCAACCGAGAATCCCAAGGAGCAGAGATATCCCTTGCATTCTGATTTCGTGAAATACGAAACCCCGAAGGGGTAGGTGCTGGGACATTTCGGCATTTTTCCATTTCAACATTTCATCCACCGGGCGTTCGAAATGGGAAAGGAGGGACCCTTGCATCATGATTCCCCAAATCGAGAAACCCCGAAAGAGTGAACGCCAAGCTAGTTCAGCATTTCGTGAATCGGGATTTTGAAAGATAGAGAACAGGGGAGCACTTGCATCGCGATTCCCCAAATCAGAAAATCCAATAGAGATTTGATGTTAAGAATGTAGACATAGAGGGGTGGTCATGTGGAAAGAGGCTAAGGGAGGAACCAAAGCCCGTTAAGCCCTTTTCGACATTTCAGGACGCGGGAGGTTGAAGGACCAAGAACCGTATGCCGCCGGAATCGCGAAATCGTGAATTCCAAAATCCTGAAAGGCATAATGTGGTCACGAGTAGATTTAGGCATTTCGGGGTTCAGGTGTTCGAGATACCAGGAGTCAAGAGATGTGGAGTCCCGGATCGCCAAATCGCGAAACCCCAAAACACAAAATGGAGGCGCGCATAGGTTTTCTCAAGACCTGTGCCAGAGGATGAAGGGACCTATGGATTCATCCAAAGGGTTCCAGCAGGAGCCCAAAGGGCCATTTCG
>ML791122.1:357658-388617 GCA_009831015.1 Picea engelmannii
GAATATCCCACAGACCGTTCGATTTGAGGGAGAAGTGCAAGTTTTAACACTGTGTAGATCCAAGAGGGGAGATCTTAGAGGTCTGAACGAATGGTGGAGAACTCTCAAGGAGAGTCGTGAAATACTGCCAATCATTGGATCAAGTGGAGTTGCAAGGAGTTCAATGATGAGAAAGAGATCTGATCCGTAGATATCAGGGACTATCATGAGCCGTCGATCGAATGCCAAGGCATTTCATCATTTCGGCGTTTCAGATTTTTTGTATTTCGACAATCGGGAGTTCCAAGGAACAGGGATACGACAGAGGTCCTTGTCTCCCGAATCCTTGAATTGTGAAATAGCGAAATAGCGAGATCGAATGTGGGGCATATATTTCAGGATCTATTGTGAGCCTTTGATCGAACACTAAGGCATTTTATCATTTCAGTGTTTCGTCATTTCGGTATTTCGGCAACCGAGAATCCCAAGGAGCAGATATATCCCTTGCATTCTGATTTCGTGAAATACGAAACCCCGAAGGGGTAGGTGCTGGGACATTTCGGCATTTTTCCATTTCAACATTTCATCCACCGGGGGTTCGAAATGGGAAAGGAGGGACCCTTGCATCATGATTCCCCAAATCGAGAAACCCCGAAAGAGCGAACGCCAAGCTAGTTCAGCATTTCGTGAATCGGGATTTTGAAAGATAGAGAACAGGGGAGCACTTGCATCGCGATTCCCCAAATCACAAAAGCCAATAGAGATTTGATGTTAAGCATGTAGACATAGAGGGGTGGTCACGTGGAAAGAGGCTAAGGGAGGAACCAAAGCCCGTTAAGCCCTTTTCGACATTTCAGGACGCGGGAGGTTGAAGGACCAAGAACCGTCTGCCGCCGGAATCGCGAAATCGTGAATTCCAAAATCCTGAAAGGCATAACATGGTCACGAGTAGATTTAGGCATTTCAGGGTTCAGGTGTTCGAGATGCCAGGAGTCAAGAGACGTGGAGTCCCGGATCGCCAAATCGCGAAACCCCAAAACACAAAATGGAGGCGCGCATAGGTTTTCTCAAGACCTGTGCCAGAGGATGAAGGGACCTATGGATTCATCCAAAGGGTTCCAGCAGGAGCCCAAAGGGCCATTTCGACTCAGGGGAGAGAAAAATCCAGGGACCAGGAGGTCATAGAACCTTATTGAGGTAGGGGGTCTGCATCAGGTGGTATTAGAGCCAGGTTTTTCGTCTGTAGACTTCAGGCGAAGGAGGAAAAGAAGGAGACAGAGAACTCGAACCTGTATTCTGTGTGTGACAGATAGTCAACATAATGTCACCAAGAAGATGAGAGTTTCCTTTAGCCAACCGTGTTGTAGAGAGGGATATGCAAGAGCTTCGCACCCGATTGGAAACATTGGAAGCAACACAGAGAAGAGCACCTGACGTTGGGGATGTCAGTGATGCAGAAAGTGAAGAGGTTGAGGTTGAAGAAGTTGCAAGAGAGGATGCTGCAAAAGAATGTTTGTTGAGAGAAGTTGCCAGATTGGGAGGCAAAGCTAAGATAGAGCCCCCCATGTATGAGGGAAATCTAGCTACTAAAGAACTGTTGGACTGGATATGGTCCATGGACAAAAAATTTGACTATGAAGATGTCGATGAGGAGAAGAAGGTGAAGCAGGCAGTCACTAGGATAAAAGGGCATGCAACACTGTGGTGGGATGAACTGTAGGCTAAGAGGAGAAGTAAAGGCAAACAAAGGATAAAGAGTTGGGACATGATAGTAGCCAAACTGAAGGCTAAGTTCATACCCAAAGACTACTAGATCAATATGTTCAGGAAACTACAGAACCTGAGACAGAAAGGGATGACAGTCAAGGAGTACACCGAGGAGTTCTACCAGCTGAACATCAGAACTGGACAATGGGAGAGAGACGAAGAAAGAGTTGCCAGATATATAACTGGCTTGATATATGAAATCCAAGACGAACTTAGCATGATGTCAGTGAGGACAGTGGAAGATGCTTATCAGTTTTCACTAAAGGCAGAGGAGAAGCTGGCCAAAAAACAGAACCAATGAGGAAGAGGTAAAGGCTCGATCCCAAGCAAAAGTAAGGGATTTAACCGTGATAGAGCACATCAGTCTAAGGACGAGGCTAAGACACCATACAATGACTCAGATCGAGGAGGAAGTTCACGAGGGAGACATAATGGTGGAAGAAACTCTTCTAGAGGAAGAGGCAGAGGAGGAGTAAGGTTCTATAACTGTGGAAAGATAGGGCACATGTCTTGGGAATGTCCCGAGAATAAGAAGGAAGGAGGAGAAGCCCACATTTCAGAAGAAAAATGAAGAGATTTTGAGGTAGAAGGAGTAGAGGATGGAGCATCCCTGATGTTGAGAAAAGTTCTCTTAAAACCAGAAGCAGAAATTGAAAAACCACTGCAGAGAAACAGTCTCTTCAGGACAACTTGCAAGACTAAGGATAAAGTATGGAAGGTAATCATTGATAGTGGGAGTAATGACAACCTAGTATCCACAGAGATGGTGGAGAAATTGGAGTTGAAGACAAATGCACATGCAAGGCCATACAAAGTCTCATGGCTTCAAAAAGGACACCAAGTAACGATCACTAAACAATGCCTGGTTGAAATTAAAATAGGGGGATATAAAGATGAAATCCTATGTGATGTAATTCCCATGGACGTATGCCACATTCTATTGGGAAAACCATGGCAGTTTGACAGAAATGTCATTCACGATGGAATAAATAATACATATACATTGGAGAAGAATGGTAGGATGCATATGTTGTTGCCAATGGAGGACAAGAGAGCGAAAGAGGAAGCCAACACAAGCATACTTCTCATGAGTGGGAAGGAACTCCTGAAAGAAGTCAAGTAAGAAAAGGAGATGCAGTTCGTTGTGGTGAGGAAGCCCAAAGTCATCCTTACGAGTACATCAGTGGATGATTTACCTGAAGAAGTTTAGGAGCTGCTGGATAATTTTGTTGATATAGTGGTGGATGAGATACCAAACTCATTGCTGCCCATCAAGAGTATCAGTCATCATATCGACTTGATACTAGGAGCAAGCCTGCCAAACAAAGTAGTGTACATATTAACACCCTGAGAGAATGAGGAGGTGAGTAACCAAGTCCAAGAATTGTTGGATAAGGGTTTGGTCAGAGAAAGTTTGAGCCCATGCGTAGTACCAACTGTGTTAAGCCCAAAGAAAGATGGAGGATGGAGAATGTGCACAGACTCGAGAGCCATAAACAAGATCACCATCAGGTACATATTTCCTTTACCGAGAATGGATGATTTAATGGATTGTTTAAGTGGAGAAAATTTATTTTCTAAGATAGATCTGAAAAGTGGATATCACCAGATCAGGATGAGAGAAGGTGATGAATGGAAAGCAACCTTTAAGATGAATGAAGGTCTGTATGATTGGCTAGTTATGCCATTTGGCTTAACAAATGCCCCGATCACTTTTATGAGGCTGATGAATGAAATTCTAAAATATTTCATTGGCAAGTTCGTGGTTGTATATCTGGAGGATATACTGATATTTAACAGGATTAAAGAGGAGCATTTGAGGCACCTAACGCTAGTAATGAGGAGGCTACAATAGGAGAAGTTGTTGATCAATTTGAAGAACTCCTCTTTTATGAAGTCCGAACTCACCTATTTGGGTTTCGTGATCTCTTCGGATGAACTGAAGATGGATCCAAAGAAGGTGAAAGCGATCAGAGAATGGCCATCACCAAGGAGCATGTTCAAGGTAAGGAGCTTTCATGGTTTAGCAAGTTTTTATAGAAAGTTCATTAGAGACTTCAATGGGATTTGTGCACTCATGATGGATACAGTAAAGAAGTGGCATAAGTCTTTTAAATGAACAGAGGAGGCCGAAAGGAGACTCAATATACTAAAGGAAAAGATAACGGAACGACCAATTCAGGTCTTGCAGAATTTCGGAAAGACATTTCAGGTAAGATGTGACGCAAGTGGAGTTGCAATAGGAGCAGTTTAGAGTCAGGAAAATCGACCTGTTGCCTATTTCAGTGAGAATCTGAATGAGACTAAGACGAAATACTCCACATACGACAAGGCGTTTTATGCAATAATTCAAGCTTTGAAGAAATGGAGGCATTATCTTGTCCCGCAAGAGTTTGTCTTGTACAACAATAACCAAGCTTTATAGTTCATAACCCGACAAGAAAAACTGAACCAGAGGCATGCAAAATGTGTTGAATATATGCAAAAAATTACTTTTATCATAAAACATATTGCTAGAAATGCTAACAAAGTTGTTGATGCATTAAGCAGGAGATGTTTAATTCTGCAGGAATTCCAGGTGAAGACCTTGGGGCTTGAACACCTTAAGGATATGTATCGTGATGATACAGATTTCAAGGAGGCCTACGAAGCATGTACAAGCCCTGTACTGAGAGATAGAAGTTAGTGGATAGAGTATATGGTTCAGGAAGGATTGTTGTTTAGAGGAAATCAATTGTGCATACCAAGATGCTCAATGAGGGACAATCTTCTGAAGGAGAAGCATAGTGGAGGATTGGATGGACATTTCAACCATGATAAAATGTTTGCACAATTGAGTAGTTCATACTATTGGCTAGGTATGAGAAAAAATGTGATAAAGTTGGTGAACAAATGTAGAATCTGCCAACATGCAAAGGGGAAAAGACATAACACTGGATTGTATCAACCATTGCCAATACTAGAGAGGCCTTGGGATGAAATAAGCATGGATTTTGTGTTTGGATTGCCAAGAACACAAAGAGGATTTGATTCCATATTTGTTGTGGTAGATATATTTTCAAAGATGACACATTTCATCCCATGCCAGAAGATCAGTGATGCAACCCATGTTGCAAATCTGTTTTTCAGAGAAGTTGTGAGACTTCACGACCTACCCAAGAGCATTGTCTCAGATAGAGACACAAAATTTGTTGGTCACTTTTGGAGGACGTTGTGGAAGAATATGGGGATAGATTTTTCCTTCATCTCATCTTATCACCCTCATATAGATGGGCAGACTGAGGTGGTAAATAGAAGTTTGGGGAATTTATTAAGGAGTCTAGTTACTGAACACCATAACCAATGGGATTAGATTCTGCCACAAGAAAAATTTTCATACAAGGACTCACCAAATAGAAGCACTGGAAGGAACCCATTCCAAATACTCTATGGAATGCAACCTAGGGGAGTGTCTGAGTTAAGGGAATTGGAACGGGGAGAGATCAGAAGCACTGGACCAGAGGATTTTACTGCTGAAATGTAGAGACTCCATAGTCGGATCAAAGAACAATTACAGAGTTCTAACCAGAAATACAAGCATAGAATTGATCAAAATCACAGGGAACTTTAATTTGAAGTGGGAGATCAGGTTTTAGCACATTTCAGGAAGGAAAGGTTCCCTAGGGGAACATATAACAATTGAAGATGAAGAAGATAGGACCCTGTAAGATCTTAAGGAATTTTGATGCAAACGCCTATGAGATCGAGCTTCCAGATGGTGTGGGAATTTCACCCATATTCAATGTTTTAGATTTGTATCCTTACAAGAAAGATGACACATAAGGGTTAGAAGATAAAGGAAAGATTCAGTGGGAGAAATAGATGCCTCTGGCAGAAAAGCCGTAGATGGAGAAAATTGTTGATTAGAGGATTGGCAAAATGACCAGGAGGAAGACTTAATTTGAGTATCTGGTCAAATGGAAGGGACACCCAATAGAATATTCCAGTGGGGAAAATGAAGTTGCTATCCAGAAGCAGGAAAAATCAGTAGAGGATCTCATGGACAGGAGTCCATGAATTTTTGTCAATGGGAGTATGATGCAAAAGCATCGTTGGCAAGCGTGCAGAGGCAGGACCACTCAACATGTGTGAGTTCTTCCAAAAATTCAATGTTGACAGTTGCAATCGATTTTGAAATCCACCTTCACTCAGCACCAGAATTCACCTTTGGAGGCACGCTTGAACCGATGTCGAATTTTACCCTTTGAGGCACGTTTTGAAAATTGTAAACAGAGCAGGAGAGTCCACTTTGGCTCTGGAATGCAACTGAAATAAGATATTGTAGGATGAATTTTAGAGTAGGCAAGTAGCCAGGGGAAACCCTAGAAACATCTTTGAGTTATGTAGGATTTTACACACCTAGTTAGAGCATAGAGCGAGATTACAGAGAGAAATTAGTTGTAAGAGAAAACCGTGAAGTTAGCAGGAGATCTCAATGTTTTTGAGTTACTGAAATTTTGAATGTATTCGATAGCCATTGGGCACTTGTGAATATAACAGAATGGAAAATTGATCCGAATGTATGCTGTGTAGTTATGTTTACATTTTCCTGTCTTTTCTGTTATTCTTGTGTCCCAGAAACAAGTGAATGAAATGGTGATTGTGAGATTGCCAGTTTCAAGTGTTTCTCTTCATTGAAGCTCTGCAAGGTGTGCATCGAGCGAAGAGAGAACACTAGGAGATCAGGAGGAATCTCTCTGTGAGAACCCCTTGGATCCAAATCATCAAATCCATTGGATGCAAGGAGTGTGTGGAAATTCGAGGCCTACACGAGGTAAATCTCAGGAGGAATAACATTTCAAAGAAGCGATATTGAGACCCAGAAAAACCCATCTCCCTAGAAGAAGAAAAGAGCGAGTCTTCGAGGACTTACAAATTATTCTAAGTCTGAAGCGAGTAAAAGCTGAGGAGGAAGAACATCGTCGAGCGCTAGATCATGGCAGAAGATCCCACAGACTGTCTGATTTGAGGGAGAAGCACAAGTTTTAATGTTGCGTAGATCCAAGAGGGGAGATCTCGGAGGTTTGAATGGATGGTGGAGAACTCTCGAGGAGAGTCGCGAAATATTGCCAATTAGTGGATAAAGTGGAGTTGCAAGGAGGTCAGCGACGAGGAAGAGATCTGAGCCGTACATCTCAGGGACTATCGTGAGTTGTTGATCGAACGCCAAGGCATTTTGACATTTTGGCGTTTCAACATTTCAGTATTTCGGCAACCGGGAGTTCCAAGGAACATGGATATGACAGAGGTCCTTGTCTCCCGAAACCCCAAATCGCGAAATAGCTAAATAGCGAGATCGAACATGGGCCGTAGATATCAGGAGCTATTGTGAGTTGCTGATCGAATGCTAAGGAATTTTGGCATTTTGACATTTCGACAATTCGGTATTTCGGCTACCGAGAATCCCAAGGAGCAGAGATATCCCCTGCATTCTGATTTCGCGAAACGTGAAACCCAGAAGGGATAGGTGCTGGGACATTTCGACATTTTGCAATTTCGGCATTTCGGCCACTAGGGGTTCAAAAGGGGAAAGGAGGAACCCTTGCATCGTGATTCCCCGAATCGTGAAACCCCGAAAGAGAGAATTCCAAGTCAGTTCGGCATTTCATGAACCGAGATTTCAAAAGATAGAGAACGAGGGAGTGCTTGCATCACAATTCCTCGAATCACGAAAACCAATAGTGATTTGGCGTTAAACACATGGACATAGAGCGGTGGTCATGTGGACGGAGGCTAAGGGAGGAACCAAAGCCCGTTAAGCCCCTTTCGGCATTTCGGGACCCGGGAGGTTGAAGGACCAAGAACCATCTACTGTCGGAATCGCGAAATTGTGAATTCCAAAATCCCGAAAGGTAGAACATGGTCACGGGTAGATTTAGGAATTTCAGGGTTCAGGTGTTCGAGAGACCAGGAGTCAGGAGACGTGGAGTCCTGGCTCAAGAAATCATGAAACATCGAAACACGAAAAGGAGGCACATGCAGGTTTTCTCAAGACCTGTGCCAGAGGACGAAGGGACCTATGGATTCATCCAAAGGGTTCCAGTAGGAGCCCGAAGGGCCATTTTGGCTCAGGGAAGAGAACGATCAAGAGACCGGGAGGTCGCAGAACCCTACTGTGGTAGGGGGTCTGCATCACGATTCCGCGAGTCCACGAAGTGAAAAATGACTAAGTGTTAATACTTCTCGGACTGATGAAAATTAGGGTCATAGAGTTCCACTTCCGTGAGTCTGTGAAGGGGAATAATGGATAAGTGTCGAAATTTTATGAGCGGACTTGTGAAAGGAAAATTATATAGATATGTGGCCAAGAGTTCGCAAATCTTTGATTCCGTGAATAAAAAGGTGTGGTCATCAAAAAGTACTTGAGTAAGAAAAGAACGTTGGACATGCGAATGGAAGAAATTAATACAAGTTAGATAAACCGAGAAAAAAATTGGACATCTCACCCCTTAGAACCCATTAAAGGGCCGGGTATGTTATGGTTTCCAACAAGGCTTAGGAAAAAAAATTTCCTCTCACTCTCATCAAGGGGATACAAATGCTTTACAATGTTTCATGGAAACTTCCATTTTCAAGAAAAATGGAAATTACATCAAATTTTAAGGAAACATTACAATTAAGGAAAACATCCCCAAATGTGCAGTAGTGGTAAACTCTATGGTTTTTAAAACCACCATTACAAACATGTGAAACATAATAAATAAGGAAAATTACATCATCATCACGCTCGTCTCACATTTCTGATACTTTTAGCTCTAAACATGACTACATTCTGTCAAAGTGTCAAAATGGCCTCTTACCACACCATATCGATTTATGTGCAAGAATAAAAAGGAATTTCATGCAATAATTCAAATCATTCTCCCTACTGCAGCAATCAAATATTAGCAAAATCTGCAAAACACATTCATCCTCTTACAATTTTCAAAGAGAGGAAAAAAACATAAATGCATAAAACTTACATTGGTCTTTGTGCCAAGGTGCTCATCCGACTACTCAAATATTAGCATACAAAACACCAACATGTTTGTCTTATCATTCTACAAGTTTTGACTATAAATGCAACCTGGTCTGAAAGATGCAACTCTGCCTCAAAAAATGTGCCATGCATTAATGACGAAAATGGGCTTCTGTCGTGAGCCCAAAAATACACTCCTCGAATCCAAATTCTTACTACACCAGTGGATTTGTGGTGAAAAATTATGCAAAAATGGTTGTACTTTTGTCAAATTCCATCACTATGACTTCTGAGCCCCGCTGAGCTCTCTACCTCGAAATGTCCCCTCCGTTACAACATCAATGTAAGTGAGTACAATAGTGGTAATTTTTTTTGTTTTGAAAAATCATTAAACAAGTACTACATGATATTAACATACTTCAATAATACACATTCTATTATCATATACATCACAACATAGAAACAATCAAATTCATCATCACTACAACAAATAGAATAATTTCATCACTTAGTAATAACAAGATGTCTACCCCCCCAACCTGCCTGCAAGGTTAGGACCTCCAAGACACATAATCAACGCTCAATTCCATGATTCATTTGATTGATTTTGACCATTTAATGTCTCAGGACTCACAATTTTTATGAGGAACAAGGAGATATCTAATTCCCTTAGCCACAATATTATTCTGAAATTCGAGACTAAATCAACAACCATACTTATCATAAATTTAAAGTGCAAGTATAGTTCACTATGATTAAAAAATCATTCAAACAATTATCATGTGTAATGGGCAAGAACAAAATAAATTTATTAGGAAGCATAATAAGAATTTTCCACTAAACACTAATGTGACGAATCACTCATTAAGTTCTCTAGCCATAAGGTACTAGTTTTTACATAATAATCTCTTTGGAAAATAATCAATTCGTTTCAATTTGACTCATAATTTAATTCAATTCATACCTATAACCATAGTGGCTAACAACAATTTCTACCATAGTATAATAACAATTATAACAAGCTTACCAATCATGATCATTGCCACCTCTATTTTTGATGACGCAATTAAGTTTTTGTCTTATATCCAAAGTAAGTTACCCTATATCGATTACATAATTGTTATATGACACTAAAAGAGGTAAACAATTTATCAATAAGCACCAAACTTATTCCTAAGTTTCCAAGACATTTACAACCCATTTAGTCACCATTTAATTACCATTCTTCATTGTGACCTTAAGTTATAATTCAAGTTCTTATCGAGTAAGAATATAACATTAACTCTTTTCCATAGTAGATGGTATTCTAAGTTTTAATTGTTGCTTAAACTCTACTAACATATTCCTAAGAACATCACCCTTATCATTTGATAAGTAATACCATATTCTTATTACCCCAAAGTTTATGCTCTAACACTAATAATATAAAATCTTATTTAATTTTATATAGTAGAATAAATAATAGTGTCAAATACCATTAAATCCTAAACATTTCAGACCATTCAAAACTCAACTAAATTGTTTCTCATATTAATAATTTAATACATCCCAAGAACTAGGGAGGATTATAAGAGTTACCAAACTCTTCGTTATCATATGACTTATACCACATATCATTTCAATTCTTATATTATAATTCGGTATACACATAAGTTTACAAAAATATACAAATTTCAAAGCTTTTACAAGAGCATACACAATCAAATTCTAGGTCCACAATAAATGACAACAATCAACTCATTCTAGTATTAATTATGTGTAACTAATACACCATGTTCATGATTACAATGCAATTAGAATGCAGTTTAAATGCTACAGACACTCTGATCTTAACTAGCAGACTTGCAACTAAAATATGATGATGATAACGAAGATAAAAGAGAAATTCAAGATTCCGATTTGCATAATCAATCTCCGATGATCATTATGAAGTTCAAGTATTTAGACTCTTAGTTTTTAGAATTTCAATGACCAATGGAATTCTTAGATATTTAAAAAAAAAAAAACCATTAAACTGTTGATGACCAAGCAAGTTCAGTTCCAACGCTGCAACTGAACATGCAGTAAATGTCAAGGGATCTAACTCAGGTCTGCAATTTAGACTTAGGGTGAATATAACAATTAAAATTCAAATGCAAATGTTGTTTGAGAGTGGCTACATGATTTCTAAAATTTGACTTGCAATTTAATGACAGTGCTTACACGACTTCCTAAATTTCAAGGTTGTAGTTGAATTGACAATGTAAATCCAAATTATATATATATATATATATATATATATATATATATATAATACAACTATTAAGTAGCGACCATCCCGAATTCCTTCAGGATCTGGAATAAATAGAACAACGACCCTAATAGTTTTGTCTAGCATACAAACTTCTTATGAAACTATCACAACAAAATTACAATTCAAAGGAAAAAATTACAGTAGCCAATTAGAAATGCTAAGCTTCAAAAATCATTTTCGTAGAAACTCATCAAAATGCCAACTCTAGTCTTACAATAAATCTTTTACGATTTCAATTCCATTTCAGAGCACATCAACATTGTCACGATTTTTAATAATTCAATTCTATTATTGGTAACAAATTTTGCAACGACTAAACGCATTCAACTTCTGGATTGTCAATCAATGTTTTTAAAAGACCCCAAATGAATTTCTAAACTCAGGAAGCAAATCAATTAATATAACAAACTCTAAAATTGATTGGCAGCGAATTAAGGAAATCAAGTTTATGGGTTTCATTTTAAATGGAAATGATCTTGTAAATTCCGTTAATCTAATCATAAAATTCATTTGGCAGAAGATAAGAATAATTGAAGTCTAGGTTTGTAGGTTTTAATTTTTTTTTACACAGAACAGAGGTATTGCCGCCTCTGGTCATTGCCACTCAAGAAACAACATTCAATTGTTGCATATTTAACAATGCAAGTGTGTGACCACAAAATAGTTCCATTGCAATACGATTCACTATGATAGAGTAGTGACTACAACTCAAATTTTGAATTTGATTTCCAGCGATTAGGGGAGAAAAATGAAACTCTGATTATAAAATGAAATGATGACAAAGAAAGAGATTTTCAAAATTCTTGAGGTTGAAAGTAAAATACAATGATCAATGGAAACTTTTCTCCATCGAGATTACACATATTCCCTTTGATGCTCTTTCCAATTTGATTACAAAAATACAACACAGTTCTACATCGACCTTATTGAAAATTAAAATTTCAATTGACTCTTGCTAATATAACATTCAATAAAATACCGTAACAATGAAAGACGGAGATTTGACGATGTCCTTCAATACTTGTGCTCATTTCTTTCTTCTTCTTTCTAATCATTGAAAGTTCATCGGTACTTCCCAGCCAACGCTAGGGGTACTCTTCTTCCCCCATAGCACCTCGAGCCATGCAAACGGGCCACACACAAGAAACCAACAAACAATATCTCAAAGGCTTGCCTCACATAGAAGAGATTCCAATCTTTCTTCAAGCCTGGTATCCCAACTCTCACAAGTAAAACATAGTCCACAAAATTTTGGCAGAGTAACATGACCAAGAATTAGTGAGTCCGCTTTTTCCCTTCTACCTCATTTGTTTTATACTTTTTCCCTTCTACCTCATTTGTTTTATAGAAAAATCCCCAATGAAACATGTCCTCTTGCACAATTAATTACATTTTTAATTAAATTAATTTTGGATTGTTCTCCCACACACTTGTCACACTCTCCCCGAGTTTCACAAGTAATTACAAATTTTATTTTATTTAAAAAGTCAATTTCCCTCACATTCCCTAATGTGTTCTGTTTCTCTCTTAGGTGTCCATTTGTTCCCCAAATTTTCATTTAATGATTGTCTCCTAACTAGATCTTAGTTAGAGTTGTATTATGAGTCTTCTTCTAGTTACACTAGTGGTAGCTTGACTCTAAACACCATTCTTTGTGTACACCTATTCAATCTTAATTAGTCCCTTAATTAAAGGCTTAGACTTTTGTTAGGATTATAAATAATAATTTACTATTCGATTAATTATTTTATTATAACAAGGTCTAATCACTTCAATGTTTTCTAGGCCACCTAGATTTGTTAAATCAAGTTTATAATTATGTCACATGCCCTTCAAGACACACCTCCGTGCTCCAAGGGTGTCACTCCCTTTAGACTAGTTTTGTAAAGTTTTCCGATCCTTTGGAGGCAACACTCCATTCGGTCGACCTTGTGAGAGACTAATGGTTTTCTATGGAATAAGGTCTCTACCTTATTGTGTGTCCCTTAGAAATCTTCGTGAGTGATTGTCTCAATTCACCCTCACGAGATTGTGGACCACTCAAACTAGGTAATCATTAACCTACAATTTTTTTCCATGGTGGGAGTGCTATTAGGATATGACAGGGACATTTCCACACCTCTCCCTCAATGTCTGGTTTCCGTGCATGGCCCCTTTACTCCTTATGTGATTCGTATTAGCAAGCATGGTCAAGCCTACATCCATTAACAAAAAAGTGACAATAATATATATACATAAATCATACCAAAATCAATCATCTGACATATGTGTGTAAAATTAAATAATCAAACAAATAAAATCCAATCCCTGACTCAATACAAAGTCCAAGGAAGTCCATTGATTCCATCAACATCCATAACCTATCATGTGTCCTACACACTATGAAAATTCGTCAATAGCATCTGCCAATACATATACATCAAAATATCTATAAGTCACAGTAAATCATCATCATCATATATAATCCATAATCAAAATGAAATCATAATATACCATATCCATATCCCTTGCACGCAAGTGTCCTCAAAGAATATGCCAATAAAAGTGTGCTCAGTGGAGCGGGATGTTACAACTTATGGACCCCCCCTAGCCTCTCTGCCTCAAAAAACATGCCATGCATTAATGAAAAAAGTGGTTTTCAATCATGAGCCCTGAACATTTGATGCTCAGATCCAAATTTTGACTACACCAGTCGATTTGTGGTGAAACATCGTGCAAAAATGACTATAATTTCATCAAATTATTACAATGTGACTTTTGGCCCTCTCCTAGTCTATCTTCCTCGAAATGCATGCCACAATAGTTCCTACGATGTACAATAATTGAATCATGCATTTATGTTCATTCCTTGTATGGAGGTACTATGTGGCACACACAAATTGGCCCCACTGGCTGCCATTTTCAACTCGTCAAAAGGGACACATGGAACTATGTGGGTGGTGCCATGTGGTGCGCCCTCCTGGTGCCATGTGGCCACCTCTAGGGGTGCCATGTGGTACTCAAATATTGATCCAACTAAGTGTTTATTTTTTTGAATCCAATCGACACATCGAAGGTCCTGATGCTACCACGTTAGCATGTTGAAATAAGTATTGTATGAACTACCACATCATCCTGTTGATGTCGTTTCCATGTAGATTGTCATGTTTCCATGTGGCATCCGTACGGTGCCACATGGCACCTTTTTACTGGCCCAAGTGGACCCAAAATATAACAAATATTCTTGACACATGGCATCATGTGGTGCTACCATGTCATCTTTTGTACGGCTATGTCAGTGCCCAGTCTTCATTCCACGTCATCTATTGTGTTAGCACCACATCAACGTCATACTACCAACTGTACCTACCATGTCATCATTTGTACTTCCACTTTAGTGTGCATTCAACATGCCTCGTTAGTTCCACATAATATTTTTTATTGCCACATCATCTTTTGTATGGCCTTCCACATCACTGTTGCATCAACATGTCGACGTCATGCTAACATCAACATAACACGTGGCCAAATATGGTTGGTCCAGCTAGGTGCCAAATCACCCAAAAATGAGTGACACGTTGCACTCTCTCAGAGTACTACATCACCTTGTTGATTTCATGTTGATGATAGTAGGACACATATAGTCCTCTGTGCCTACCAACTTAGCATGCTGACATCAGCAATGTACAGACTTCGTCGGTTTTGCATGTTTTCTAAAATTTTCATATGGCCATAACTTTTTCATCTAGACTCCATTTGAGGTGCCATTTGCGTATTTGGAAATATCTCGTCGAGATATTCGAATTGGTGTTGTTTTCGTTGAATTATGGTCACTTTTATTTTTGGCCATTTTTTTTAAACTAAGGAGGATCCAAGCTCCAACTACATAGACTCTAGTATGGGATTCTTTCTGGGTGTACCACAAATCTTTGGGTGAAGCTTCCAAAATTTCCTGATCCAATGACCACTCATTTGGAATTGAGTGCAATAATTGTGTGACTTCATGTTTGTCTCGCTTTCACTATAAATATATTTTCTCTTATATTACTTTGAAACTCTCTTTTTGTCCCAAGATGGTGTCGGTGATGATCTCATATATTTTCTTGAAGAATCCTCTACTCTTTCTGCCTTTGAGAATTCTCTTTCACCATACCCCAATCCTACATATTAGGGTCTTCCTTCAACCTCCAGTGGTTGAATGATTCCTTTTCCATCAATACCAATACCTCCTCCTTTATACCCCATATTCCTCAACAACTTCAAGCCAATACCCTTGGTGTTCCTTTCCAAAAATCCAAAAGAGGAATCAACATTAATAAGGGAAGGAATTGAACATGGATAATTATTTACCCCCATTCATGTTTGTGACACTTGGTCATCTTCCTGAAGTTTGGTCAACTGCTCCTCCTGGTTGGATGAAGTTGTAGATGAGGATTCTAGGAAACCACCTTGGTTACCTAGTATCTAGAGAGAATACTCTATTATCTAAAAATATGTGCATCGATAAAAAATTTCATGACAATAACCATAATTAGTATACCTGCCATGGCCACAAGTTGGCATGATTTTGGCAGGAATTTTTTCCTCCTCTGTAGTGGAACATTCTCCAATATGTTTATCCATAATCTTCACTAACATGAGTCTCAATATCTTATTCACATCCTCTATAAATTGTAGAATCCTTTTGAGATTTTCATTCTCTTCTTGGATGCATTGTTTGATTTATTCAAGCTCACAAAGCCATGCTTTCTTCGATGCTTTTCTCATATTGTATTAAACACCTGTAATCTCTGTCAATCCTGATCTAATACCACTTTATCTAAAACTGGGGTGACACTAATACCAAAATTTATTTGTTTCTATGCCACATAACTAAGGTCATATTTACAATTTCAGATCTATTGAACTTGATTGCATCAAAGGTGAAAATATGTTCTTATGCGGACTTGAATCCACATTGAATATTAACTTAGTTAATATGTTGTTAGTCTCACATACTCAATACTTAATGCATTAATAATCATAATTGTAGAAATAAAACATGCATAAGAAAACATGAGACAAGAGATCATTGAGTTGTTAATAGAGTTCACTTTGACATCCTAGCCATGTCTCTGAATCCTCTTAGAATTTGAATCATTGTATTGTCCTTCCTTTGAAATGGATTAAATATTCTCACAAAATGTGGTGCATTCTCCTTACAGGGATGCAACCTAGAGTATCCTTCAGGCTCTCACATAAGTGACATTTCTTTAGACATCTTAAGGACTACATTCTCCCCATGGAGAGAGACTCAACTCTCCCAATGATGGGGCTTACATAACACAAGCACAATTTCTTATTTTTCTCCTAAAAGAGTTCTCCAAAAACTCTCCTAATGAAGGGGTTTAAACAATTTTTTCTTGCTCCAGAATTCAAGGAGACAAGATCCACAAATGTAGGATCTAATAAAAATTCAAGGAAAAAAATGAGAAAGCATCTCAACCAACTTGGAAGACCCTTAACTTCCTCCCTGAGACTAGGAAACAACTCGTGGTAAAGTGAGGAAGAGTCCAAACCAACTCATGAGACCCTTAACCTCCTTAAAACTAGGAAACTAATTTCCCCTTAAAATTAGGAAACTAATTTGTGAGTTGGATTCTCTCACAAAACTATTTTCCCATTTTTACAATTAAATGAATAATATGTGAGATTATCAAGATCACTTTAAGCATTAATCATTTTTCCAATTTGCATGAATAATACATGAGTTTCTCACTCACTTAAAGTATTAATCATTTTTACATTTTAAATAAATCATTCATGAGTATTAATTCTTTTCCATCTACCATCAAATAGTATTTTAATGATCTTTTCCATGGTGTGCAAAGTAATGATTGCTTGTGTGGAGATCCTCCTGGATTAGCTATGGAGTCATCTTCGAAGAAAATTATTTCAATTCTTCTTCTTTCATGGAGTTATTTTCAAATATTATATCAATATAATGACTTCCTTATTGTGCAAAAAGTGAACTGAAGAAGCAAACTATGTATATACATGATCTACCTACCCTACCTTACTTGAAATAAGGGGACACTTTTTAGGTGTAGGTAGATTTCCAATGGAGCCATTTAAGAATTCAACTAATATTTGTAATGAAATCAAGTTATATAGAACATATTGGTACTTGTACCAATGAGTCAGGGGCACTCTCAATGTGTACCGGAGGAAAAATGATCTCGGTGTGCTGAGGATATGAATTCATTTCTTCACCAACAATGCATTGGAACCATGATTCAATGAAATCAATTATTGACTTCTCAAAAATACTATTGTCTTTGATTGAATGATGAATTTCCACTCCTATAATACATTCATATTTATCCTTATCTCCAACCACTTCAAAGGATCTTGATTCATCAACAATGTCTTGAAAATACTCTTCCTTCATGTAATAACAATATTTCTCATCATTCTTCTCAAGATTCATTTCTTCCAACAATTCTTCTTGTTGCAAGTTCTCTTGTGAATTTTCATCATTTGTTGCAAAGATGAAATATTGTTTTGCATTGGGTGGAGGATCCTTAATTTTATTTTCAAATTTGTTGCTTGAAAGATTTGCATATGGAGTATACAGGAGTCTAAAATTTTCTTCTTGCAAATTATATTTTTTATCTTCATTTTCAACAATATGACTTGATTTAGAAACATCATCCAATGTTTGATTAGATTCCTCTTCAAAATTAGTCACGTCATTTTCTTACATCCATATGGGAGAGGGTGGGTGGGAAGAAACATTGAAATCATAAAGAAAAGCATATGAATGCACTCTTGGAATGAATTTTTTTTCAAATGAATTTTATAACACATCCCAACTAGTAATGGAATTTGGTAGTAATGAACTATACCATTCAAGAGCATCCCCTTGCAGAGTTTGTAAAAATAATCTACATGTAACATTGTCCTAAATTAGTTTAAAATCACGACATATACTTTTGAAATCAAACATGTGGTGCTTTGCATATTCTGAAATATTTCCAAAGAATATAGAAAAAAAATTCATAGGAATGTTAGGGATCTAAAAATCTACTTCTGGTATATTTAAAGGAGTTCTATGAAATCGCCTTCTTCTTTGAAGATTTTTTTTTTTGTTGAGTCTTTTAAGCACATCGATGGTATTTATGAAGAAGGTAAAGGAGCATCATGATATGAATGAAATTCTTCATAGGAATCATAATATACATCTTCTTGAGATTTTTTAGTCTTTCCAATGGAGTTGCCAGGGAGTTCATTCTCTCGAATATTCTGTGCTTCTTGGATCTTTTTGAGGTCATTGAAACATATTTCAATAATATTTTTATAAACCCCATGCATTTAGAACAAGAAACCATTTTCTTGAATCTTCTTTTCAAAAATTTGAAGCATGGAGACTCTGGTTCCTCAATATGATTTGAAGCAAGGCCTCAAATATCTTGAAAATAAATGGTTCCCTATAATGGTCGCCAAAAATGTTTACTTTTGAATCCATTAGGATTGAAACGACAACCTCACGAGGATATGAATCCACCTACGTTTTTATAGAGGTGTTACTCCTCTTTGGGTAAAATATATATCTGCGATATCTTGGATTAGGAGAATGCTAAGGAAGCAAAACCTAAATCTTTATTGCTTGTATTTATTCAAACAAATGGTTCTTCAATAACATGATTTGATATTTATGTTCGACAAATTATTTTTAACAATATAAAATATTGAAGGAGGGCTTCTACATTAGAATCTCTTTGTGATCAACATCAAACATACATTCTTCTTAATCATATACAAATGCATATTTATCTTCTTCACAAGAAATAGGAGAGAATAATTTGATAATCTCAAAGAATTTAAAAAGAGTATTACTTTTAATATCAAAATAGAATTTGATAGATCAATTTCAAATATCTTATACTTAAGACTCAAAGTTACAATATATAATCGAAATCAACCCCGAAGTAATTCTTTGTGGATATTTATTCATGAAAGATGTTATTCAATAAAAAAATCTATGAAACTCATATATATGGCCATAAATACTTGAGGATCATATAATAAAATTATTTTGAAGAATACAAGAAGAAAACTCCGTTCGATTATTGAGAAGGGGGGTGAATTAGTAATAGAGAAATATAATCTTTCTTCACCAGAATACAAGTGTTATATAAATCTAGCATTATCATCCAATAGTTACAGAGTAAATAATCAATGAACAAATGAGAAATCACACACATACACAGTACACCATTGTCTTTACATGGAAACCCAAAGCGGGACAAAACCACATAATGATTTTTCTTATATGTATTGAAGAATTACATTCATTGGAAGCACCAACTTCCTTTTTTTCTAGCTGAAACTAGAAGGAGGCTCCAACCCACTAGTTTCTCAAGATACAACCTCAGGGAAGATCCAACTCTCCAATTCTATGGATACAACCAGAAGGAGGCTACAACCCCTTAAGTTATCCAACTAAAAATGGAAGGCGGCTACAACCACCTGTCCTTTCCCCATCTAACCACCCTAAAATATAAATTCCAAATGTAGACAAACTGTCACTATCACTGAATCAACCACTGCCACTTTCAACCTGTCACTATCAACCTGTACCAATAACCTGTAACAACCTGTACCAATAACCTGTAACAACCTATACCAATCAACCTGCAACAAACAACATGTACCAATAACCTAAACCAACATGTACCATGCATAAACCATGCATCAACCTTGAATCATCAAGATGTACCAACATCATCAACTATACACCTCATGTATGTGACAACTCATCAACTATACACCTCATGTATGTGCCAACTCATCAACTACTTGTCTCAACCATGTACCCAACATGTACCTCAACCATATACCAAAGACATACAAAAATATAACCATAAAAAGTTCATCACTCTATCCATAAACCAAATACCATAAACCCTTACATCAAACTATGTTCCACAACCTCACTGTTATGTAGCCTCAAGCTAAACCAACAACTTTATCAACACATCACAACCAAAAGACCACTACCCATATGCCAAATACCAAAAATAAAATACCAACTATATCCCTTAACAAATCTGATATATGCAACAATACTGAACATCCAATACCATCTCAAGTGATAAACCCTAGCTCAGAAAATATACCTCAAACAAAATGTTCCATATCTCTCATAAATAGACCCCAACCATGTTGCTGCCGCGATTTTTCTGCCCTGAATTTTCTGCAGCAATTTTCTGCCGTGATTTTTCTGCCGCACTTTTTCTACAGTCATTTTTCTACCGCGATTTTTTTGCTGCACTTTTCTTCCGCACTTTTTCTGCTACAATTTTCTCTATCAATAATACCTTCCCAAATAACCTTTCACAAAATAGATATTCAATGATATTCAAGTGTGATTAAATGAGAGATCTTTTTCTCTTATTTGTACTTTCATGTAGCATTACACTTTACTTATTTTAGGGAGTTCTCTATTTACTTTATTATTTAAATAATTTCTTTTGCAAACACTTAACTTTTTGGGGCTTCTATATGACTCATGAGGGTTCTTCAAATTCATATCGATATAACTCTTTAAGTGTGAGGATTTATGTGACGTTCCATATACCAACAAAAATGGCATAGAAAGCACTATCCATCTAGCATAGTTTCACTGAAAAATTCACTGAACTTCATCTCATTACTCCACAATTAATCATGGGTTCTCTAATCATACTTCTAGGATAACTTAATCCACAAAGTGTCTTCCCATGAGGGCTTTCACCATAAGGGGACCACTTTGGAGTTCATCCATTTGTACTTATTATCAACCATGACAAGACAATAACGAGTCATCTCTACATCAAACAAACTTGAGTCCATTACCCAGACCTTTGTGCTACCAAGATTTCTTCAAGGGTTGACATCAATGAAAGCCAACCTTAAGAAACAATATCCCCCTTTAGAATTGATGGAAACAATCTGATGCAATACTGAAATCATATCACTCATTCTCCCCTTGGAACTGTGCCTCTATCCTCTGCATCTTTGTGACCATTTCTCCCATTGAAACCATGCCTCTGTCCTCTGCATGTGATAAATATCTCCACCTTTGTCATCAATGGAAAATGTATCTTTACATCCATGGATGCTCCCCGTGATTGAAATGTCTTCTTTATGGTGCTTCCTCATGTACATCTAAGAAATATAAGATAAGCATTCAAAAGAATTCATTTTGGAGTAGAAATAAATCCAAGTCTCTGGTGAAGATACTCAACAACTTCCTGTGGAAGTGGTTTTGTAAAGATGTTTTCCACTTGTTCTTTTGTTCCCACATACTCAACTCTGATGTTCTTTTCTGCAACCTGTTCTTGTAGAAAGTGATACTTGATTGGAATGTTCTTTGCCTTGGAGTGCATCACCCGGTGCTTTGAGATACTGATGGCACTTGTATTATCACAATAGATTGGAATGGGCTCATTATACTCAACCTGTATATCTGTCAGAGTTTGTTTCATCCAAAGAACCTGTGTACGACACGTTGTTGATGCAATATACTCAGCCTTGGCTGTAGATAACGATACTGATGATTATTTATTTCTTAGCCATGATACTAAACACTCACCTAAGTAGAACACCTCTTCACTAGTGTTTCGTCGGTCATCAATACAACCTTCCCAATCTGCATTTGTGTAGGCAATAAGTGATAGATCCTTTCCTTTTGGATACCATAATCCAAACTCTTTTGTTCCTTTGAGATATCTTAAAATTCTCTTCACTTATAATACATGTGATTCCTTTGGTGATGCTTGAAATTGTTCCACCTGTCCAACTGCCTACATTACATCTTGTCTGTATGCTGTCACATAAAGTAGGCTACCAATCATTGACCTGTATTGCCTCTAATTTATAGACTTTGAATCATCATCTTTTCTTAACTTGCAACTGGTTTGCATGGGAGTGATAACTAGCTTGAAATCTTCCATTCTGAACCTCTTTTGCATTTCTATGATATAATTGGTTTGAGAAATAAAAATTTATTGGTTGCTTTGACGTATCTGAAGTCCCAGAAAGAAGGATAGTTCTCCAAGTAATGAAATTTCAAATTCATTTTGCATATCCTTTGCAAATTTCAGGCTTAACCTGTCATCATCACTACCAAAAATAATATCATCAACATATAATTCAATTAATAAAATACTATCTTGACTTACCTTGATGTAGAAGTTGTTTTCTGCACTTCCTTTTCTGAACCCTTCCTGTTGTAGATATTATCTGGTTTAGAGTACCATGCTCTAGGAGCCTATTTTAGACCATACAAGGCCTTATTTAATTTACACACATAATCTACATTCTATGACAACTGAAATCCTTCTAGTTGTTCAATGTAGACTTATTCTTCAAGTTGATTTTACATCCCTCTGATACACTTTAATATTTTTTGAGCATGCATAAGATAAAAGAAATCAGATTGCTTCCATTCCGGAAACTGGGGAAAATGTCTCTTCAAAGTCGATTCCTTGAACCTGTGCATATTCTTTACATACCAATCTATCTTTGTTCCTTGTAGCATGTCCATCTTCATTCAATTTATTCATGTATACCCACTTTGTGTCGATCACATTCTTATCCTTTGGTCTTAGAACAAATTCTCAAGTGTCATTTTTATCTATTTGATCCAATTATTCATCCATGGTCTTATTCTAAAAATCATCCTTGCTTGCCTATTCAAAACAGGTTGGTTCAATCATAGATGTGAGTGCTAGGTGCATTTGTTCTGGTGAACACATTCTTCTTCTAGTCTCGACTCCTGCATCTTTGTTTCCGATAATATGATCTAAAGGATGATTCTTCTATACTCATCTGCTAGGTATATTTGGAGGCACTTACTGAACTTTATCTTCTTCTTCCATCGGATCCTTTTCATTTTCCCCTTCTTTTTCATCTTTCATTTCTTCTTCATAAAGCTATTCCCCTGATTCATTTTCTTCATCATTTTATTCTTGTTTACATGTTTCATCAATTGTTACGTTGAATGTTTCCACAAATTTATTCAATCTCAGGTTGTAACACTTGTATTATTTCCTTGTACTTGAGTAACCAACAAGTACTCCTTTGTCCAGATGAGAGTCAAAATTTCCCATTCTACCATCTTCTCTTTTGATGTAGCATTTGCTTCCAAAAACTCTGAAGTGCCAAACATTTGTTGGTCTTCCTTTCCATAGCTCGTAGGGAGTTTTTCAATGTTGTTTCTAAGAATTACTCTATTTTGAATGTGTTCTTTTGTATGCACTTCCTTTGTCCAAAAAATATCTGTCAATTTTGAATCCATTAGCATTGTTCGAGCCATTTCATGTACTGTCATGTTCTTTCTTTCAACAACTCCATTATGTTGAGGTGTCCTCACAACAGATAATTCCCTTTTTATTCCATGACTACTGCTGTAGTCCATAAATTCCTTTGAAGTGAACTCACCTCCATGATCAGATCTCAAGAGTTTGATTTTTGAATCCATTTCATTTTCAACCATTTCCTTATATATCTTGAAGTTTTCAAAATCTTATGACTTATTATTGAGAAAGAAAACTGCAGTCATTCTTGTATAATAATCAACTAATAACATAAAGTATTTCTCACCTTTTAAACCCTTTGTTCTAGTTGGTCCAACTAGATCAATATGCATAATTTCCAGTGGTCTTGTCGTTGAATATTCCTTTGATTTGAATTTGGTCTTTGTTTTCTTTCCTTGTTGACAATGCTTTCATAAAGTGTTGGTTGCTTTCGTGATCTGGGACATTTCTCTTAATGCTTCTCTTTTGTTGACTTTGACAAGGTTATAAAAATGTATGTGACCCATTCTTCTATGCCATAACCAAGTTTCATCTTCCTTTCCTAGACAACACTTTTCATTTCCAATTTCAGTTAACACATATATGTTGCTTGAAGTTCTCACAGCTGTAGCAATCAATTTTCCTGAACTTTCTTTTCTTATCTCGCACTTTTGTAAATCGAAAGTAACTTTATGACCTTGGTCACACATTTGAATCACACTTAGAATATTATGTTTCATATCTTCTACTAGTAGAACATTTTGTTCCTTTGTATTCTTGTTCCCAATTCTGATTGTCTCTTTTCCAATTATTTTAGTTGAATCGTAATTTTCGAAGGCAACTGGTCCATCTCTTACCTTTCTTAAAGTAAGAAACTTGTCTCTATCACCTATCATGTGTTTTGAACAACCACTGTCAACATACCAACCACGTTCCTTCTGCTTATATTCTAGAGAGAGTGTGCATTCTTCATTGCTATATTGATTCTTCTTTCTTATCGATGTCCTTATTTTGAGGTTCCTGTATGTGATTGTTGTTATTTTGTTGTGGTTCTCTAGGATGGACTGTCATTCTACAATCTTTGGCCATGTGTCCAAAGTTGTTACATTTGTAACATTCCACTTTAGTGCTCAAGGATTCAAACATGTTGTAACTTCTTCTCTATGTTTCACTAGGATTTCTTGGATAACCCTTTTGTGTATGACTTTAAAAGTTGATTATGTTCCTGTTGTTAGCTCTGCAATTCACAACTTTATGTCCAAAATTATTACATGCATAACATAAACCAAAAAATATAGTTTGATACGTGGGAGTTGAAGATCTTCTTAAATGAGGTACTCTTATGAATTCTTCTTCTTCTTGAGGCCTATTTGTCGGTTGGCGATTATGAAATATGAATCTTCTTGGTGGAGGAGTGTCCTTGTAATCTTCCTTGTAGATCTTCCTATCCCCTTTGATTGTTTCTTCATAGCTTTTTGGATATGTTTATTTCTCTGTTGTTTTGGAGCTTGATACCTTTTATGTCTAATTGTATCCAATTACGGACTTATCATGATGAGGTTTTTGACTGTTGATAATGTCATCCAAAAATTTTGAGTTGTTATGCGTATTTTTATTTTGAAGATCCTTTCTTAATGTGATAGTCTCTGCTTCCAATTAATTTCCAATGATCCTGTCTTTTTCTTCTAGTTGTTCCTTGAGTGTTTCTTCAATTATTTTATCTTCTTCTATTTGAACCTTCAATTTTTTTATCATTTCTTCTAGTTCTTGAGTGTCTTCTTTCTTGTATAGTTTCACTTCTAGTTTCATGTTTTTATTCTTTTCTCTTTTGATAACTTCTATGGAACACATCAATTCTTCTTGGTAGTCAAGTTCTGCCTCTTCATATTCTTCTTTGACTTCTTTACATTCTTCTTCGGATTCTTCTTTATCAGAGTCTTCTACTACCATGAATAAAACTCTCTCTATCTCACTTTCACTGACTTCATCTTCATCTGATGGTGAGATGTCTTCTTTGGTGGATAAGTTTTTCTTGAAAACTTTATTTGTGGTTCTTTTTCCTTTATATGTTTGTTTTCTATTTGAGCAACCTTCATCATTTCACTTTTTCTTATGAGGACATTTGTTAGCAAAATGACCAATACCATCACAATTAAAAAAAATCAAAGGAATTTTACCTATATACTCATCGTTGGTTCCCGTGTTCAATATTTTGACAAAGTTGACCACTTCTTCATCATCTTTTGAGACGTTTTTTTTGTTGCTAAGTTCTTTTTCTTTTTTCTTTGACTTTTTGGATGCTTTGAAGGCTGCTTATTTTGTATCTGGATTTTCCTGTTCATTTCTCATTTCATATGCTATGAATATTCCATTGAATTCGTCCATGCTTATTGAGTTCAGATCTACTCTTTCTTCTAGTGTTGATATCTTAGGTTCAAATCTCATAGGAAGAGATCTTAGTACCTTTTGAACAATTACAGATTCGTCGATTTCTTCTCCCAATCTTATGATCGCATTTACTGTTTCATCAAATCATAAAAAGTAAGCTGCAATATTCTCATCTTTCTTCATCTTAAGTTGTTTGAATTGACCTCTATAAGTTTGAAGCTTTGCTGCTTTGACTTTTGAATCTCCTTGATAAATATTTCGATGTTTTTCCTAAATCTCTTTAGCTAATTTACAATGTGCAACTTTGGTGAATACTGTTTCACTAAGACCATTCAGAACTGCATTTGTGGCTTTGGAATTTTTTTGACTGAGTTCCACTGCTTTGTCATTTGTTGGTCAAACTTATGGTACTATGTATCCATCTGCAATTGATTGCCAGATTTCAAATCCCCGTGCATGTATATATGTCTTCATCCTTATGCTCCAAAATGCATATTTTTGTTCGTCAAACTGCGATATTCCATTTTTATACAAGTTGTTTCTCTCCATGATCTTCCTTTCAGTGGTTAAACATATTTCTAAAGGAACCTCACTATTATACCAATTGTTGGATTACTAAGAAGGGGGGTGAATCAGTAATAGAGAAATATAATCATTTTTCACCAAAATACAAGTGTTATATCAATGTAGCATTATCATCTAATAGTTACAGAGTAAAGAATCAATGAAAAAATGAGCAATCGCACACATACATAGTACACTAGTGTTTTTACATGGAAACCCAAAGTGGGATAAAACCACAGAATGTTTTTTCTTATATGTCTTGAAGAATTACATTCATTGGAAGCATTAACTTCCTTTGTTTTCCATCTACAACTAGAAGGAGGCTCCAACCCTCTATTTTCTCAGGATACAACCTGAGAGAAGCTCCAACTCCCCTATTCTATGGATACAACTAGAAGGAGGCTACAACCCCCTAAGTTCTCCGACTACAACGGGAAGGTGGATACAACCACTTGTCCTTGCCCCGTCCAACCGCCCTAAAATATAAATGCCAAATGTAGACAACCTGTCACTGTCACTAAATCAACCACTTCCACTTTCAACCTGTCACTGTCAACCTGTACCAATAACCTATAACAACCTGTACCAATCAACCTGCACCAAACAACCTGTACCAATAACCTGAACCAACATGTACCATCCATCAACCTTGACTCATAAAGATGTACCAACATCATCAACTATACACCTCGTGTATGTGACAATTCATCAACTATACACCTCATGTATGTGCCAACTCATCAACTATACACCTCATGTATGTGCCATCTCATCAACTACTTGTCTCAACCATGTACCCAACATGTACCTCAACCATATACCAAAGACATACACCAATATAACCATAAAAAATTCATCACTCTATCCATAAACCAAATACCATAAAACATTACATCAAACCATGTGCCACAACCTCACTATTATGTAGCCTCAAGATAAACCAACAACTTCAGCAACACATCACAACCAAAAGACTAATACCCATATGCCAAATACCAACAACAAAATGCCAACTGTATCCCTCAACAAATCTAATATATGCATCAATACTGAACATCCAATACCATCTCAATAGCTAAACCCTAGCTCACAAAACATACCTCAAACAAGATACGCCATATATGTCATAAATAGATCACAACCATGTTCCTGCCGTGATTTTTCTGCCGTATTTTTTCTGCCACGAATTTTCTGTCGTGATTTTTCTGCCACACTTTTTTTGCCGTGATTTTTCTTCCACACTTTTTTTTTCGCACTTTTTCTTCCGTGATTTTTCTACCGCACTTTTTCTACTACACTTTTCTTGCTGCACTTTTTCTATTGCAATTTTCTCTATCAATAATACCTTCCCAAATAACCTTTCACAAAATAGATATTCAATGATATTCAAGTGTGATTAAATGAGAGAGATTTGCGTCTTATTTATTCTTTCATGTAGCATTACACTTTCCTTATTTTAGGGTGTTCTCCATTTACTTTATCATTTAAATAATTTCTTTTTCAAACACTTGACTTTTGGGGGCTTGTATATGACTGATGAGGGTTCTTCAACTTCATATGGCCATAACTCTCTAACCGTGAGGAGTTATGTGACATTCCACATACCACCAAAAATGGCATGACAAACACTCTCCATCTAGGATATTTGCACTGACAAGTTCACTGACCTTCAACTCATTATTCCACAATTAAGCATGGGTTCTATAACCATACTTATAGGATAAATTAATCCGCAAAGAATCTTTGCATGAGGGATTTCACCATAAGGGGACCACTTTGGAGTTCATCCGTTTGTACTTCTTATCAAACATGAAAAGACAATAATGAGTCATCCTTACATCAAACAAACTTGGGTCCATTACCCAAACCTTTATGCTATCAGGATATCTTCAAGGGTTGACATCAATGACAACCAACCTTAAGCAATAGACTGAAGAGGTCAACCTTATGACCAATTCAAAAATTCAATCATAAAGCTACGAGATTGTGTAAAAGAAGGAAAAACATGGCGAAGATGGGTATTTCTCTTTGTTTATCAAAACATTTGCTGCATATTCATGGTTGTACTTTGTTCTTCTCATCTTTTTCTCCTTCCCCTATGCATAATTGAATCCTTGATGAAGCCTTCTTGCCCTTTAAAAATCATATCTTCTAACTACTTGAGTAGTTAGGGATTTTCCCTTCTTGAATTTCCCGTACAATTTTATTCTTGAAATATTAACTTTAATTAATCTCTCATTTAAGTTTTCTAAATTATTTAACATCATTAACATTAGAATTTTTCAAATGGGTCCCTTTCTGTCTTTAATAAAACAATGTATATAAACTTTTGTTTTCAAAATTAAATTAATTGTCCTTTGAAAAGGAGGCTTGTAATTTAATTTTATGGATATTATATTCAACCTTTCATCCATTGAAATAAATTTGTATGTTATATTCATCGTATTATATGTCCAACTATATAAATTTTGTCCAAATCTTATTCTGGGATCTCAAGATATGACCTAGTGAAGTGGAGATGTCAAGTAGGTTTATCAGCAGGACGTTAAACTGTTTGTGACTGATATTTTAATTTTTCAGAACATTTTTAAAATGTTCAGCTCTCAAGGCCTGTCACATCATCTTCTTAATCAAAATACCTTTCCAACGGTATATACATTTTGTGCAATTTTGTCTCCAATATCTCAAGTTATGCCCTCTACAAAATCGTGGCTCAAAAGATAGTCATTAATGTTGATGGGGATTTTGGGCCCTTAGATTGAATTTCGACCACCTTTGTTAAAATTTCAACTTTTTCTTCAAAACTTATCCCACATGCATTGGGATGTGGGAACCTTTAATGTATATAATAATAAGTGTATCATACACTTATGAAGAAACATAAAGAGAAGATGATGGAGCTTTGAGAGCTTGAACCATTAGAAAATTAATGAATTAATTAAAATTTAAATTTCCAAGTCATCATCCACCTCATTCTTAGTGAATGATGAGTCAACACCCAATCAATAACTATTCAACATCCACGTCATCACCACATGTCATGTTTTTATTGTGTATCATATTTTCTACATTCCACCACCCAATTGGTTGTAGAGTTTCCATGTGTCACCAATGCTTAGCTGCCATGTGTCACTTGGAGATGTGCCTAAAAAACTTAGGATAAGAGAAATATTATTAAAATAATATGGAAGATAATGAAATGAGAATAAAGAACGAAGGAGGGAAAAATGTCTAAGTGTGGAAAATGTAGTAAGAGAGTTGAGTGAAAGAGAGAAAATGGTTAAGTATGAGGGGATATATTAGAGTAATGAGGCAATGAGAAAAATGACAAAGTATAGAATGAGAGAATGAAGAGAGGTGAATGGAAATGTGAAGGGAAAGGAGAGGAGAGGATAACATGAAACTAAGAAAAAATCTTCATATTTCTTTTTTTAATATCTATGTTGGAATTATGGAAACAAATATGCATATCTTGGTTGTGCAGACTTGGATTTAGATTCTGCAAAATGTGTGGCGAAGATGATACCAAGGGATAAAAAATGAACTTATAAGAGTTAAAAAAAAGTTTCTCTTTTAAAATGAATTTTTTATTATTATTCTAGGAGTATAAAAATCTACATGACCAATGTTTTGTCAACAAATGGATCCAGCTACGGGATAGTGAACCCCTATGAGTAACTGAGAACCCAAAATATGAAAAATCAACTTCCTTCTCCATTTGGCTATGGAGTCATCTTCAAAGAAAGTTCTTGCAATTTTTCTTCTTTCATGGAGTTATTTTCAAATATTAAATCTATATAGTGATTTCCTTATTTTTCAAAATGTGAACTGAAGAAGGAAGCTATGTACATACATGATCTACCTACCCTACCTTACTTGAGAAAAGGGGAAACGTTTTCGGTGTAGGTAGATTTCCAATGGAGCTATTTAAGCATCCAACTGATCTTTCGAATGAACCCCAGAGTTGTATAACATATTATACTTGTATCAATGAGTCAAGGGCACTTTCAACGCATGCTAAATAAAAAATGAGCTCAGTGCGACGAGAATCTGATTGCATTTCTTCACCAACAATGCTTTGGAACCATGTGTTAGAACACTGTTGAAATTTTCAAATAAAAATCAAATTTTGAATTCCTTTTCGTTTTGGTATTTTCAAAATAGATTTTTTTTTAAACTTAGGAATATGGTTTCTTAGACTAAAATATGTTTATATTACACCTTGACAGGGAAGATGCTAGTGGGAAACCCCCCTTTTAACTACACCAGGGTTCAAGATGTAGACAGAGCGAATAACCATCTAAAAGATAATCAATTCTCTATTCTACCCCAAACATACAAAAACTAATGTAAATAAAGAAAATGAGAGAAGAGATCAGGTAACTATACCTTTGATCCCACGTTTGGTGATGATCTCCTAAAGCTTGGAAGTTCCACTGACTGCAAATATCCTCCCAAGGATGACATGCATCCAAAGATAGGAAAACAAGAACTACAAGCATGTTATTTTATCCATGAGTTAGGGTTAGATATTAAATGTTAAGTATAAATCAATAAAAATAACCAAAACACCATCATTTGGGACAGGAAAATGTGATTCTTGTATTCATCATACAAAGATTATACCTTACAATCTATGTCGGCCACCATTCCGCGAACCTGGTTCGGG
>ML791122.1:388769-404837 GCA_009831015.1 Picea engelmannii
CTTTGGAAAAATATGGAAGTAAGAGGGCTAAGGCGATGTATGTATGAGTAGGGAATTTTAGGGCTATAATAGAAAATAAAATACCAACAATTAAAAATTGATAGTCATTTGGATCGACGACTCTCGCAACTTCAGAGTTCTAGAATTGAAAAATGTTTAAACAAAAGAGAAATACAAATTTCACTTTGGGGATTTGCGATTTAGGAGTTGAGTCTCAAAATGTTCAAATACATAAAAATCCCAAAGTCGCGAAGCTCCAGAGCCTAATATACTTGAATTCCTGAAAAATATTTTAAAATTAATCAACTGATATGTTATAGGCCACCTGCCAATATTTACTCATGGTGACACGTGGAACTCACTTTGGGCACCTATAGTCACACCATTCACATGATTTCAGGTGACACGTGTCACTTATATTTTTATGACACTTCATCAACAATGACATCATACTTCCACATCACTCCAGACGATTTTCCTCTGGAGGATCAAATCAAGAAATAATTCAAACAACACCGGAGCACCGAAGTGTTAGAGTGCTGAAGTGCCGAAGCGTTGAAGTGCCAAAGTGCCGAAGTGCCAATTCCAAAGTTCCTGAATGATAATAATAATAAATAACCAACTATTAATGGGTTAAGCATGTTTTAGTAAGTGTAATTAATGGTAAATAATTGCTTCGCGAGTTCGACCTTCGGGGAAACTCTATACACTGCTAATGAAAACTCATGAAGCCTTGAAGATATGAATTCCTAGAGTTCTAAAGAACTTAAAGTTAAAGTGACCTTAAGCCGTGATAAATTAAAATGAAACAGTAAATTAAAGATTGAATAATTACTTCAAGAGATATATATTAGTCCTCATTCAAAATTATCGAATGTCAAACCGCCAAAATAGCTTATCTTAATTACGATCATTAAAAGTGTATTTAACGTGGCTAGGGTAAAAGATTGGAAAATCTTGTGAACGTCAAGTAATAAATTTGACAGATTTGGCATGATTACCCTTTCAGTGGATTAAATGTAAGGATAATTAGTGTTAATTGTTTTTTAATAAAGGCATTTTAAACTTCATAGAATTTTTCTATTAACATCCAAAACTTTCACATTCAATAGTTTGGACTCACGGATTTTTTACTTCTCATAAGAGGGTTAACATCGATATTTGGAATTCATGGCACCGTGTAAAGAAGGAAAGAAGAAATATTTATTTGTTGAGGAGCCAAACCCAAATTCCCTCTATTCTGACAATTCAAAGTGGAGAAGAAGATGAGTCATTTGTAGCTAAGCTAAGACATGTAGCTAATTTAGAAATTCATGAAGTTGCAACTCAGCCGAAATTAATGCCATATACTGATATTATAAGTTGGGCCTTAGAGCATGTGGATATCTCGACCAAAACCATCTACAGTCATCAGAAGACCATTGTTGGCTCCTTCCGACCTAAGGACATTCAAGTAATGTACAAATTAACCCCCAACCACAAATATAGTTACAATGCATCATTTATAATGATGTTTGAGGATGATGAATGCACAAAATATGGCATAAATGTTCATGATATAGTAAACACCTAGTGGGGAAATCAATATAAATTCAAAACTGATAGCTAGGGTATATATTCTATAGCCTCTTGTGATTCCCATATTTTGTATATTTCCATGATGCTTTGTAGAATGTTTGGAAAGAAAAATCCTATGCATTTTACTATAGATTGAGTTCCTATAATTCATGGGGTTGTTGAGGGTTATACTTTTGATTGGGGAAAAATGTTATCGGATAACCTAGCTAAACAAATTGGAGATTACAAAACTCATAAGTATAAAGGAGAACATGATCCTTTATACATGTCTTCATATATTATGGATGAAATTTGTTTTAGAACACCAATTCCTCTTATGAATTGGAGATGGAATCCGACTGTTACTGAGCCTATACATTTATATCATTCTAAATTATGGGAAGAAAACACAAAGGATTATTTTTATGATATTTGTCACAATGCGATCATTCTGAATCATGAAATTATCTATGATAATCCTCCCTACAAAATTTTAGAACAAATCATTGGGAATTTAGGTGCCATTGTAGATTGGTACATTGAGGAAATATTTTCTTACCTCAGAATTTTCAGTTGCTACGCATATCTACACGTTCTTCCCAAATTTCTACCACACAAAATTGTTTGTAGAGAAGTAGCCTATTAGACAGTTTCAACGGGCATCACAAAAGTACTGAAGGACACACAGAAAAACATTTGGCCATCTTTTCCTATATAGGTTGGCATATTATCATTATCATACTTTGGACATGCTAAGGTAGAGGCTTCAGCCTTAGATGATATTAAATTGGTTGACATTGAATTCAAAAAGCATGATCCACATAGGGTGGTAGAAAATCATTTATCTCAATTTAAAATGAAGATATACATCCATGAATATTTACCCTATGACAAGGTTTTCAGAGGAGTTAGATCATATGATGAGGCTGTATCCAGATTTTAGGGTCTTCCTCAAGAAAAAAAATCATGTTTCTCAATTTTCAAAAGCACAGAGGGAACAATTTACCTAAAATCTTTCAAGAAAAACAAAGGCTTAATCCAACTTCACAGGTGGCACAATCAAAATATCTCAATCAACATGACCTACCCGAAGACAAAAATAAATAAGTGGGAAAGACACTAGAAACATTGTCCAAATATGCAATAATTATAGGAATATCCATACTAGGTAAAAGTGATCAAGAAATATTAACATTAACATTATTTGAAGCTTTTATGAAACATGGGAAACAATTTCCTCTGTTATTGTCAAACAATGAAACACTTGTGAAAGATTTCACAAATCAAGGAGAATATGTTGCACTCATTTCTCCCATACCATATTTGAATCCCCTAGCAACAAGTTATGATTTACCTTGTTCACAGGTTATCAATATAGATGACCTGGCACCTATTGAACCTGAAGATATTCCTTCATCAGATTTATTTTTCAACAAGAAAAGGAAGGCTATCATACAAAGAGAATATCAACAGAAAGAGGGAGGAATTACCAAAAAACAAAGAGTGATATATGATGGATAGGGACAGACTGACCCTGAATTTGCAAAAGAAGTAGTAGATTCACTAGGAGCTTTTGCAACAACTAACTTGTGGTTAATGGATAATTTGAGAAAACAACTTGAACAAAAGAGTCTTTTGATTGAACAATTACATAATTATATGCAACAAATGGAAGTTACTGCCAGAGAAAGAATCAATTTCGATATAATCCAAGTAAGATAGGATTTTGAACAACAGATTAAGAAATTAGAGGATAAATTGAAATTAAGTTTTCAAAATCAACACTTGAGTAATAACATGCTCTCCCAGCGAGATACATAAATAAATCAATTGTAATCTCGGATAACCACAATCGAGAGTGTAGTAATTGATATTTATTCCTTCAAGAAACAAGCATCAGAGGTGAATGAGAAGTTGCATATTGTCCAGCAGGATCTGTATGAAAGTTTGGATGCCATCCAAAAACATTATTAGGTAATCAACAATTCTTTGAAGATTATTTATGAAAAATAGAGGCAATCATTTATGGCCAGATCCAAAGTCCAAGAATTCATAGTGTGGAGGAAAAATATCAATGTAGTTGGACTTGCCCCTTTATCACAATTTGAGCAGATAAACGGATAAATGGATTTAAAGGCCTCAAAGAACAATCTTGAATAAATTAAAATGTTAGCTAAAGAGAAAAAATATTCTTTTCTTGATGCTCTCTTAGTTGTAGATCTGTAAATGGAAGAAATTGATGTTAGTAGTATTCATGCTACACTTGGGAAAGTTGAGATCGAAAAGAGTAAATAAGATATAAAGAAAAGCAGAGAGAGTGTACAAAAAACTATACTAGAGGTAAATCATGTTGATTTACAAATGATAAATCATCATCTAGTGAAACCAAATTTACAACATTAGATCACTCAATAGGCAGTTGTTCAAAGTCAAAGATATCTAGCATTGGTGCATAAAAAGGCTTTTTCGTTTGAATTAAATGCAAATATTGAACCCTTGAAGTTTGTTATTGCATTATTGGATATTCATACACAATTCAAGGATCAACAAAATTAAAGTGCATCCACGAGAAAATAGAGGATGAATGAATCACCAACAAGTGAAAGAAATGTCAGGAGATGCTAAATATCTCTGTAATATCTTTTTAGTTTAGATTGTATTCTATTTTGAGAGCTAAGAATGTGGAAAGTCTAACCACTTTTTGGTTAAGATTTTTTTTTATAAATAAGTATATTAAATATGTAATCAAGGCTTCTTCTTGCTGAATGTAAAAGAGAACCTTCTTAATACCAATTTGAAAGAAAATACAGAGATTCTACATTTCATTTCCTTGATTTATGTGTTTTTTGTGTATTTCCTTTTCATAAAATCATTTTCTTCACTCTATGTCTATTAAATATTGAAAGACTACAATTTAGTAATACATCTATTGTGGTCCATATAATTGGAAGTTTGGTCAACTACAAATTTTCTTCTATTATTACTATGAGTAAAACAAGACATGTATCTGTGTGAATCGTCTCATTTCAATTCATCTTTTAAAGACCCATCCTTCATAATTATTCTATTGCGTATAATGTAAGATTTATTAGTATTGGATACCTTACTTTATTTTGATAGTTTTTGTTAATCAATTCTACTTTTAATTATTAATATTTATAAAAGACTCAAAGAAATAGATATTGCCTCTATGTTTTCTAATCATTAAGTTTATTCTACGTTTCATCTTAAAAATGAAGGTAGAAAATCATTATAAAAAAAATTATTAAATTTTGGATTCCTGACATTATTTTGTGAGCCTAGAATAAATGTCAGGAACAACATATTTTTAATGTCGTTGTTGGGGAACAGAGAATCAAAAATATTTTCTTTGAGAATACGACAAAGTTTAACTTTCGATTTTTTATGGTGAACAAGAATTGAACATAAGGTTAAGACTCGTTTTTATTTTTTGGCTGGCAAATCCATTTTGGAAAAGATAGCATTCAAATGAGAAAATACCAAAAAAAACCCAGACGATAAGTAAACTATGCGAGTTTCAGATCTCAAAAAGTTGTTGAAAACCAAAGGATATATAAAGCATATGTCTACCTCAGCAGGTAAACTATATCAACCAAAGGTTTCTCAATTTAATGTTAAGATTCCAATGGAATAAATAAGTTTACTTAGTTCTAAAGAAAAACATCAAAATAAAACTCATTCCACAAAAGCCTCAACTAGTAATCCTGAAATTAAATTAGAAAATCTAGGGGTGGTAATTCTCGAAGTAAAGTTATATGATATAAATGTAGAGAATTTCCAGAATAAACCTTTCTCTTTGATAGATACTTTTACCAGTGAGAATAAAGAATAATCTTCAACTCTTAACTCTGTCTATATGCGACCTATCCTTGGTCTCCTTGAAATAAAAGTTTTTCTCTCTGAAAATCCTGAAGATCACCTTTTGTACTCGGGTTCATCTCTCATCACTTCCCCCATCTACCCATATAGTCGATATCAAATAACAAGCTCAAGTTCCCATTTCCCATATGATTTTGATTTTACATCCCTATCACGATATCTATCACCTTTTGATTATCTAGCAGATCTCCCCTCTCACCTTCCTAAAGCAATTAAAGATCTAGTACAATAATCTTTTCAAATATTCGATAATCTACATTACAACCCTAATGTATTTTCTCCAAAACTTTCAATGATTGGTGTAGGAGGTGCAGGAGGCGGTGGAAATATAAATCCACAACCACCTCCTCCGAGGATTTTTTCCAAATTTACTGCTAGATGTTCCCCCTTATCCCTCCCTGTAGTTCTTCATACTTTACCTAATAATCATATGAAAATTATACCTAAATTCATCGGAGAAGGGGATTTAACAACCACATATCACATAACATTTTTTTATCAATTTTTTGATAAAGACGTTTACATGAGATTGTTGGTACATACTTTTGAGGGAAAAGTTAGAACTTGGTTTAGGGGAATTCTTGCAAATTCCATAGAAACATATGATGATTTAGAAACTTCTTTGTTAATATAATGGGGTGAGAAAAATGACCATTTATATTATTTAACTCAAATTGGAGCTTTAAGGAAGAAAACATATGAAACAATTTATGAATTTACCCAAAGATTCAATAAAATGTACAGCAAAATCCGAGACGAAGTTAAACCTTCCCAGCCAACTGCTAAAGTTACTTTTGTGGGGGAATTTCATTGAGATTTTTCTTTAATTTTAAGATAAAGAAGAGCTACAAAATTAGTTGGAATGCAATATGATGCTATCAAAATTGAATCTAATATTATGGAATCATGAAAACTAAAAACAAAGGTTGAGATGGGAATAAGAGAACCTAGAAGATTTAAAGAATAAGGAGGACCCTCCAGTTATGGGAAAAACACACGAGAGGAAAATATGGATGAGATGGCTAAAATTATTAAATATTTATCAAATACAATTTGCAGGATTGAAATTGAGAAATCCAAACCTGACCCATATGTTAGAAATCAAAATCAATTCAGGAGAAACCTCAATACAAACCCTTATATTTAACAGAGGAAAATTAAGAATCAAGAACAAAAGATTCAGGCCCCTTTTAAAACAGAAAATATTATACATGGAGATGATGTTTAATATTATGAAGAATTAAATGAGGATATAAACAATCTCAGTGATTATGATATTGAACCTCATTTAACTCAACATGACTACGAAAAATGTTTAAATCTTAGATCATTATTTGATGAGAAAAATATCAATAACTTGGGAGACACTACATTACAATATAAGGATCTTGTTGATTCAATAATGGTTGAGCTTCATAATAAATATGATTTTAGGCCAAGAGATAATAATTCCACTACTAATCCACCAAAAAATATCTTGGCACAAAATAAAGAAAATGAAGCAGTGGTTTCAAAATCACCTACTGAAGTACAAGCTGCTCAAATAAAATAAGTTGAAACTAAAGAAATGAAAACTAAACAGATGGAAAACAAAGAAGCCAAAGTACAGACCAAAGAGTTCAAAAATTCACTTTGCATGTTCAATCTTGAGAATGAATTGAATAAGATTAAAATTCCAGTCTCTCTCATTGAACTTGCCAGAAATCCGGTTTACAAGAAGCATATTTCAAAAGTAATTAATTTTCTAGATGTAGAATGTCAAGTTGATGTTATTAACTTGAAATATGAGAAACCAACGATTATGTTTGGACCACATATTGAAAACTATAAAGACTCATTGGCTCCATTGTATATCACTCTTACTATGCATGATCATTTGTTACATAATTGTATTCTAGATTCAGGTGCTTCACATAATTTGATGCCGAAAATAATAATGGACAAATTGGAATGGATTCTCGATGGTTATCACTTGTAACACCCTATTAAGCCCCTCTAATCGCTCGACAGTTATCACTTTAACACCCTATTAATCCCCTCTAATCACTCGATGGTTATCACTTGCAAAACCCTTTTTTCCCGCATGATTGTAATTATGAAAAGACTCAATATAATGTGATTATGAAGCATGTAATTATTATTTGATTAATGAAAAGCGCAAGACAACTAACTAGGAGGGAAGAGCCTTGAGTATTAGGCATGATATCATTGGTGGAACTTGATGAGGTGGATTTGTTGAGGTCGATACTGAGAGTTTTCAGAGAAGAAAATATAAATTTTTCTTAAGCATGCGAGCATATACTTTAAATACATAAATACACACCTTCCAATGTATTTGAACCTGCATGGAGCCATGTGACTAGTTATAGTAAGAAGGAGTGGTGGTTGAATAATTTATAACTACTGATATACCTGATCTCTTGAAGAGGAAAGGGTCAATTGAAAAAATTGACATAAGTACATTCCTTGGGTTTCCCCTTCAAATTTGGATCCTTAACTGGAGGTCATGTTTGACAGAATCCACTGGAATCCCAAGGATTTGGAGGAGGAAGAGGCCAAAGGTGGAAGAACATCACCCAATATGTGAAGGGAGGGGGAAAGAGGGAAGACACTAATTTACGTGTAGAAGAAGAAAAGAGGAGAGTGTGAAGGAATGGTTTGCAGTAACAAGCGAGAAGCAGACCCACCAATGAATGATTAAATGCATAGTGTTCAGTTACACATACAAGAGTAATAGAATAATTTTTAATAATTTTCATGGGGAAAATAGAAAGATTGTACAAAATATTAATGGTCACCCTGGAATAGAGAAGACCCGGATCCATACTAGAGAAACAAAGGACTATAACTTGGTATCTACTGGAAAGAAACTGACACTAGTAAGGGCAGGTTGCATGGAGATTTTGTAGTGGAGAAGGGAATCCCTTGTGTAAAGTAAATCCGGTTAGTAGGATTCTTGATAAATCCTTGGAAGTCTCTAGTGGGAAGAGAGAAACTTCAATTGTTGTCTGTGGGGGAAGGAGATTAACCTTCATATATCATTCTAGATCTAAGAACCAACCAAATAAATCCTCTTGTGATATCATGGCTTGGCATGGGGGTGGCATGCTATAGGAAGGAACTCTACAACATAGAATAAGGTTGAGAGTAAAGGATTCCTCTCTCAATCAGTTAGCTTTTGACATTTGAATGAACATATAAGTATTAAACTTGACATGTTGATGTGTGCTTGATAATTCCAATGTAATGTTTTATGGGATAGTTAAATAAAGTTGAGTGCATAAAAGTAATGATTGAATACATGAGTAAAATGGATTATGAATATTTTCCTTCACGGTTAACCTAGTAAATCGATGTAATCAAGAGAGCTATGTATGAGTAGGGTGAAACTCAGTGAGTTCTACAAGTCCTTGGATGAGAACTTTGTAGGACATAAACCTTCTTTGGAGGTCTGATGTCCTTAATGGGTGAAATCTTGAGGGGATTGCAAGTTCTCAAATGGAAATCCTACAAGATATGACTAAAATATTCACCGAGAGTTTAACAGGAATATCTAGAAGTATGTTACACATCAAAATGTCACATTTGTGTTTCACACCGCAAGTGTCGCAAAGTGACCTATGCTCTTCGATAAGTGTCACATTCAATTTCACAACTATCGTATGCACCTTCCCAAGTGGTGCATTCACTTTGTGAGGTGTCTCTACCCCTTTTCATGATAAAACCAATTTTTCATGACCCCTAAGTCATATGGGAGGAGGAAAACCATCATTTCTAGGTCAAAACACACTTGTTCCTTGGAAAATTTGACCCTTTTTTGAGAATTTATGAAGGGTGGTAGCCCCCTGTCCATACTGGGGGTGCACACATGGATTCCCCTCTACCACTATAGGGGAGTGAAATTTCTATGGTGGCACACTGTTTCTCACTTGGTGGGAGTGTCATTCTTGTTGAGAGAAAGGGGGGATTTACCCCACCTTAATCTATTGGCCAACTCCTTCATATTGGGTTAGTTGTGTTTGACCCTCATGCTTGGGCCTCAATTTAGAATATGATAAAATAATAAAGGAGCCATATCCAAAACCATATCCCTCATTTTCTCATAGTATTTGTGCCTCTCAATCCTATAAATTAAAAGCTTTCCAAGGTGAATGGAGAAAGGATCAGAGCATATCAAACCTCTGGTCTCAGAGGAAGATTTCAGGTATCAAACCATTGATCTTGGTAGATTCATGCAAGGGCTTGATGAGGAGATATTGGAGAAGTGATGGATCATCATCCATGTTTTGCAAGTATTATTTTTGGGTTCTTATTTGAATATACTTGGCCTATTTCCTTCAAGCTTATGTATTCTTGCATGTCCTTATCTATTGTTCCTTAAATATTTGTAGATGAATTTTATTTACCCAATCCACTAGATTAGGAGATATTTGTTTCTCTTTTTTTCCCATTGTAGGTATCAAGTTGCGCTAGGTAGTTTGGAGATCAAGCTCGGATTGGAAGCAACGAAGAAAAACTTTGAAATAAGGTGCATCGCACACTTTCTCCCTCTCTCTTTCGGATTGGTTAAACTAAATTCAAAGGGATGTTAGTGTCAACTTGTAGTGTTTATGTCTTGGTATAGGGGTCTATAATCCAAGGGAGATATCACCTGTCTTCAAAGGAAATATTACGTAACAGAAATTGATGATTCCATTGGGGCAGGACTTTGACTAGCCTTTCCTTGGATTGTATGAAGCCTTTGACTATACTTTAGATATTGTTTTCTGTGAGATTTTGATATACTTCCTAGTCTCTCTTCTCCACTGAAGAGATCAAAGAGTCATTGATTTATTTTTTTGATTTTTTATCCTTTTTGAGCAAGTTTCTGAACTTTTCAAGAGGGTGACCCTCCCCTGCAGTTTATACCAAGGCACCACCTACTTCACTGAAACTCCCAAGAATCTTGTCTAAAGGCACCATTAGCTGATTGGTGCACCTCCAGAGCCTATTACAGAGCACCATTCCCTAACTGATGCTATTTATTCTTGAGAACAAGGGCACCAGTCCCCATGTTTATCCTTTTCCCCCCCTTTTGCTTGCTTTTTCTTAGTCTAATATTGAGGGGATTTTTTCCCAAAGACTCCTTGATTATCTTTGAATTTGGTTTTTTGAGAGATTGAAATTTATCACTCATTTATGATTATTCCTTGAGTTTGCAAATTTTCTCCTAGTTGTGGTCCCCTTGGGTTAACAAGATCCCTTGGTTCTTTCTTCCTTTGTTTTTTGTTTATCTTCGTATCGAAAATATTTCATATTTCTTGGATGTTTAGGATTGTTCATCAACTAGGTTTTACAAAGGGTACTTAGTATTGAGCCTTCTTTTATTCATATAAATATCTCTCCTTTCTGGATGATTAATACTCTTTTGCTTACCACGACCTAGCTTGATTTCTATTTCTTATTGCTCATTATTTGAGGATTTTCATGAGTGCTTGTCTTCTTTCTCTTTTTGCATCTTTGAGGTCTTGATTGAAAAATTGATCTCCTACTTGTTTTCTTTAATTCCTCATCATTCTTGAGTGCGCTTTGTTTGATTTCTTTTTTCATCATAGTTATTTGTATCAAACATAGATCATTTCATCTGAAAGTTAAGAAGAAAACAATTTTCATATCTCCTTGCACACATAATCAAACAAAGAACTTTTGCATTCATTAGGAAATTTGTTTTGGTTTATGTTTGGAAAAAGAGCTAGCTTTGCATGGTATTTTGATCCCAGAAATTGAAAGTTGCATTGTTTTGAGTTCTTTCTTGTGATTAATAAGACTATAACTCTTGTCCTTCCAATACGTAGAATTAATCGAAAGAAAGAACTCCATATAATTATTTTGCATTTTATTGGAGTCAATTCCCTTACACCATCTATTTCATCTTCGTGAACCCTTTGAGTAAAATACATTAAAATAAACCAGGCACTAATAAAATCAACTAGAACATTTTTTTATTTTAGCACATGATTAAGGTTTTTGGAATAGGAAAAGTGAGTAAAGTTTTCCAAGACTACTAAACAGATTGTAGAGCACTAAAGAGTGTACAAATGCAACTTTCTTATAAGCATATCCATAAACCCCCTATCACACAGGGACTAAAAATGAGGTTGAATGTGGGAAAGCATTGAATATTACCCCTCGAAAGATTAACCAATCATAGTGGATAGAGCATATATTGGGGTTTTTTCTTGAGAAACCACTAGTTTCATTTGGTCTCAGGGATTTATAAAATCTAAATCCCTTCGAGGTCCTCTAGAGGCTTACCGATCCACTTGTCTGTATTTATCTTTAAGAGCTTCAAAATTTGATATGTTTCCCATATGTTCAGTCCCGAATGTTGATTGTACCCGCCTGGAGTCTGACTGAGAGTTGGTATCCTTACTGGCATTTTCTAGGTATCTACAAATGTGACTATGGGGGAATTCCCATGGTACCTGAGGTATACGTCATATCACACTCTTGGTATGCTTGGAAGGTGATCCCGTGAAAGAGAGGGTTTCTTTCACCTAGAATCTATGTTATGTGGAGGTGGGGTGACTTATTCTCATTTCTTCATGGGTGGCTTGATATCCCATCTTCGGATGATCCTTGAGCCTAATGTTGCTTGGTTGATTGCTTTTAGTTTTCATAGGAGTGTGTTTCTTTGACTTTCTTAGTCGGCCTTAGGATTAGATATTTCATAGTATTGAACCTGATGTTTAGGAACCTCAACACAATATTTCTTACGAAGCAATGATTGCAGATCACACTTCTAAAACTAGGAGCGTCACTCCTAGAAGTGACCATCACGTTGAAGAACCAGTCCCAAACTTCGTAGAAAGCCTTGCATATTTAGTGAATCCTTTGTTTACTGATCCACTTGTATAACCACTCTTTGATCCACCATATACAATTTATTATGATGCCTATTCTTATTACTATTTACCACCTAGTTCAACCACTACACAATCTTTTGGTGCAAACCTGTCATCATTTGGTTTTCCTGAAGGAATTGGGAATTCATATTTTCCCACAACTCATATAGTTGATAATTCTAGTGCTTCATCTTCACTAAAAATCTCGTTGACCCAGGTAACCCCGACTCAACCACTTGCACATTCATCTCCCTTCGCAAGTCAGGTAATATTCATGCTTCACTATTTTCTCACATGTAGACACTAAGTTCCTTACTTCGTCATTCCATTGGTCCAATGGTCGTCAGTCAATTCGTTCACACAACCATGGTTGCACAAGCTATGAAACCTCCATATCACACATCATAGATTAATATACCCTACATTGGAGGTCAATATTCAATAGGAGGAAAACTTTCAAATGGGGGGAAACCTTCAGTTGTAGGGAAATGTTTTATTTGGGGTCAACCTACATGGTTACAACATTAAAAGGATTGGGGGCGAGCCTCTCTTTCAATTCCTTATATCCCTACTACCACTGGCCTGTATCTTGGAAATCCATATCCAGGAGATGTGAATCCTTTGTGGGATCAACCCAATCTAGTGGGAATTCGTCTGGAAGGAACTATGCCTTATCAATATGTAAACCCCACGATTCAAATGAAATAGTCCCTTCCAATACCATACATGGGGGTAGCATCGGTTCAATTTTAGTATGTAGGAGTTCCATCTTCTCCATCAAAATGTATGGGTGGACAGTTAGGACAACCACCTTACATGGGTGGACTATCTATGCAACCACCTTATATGGGAGGACCGTCTCATTTTGTCATCTCGCTGCAACTTGGATATGGTCCCATTATCCCCTAGCCTAGGGATAACTAAGGAGACCACTTCTTGAGGCCCATGGGTCCTATACATGGAGTACCAAGAGACATATGAATCAATCACAGCCCCGGAGGGCCCCTCTTTTCTTCAATGTAGTCCATTTAACAATGACAACATTATCCATCTCACTAGCCTGGTCCTAAAGTAGCAGTAAGTCTCGTTCCATGAGGTAACGAGTCTGGGTATCATGGTATGTGTCACTCTGATTTTTGAAGAGCTTGAATATGTTGCATTCAATTCTTCTTCATTTCATGATGTTTTCTTGGAAATTATTCTCTTTGCCTCATTCATACCTGGAAGGATGATATGGTGCCCTAGTAAGTTCATCTCCCTTTAGGATGAGTTTCCACTGAGTGCATCTATGAAAGGGAATCGTCCATTCCCTTCATACTTACCAATTTCCATATGCATTCCTCTCATATCCCCTACCTTTGTTTTGGCATTGGGATTGGCTACACTAGAAAGGGTTATACCTTACCTCATGGGAAGAAGGGTCTAAAGGCCCATAGGGTAAAATTAGCTGGCAAGAGTTAAAATCCGATATTGAAACCTTTGATATGCTTCACTAAGGGATCCCTGAGAAACAAGTGAAAATATTCTTAGTAAGAAAATAGGACCCATAAGATACATAAACACTCAAGGTACTAGTTGATGGATCAAAGGTCTCATCATGAGATGAACTATTATGACCATGAGCATGTAGCATTATGACACTACCACCTATTTGGTCACCAAACCAAGGTAGTGGATCTTGGTGGAATAGTTAAGAGAAAGGAGGTCTCATCACGAGCCAACCTTCTCATCTCAGTGAAGTTTTTGTGGATAACGTTGTCACCTCTAGTCATCAAGCCAGGACAATTTCCCTCAACTAGTTCCCTTGAAGCGCAAAATAAAAAGATCAAAAGCAGTAAAGATAAGAGTAAAAGGAAATGAATTGGCTAGGAAACAATAGTATTTATGACAAGGTGTATCTCTCCCTCTACAAAGGCACACACAAGTAATATTTAATTTTCTATGTTATCACATGCACCCTATGCCCAAACACTTACCCTATACCACCTCATACACTTACATGATTTGGAATAGATCGCACCTAGAAAACACCCCACACTTAAGGGAGGTTATCCCAATAGGACACCTTGAGACCTTATCCAAACCTAAATTTTCAAATTTCATAACGTCTTTGAGCATTTGTCTAGGTTAAAGGGGTGTTTGATGCACATGTTTGGGTAATTTGATTATTGGATGTGATTTACATGCTATGATCCATGTGACTTATGAACTCCTGGAGGGCTTACTTTTTTTTGCTGCAAGACTTTTCTCGGTGGATAGGTACACATGAGGGAATTATTATCTGAGACCTTCATGGGGGCTTAAATCCTACATATGGATGTTGTAACCCCAAACAAAGGTAATTTTAGGTAGATAGAGAGGTAGTGGGGGGGCCTAGACAACCCATAATGATAATAGTGGAGGCCATTCAATTTAAGGTGGACTAGGTCCATTGTTTTATTAAATAAAGCCCACTATGATAGTTAGATATAATAAATGGGTAGTTAGATATAATAAATGTAAGAGGACCTCTTAGAAGGTTCTACTTCTAGAATATTCCTCCTCTATAATGTTCTTAGGTGATGGTAGCACTATATAAAGGGGTTCAAGCAATGTAATGGGACATGGAGAAAAGTATTGTACTTGGATAAGTATCTCAATACGAGGAATCCCCCTCGAAGAGGCAACTGAACAAGAGAGGATTCCTTCCATAATAGGATCCATTGTATGGTGTTTCCCTACCTCAGGGGTTTGATATAATAAATTGGTGTTTTCTGTATTGTTTCATATATCTTGTGTGGTGATTGTATTCATATATATTTGGTACTATTGTGGTATTTTGTATTCAGGTATTTGGTACATTACAATTAGTATCAGAGCACTTTCCTTGGCCAAATAAGAGAATATTGTTTTTCTCTTTTTGCAAAATGTTTTTAGGGAAGAAAAAGAGGGAGGCGCACTTTAGGTTTAGATATGAAGCTTTATGAGATGAATTTGTAAATACAAATTGGTTATTTCATTTCCTCTCAAAACAATACCCAATTTAAAAAAAAAAAATTAGTTGAAATGGAGTTCGGGAAGTAAAGTTATGAGCATTTTAAATTCAATAGTTTTTTAGGGTTTTTTTCGGAAAACGCCACGATTTTTTGTAGTGATTTATTTTTAAACCCTTGTTTCATTTTTTGGGTTTTTTTCTGTTGATTAAGGTTGGTTGTCATTGATTTCAACCCTTGAAGAAAGCCCTGTAGCACAAAGGCTTGGGTAATGGACCCAATATTGTTTGATGTAAATATGACTCATTATTGTTTTGTCATGGTTGATAAGAAGTAAATATGGATGAACTCCAAAGTGGTCCCCTTATGGTAAAATCCCTCATGGGAAGACACTTTGTGGAGTAAGAGAACCCATGCTTAATTGTGGAATAATGAGATGAAGGAAAGTGATTTTGTCAGGGAAAATATCCTAGATGGATAGTGCTTGTCATTTCATTTTCGATGGTATGTGGAACATCACATAATTCCTCATGGTTAGAGAGTTATGGCCATGAGAAGTTGGAGACCCCAAGTTTGGGTAATGGACCCAAGTTTGTTTGATGGGTAACAGTATGAGTTATGATATATTTTCTGATAATACTATTCTATATGGATAATACATGTCATGCCATTTCTGGTGGTATGTAGAACATCACATAACTCCTCACGGTTTGAGAGTTATGGCCTTACGAAGTTGGAGGACCCTCATATGTCAT
>ML791122.1:438939-453435 GCA_009831015.1 Picea engelmannii
ATTATTAAATATAGTATATAATAAGTAAATGATAATAATAAGTAGTTATTGATTATTCAAGGGACGCATCCTTTCATGGATGGTCACCTTATGTTCCCTATATATGGAACACTCATTATTGTAATAATATATCAAATATCTCTGATATCACATATGAATGAAAACCAACATGGTATCAGAGCAAGTTTGGGTTGACTCCCTCATGGGAGGGCCCAGGTAAATATGAAATTCGCAATGGCAATGTTACTATTGTTCGTGTCCAGGAAAAAAAGGCTTCTGATAGGCCACAATGTTCTCCAGCTGATGCAGCTACCAACAACAACAAAGAGAATGAGTTCTTGCAGCCTCCCTGCAGGGTTGGTAGCAGAGCGGCAATGAAGAACAAAAATATTAGGAGAAACAACGTTGTAGGTCAGAAGAAACAACCTTAGAGAGGCCTCGACGTGGCTTAGATTGAACGACTCAGATTACTAGAGCATAAGAAAAGATTATTTCAGGAAGAAACAAAAAGACTATTAGCTCCTACTCGTCTAGCACGATTGTAACCTTATGTCTATGTATGCAATAGAGTGTTTGAAAGGCACTGGACGCACTGCAATCATTCTTGACCATCCTTGATGATGTCGACAATTGTAGTAACTATATCATAGCAGAGATAATCCATGTGGAGGATGACTATCGGTATAGAGTTTTAACATCTCATTGTTATCAACCTCGTGACCATTTGTTTAATTCTACCGGGAAGGAATTTATGGCGGGGGGACTTAATGGAACTAAGGATTGCAAGTTTCAAAAGGTTGTTGATACAGGTAAATTTGCTAAGACGTGGCCGGAAATACTACCTTTGTGCATGTCTTTTCTTCAAAGCGTTGGAGGTTCAATGGTTGGCGTTCTGCTCATAGCGAGAATTTCCTATTACAGTTGGGAATGCATAGGTTTGAGCTTAAATTCTGCAAGGATAGATTTTATTTGACGTGGGGTTGGTTCATCCAGGTTTGTGTTTTCATGAAGAAAAATTGAAAATTGTCTAAGATCGAGTTCAACCATGGGTGATCCTATTGACCCGACCATGGTTTTTCAGATGGGTCCTCTGCATTCATTTCTGGTGAAGATGGGCCTTGCCAGTACATCGTATCATTCCTCAGTGGTTGCAATAACATTGTTTATTACTCTACTCTATGCTTTTATTGTAATTGGGCATCTTTTAGAGGAGAATAGATGGATGAGTGAGTCCATTGCAACACTCATAATTGGATTGTACATTGGAGTACTAGTATTTCTATTTAGGGAAGGAAAAATCTCACATATTATGTTATTCAACGAGAAGTTGTTTTTTCATTTATCTCCTTCTTCCCATAATAGTTAACGGAGAATCACCAGTACATCATCTTTGTGATGTGCTGACTATTGTGCCCTAGCTTGTGGAAAATATGGTATTTCTATGTGGAGAAATACCTCCAAAGATGGATCATCTGACATACTGGAATATGAATTAGGTACAATTGAAAGATGATTTTTTTTTTTTTTATGTTGAGAAGAAGACTTGTGGAAAGAGGGTTCTCCCATAAAGAGGAAACAACTAGTGAGGCATGCATGACTACAATGTATGTTTAGAACATAAGTCCTCATAAAAGTTTGAGGAACATGAACCCCGAGAAGGCCTTCACCAGAGTGAAAGCATGAGGTTGAACACTTCAGGATATTTGGGTGTCCAATATACATTCATGTACCCAAGGAAAAAATGACCAAAGTAGACCCTTCAAGAAGAAATGGTACATTTGTGAGGTACAATGAGTCTTCAAATGAATATTGGATCTGCATCTCTAGTTAGATACAGATTGACGTGAGAAGAGATGTTACCTTCAAGGAGGAGGTAGCCTTCAATAAATCTATCGCACATGGAGACTGATAGTGAGAGACATGAAGAGATGGTGCCTTCTCGCCCTCACCCTCCACTAGTTCAAAGGGAGACAATTGAGCCTATTGATCCCATTAATCCTGTAGCTCTAGTTGATGTTCCTAGAAATATTGTAGTAGGTCAGAAGAGACCTACATGGACTCGTCAGAATCTGTAGGAGGTAGAAAGACATGTAGCTCCTAGTGGTACCTTCTGAGAGAGCATGAGACCTCAAATATATCTGTTCTATGCCGCAATTATGAGCCACATCATTGATTTTGAGCCTTCATGTCATGAGGAGGCATCTAGTATGGAGAGATGCCATGATGGAGGTGTATCAGTCCATCATGAAGAATGATGTGTGGTATATTGTTCTAAGACCCGAAAGGAATTCTGTAGTGACTTCAAAATGGATCTATAAGATCAAACATACAATTGACAAAAGCATCGAGAAGAACAAATAAAGTTTTGTTTCTAGAGGATTCTCTCAGGTGGAGGGAATAGATTATGAGGAGAAATTTTCTCATGTTGCTCGATACACTTCTATTCGAATGATTATTTCCCTCACAACATCCATGGATTGGAAACTACATCAGATGTATGTGAAGACAACCTTTCTCAATGGAGATATTGGGGAAGAAATATACATCGAGAAACTAGATGGTTTCGTCATACATGAGAAGGAGTCTCATGTGTGTATGTTGAAGAAGGCCCTGTATGGACTCAAGCAGGCACCTTGAGCTTGGTATGAGAGGATTGATGGACATCTGATGAGTTTTGGATTCAACAAAAGTGTTGTTGATCCCAACATGTACTACAAAACTATTAATGGTGAGGCCCTAATTTGGGTCCTCTACGTTGATGATTTATTCCTCGCAGGTACATAGAGCTTTATTTTTGAATGCAAGTAGGTGTTGGCCTCTGAGTTCAAGATGAAGGACCTTGGTACGATTCACTACTTATTGGGACTAGAGGTGTGGCAGAGAACTGATGAGATCTTCCTATGTCAAAGGAAGTACACAATTGAGATATTGAAGAAGTTTGAGATACTGAACTTCAAGCCCGTGGCTATACCAATGATGATGAATCTAAAGAAACTAAGTGTGTCTTCTTATGATTTTGACAAAATTGATATGACTATGTACAAACAACTGATTGGATAATTGATGTATCTGGTTAACACTAGACCAAATATTTTCTATGCAGTGAGTGCACTTAGCCAGTTTATAAGTCAGTTGAGATAAACACACTAGATTGTTGTGAAACATGTGTTGAGATACATGCGAGGCACAGTTTGACATGGTATGAGATATACTTCCAGTATTGATATGATATGGAAGGAATATATTGACTTTGATTAGGAAGGTAGTGCAATGGATAGAAAGAGCACATTTAGGTGTTGCTTCACTTTGGGATCTTTCATGGTTTTTTGGTGTAGCAGGAAATGAACTTATGTGGCGCTGAGCACAACAGAAGAATAATACATTGCATTAAGTATGACACTCTGTGAAGAAGTGTGGCTTCACAATCTCCCTGCATATCTATTCGAACATGTGTTGGATTCCACCACTATTCATTATGGTAACCAAAATTGTGTGAAGATCTCTGATAATCCAGTGTTTCATGACAAATCGAACCACATTGAGATGAAGTACCATTTCATCCGAGACATGGAGCAAAGGAAGGAAGTATTGGTGCAGTACCTTCCTACAAATGAGTAGGTTGCTGATGTTCTTACCAAACCAGGATGATGTTTAAGTACTTCCATGGCAGACTCTGCATGGCAGAGAATGCCTCCCTCACTGAGAGGGAGTGTTGATGTTTGTAGATTCCTGAGACATTCTCTAGATCGTACTCCTATGTGACTAAGTTGATTTGATCTATGGTGACACTTATATGAGAAGGAATAAGTGGGGCACCTATCTGAGAAGGGATAAGTGAGGTTGGGCTTATAACCCAACGTCCCATGTGGAGAGCACATGAGGACATGTCAAGGGAGTTGACCCTTGACGTCATGCACTATGGGAGTTGACCCTAGTGTTTCTATAGGGTGTAGCCTCTAGAAGTCCACATGGAATGCCATGTGTGGAAAAATTTCTCCAGATTGTACTCCTCTATGAATTGATTTGAGTTGATCTGTGAGGACACTTATCTGAGAAGGGATAAGTGGAACACTTATTCGAGAAGGAATAAGTGAAGTTGGGATTATAACCCAATGTCCCATGTGGAGATCATATGAGGACATGTCAAGGGAGTTGACCCTTGATGTCATACACTATGGGAGTTGACCCTAGTGTTTCTAGAGGGTGTAGCCTCTAGAAGCCCACATGGAGTGCCATGTGTGACAAACGTTCTCCAGATCGTTCTCCTGTGTGAATTGAGTTGATTTGATCTATGAGGACACTTATTCGAGAAGGAATAAGCGCATTTGGGCTTATATCCCATCGTCCCATGTTCAGAGAACATGAGGACATGTCAAGGGAGTTGACCCTAAGTGTCCCTAGAGGGAGTAGCCTCTAGAAGTCCACCTCAGAGTTCCATGTGTGACAAATATTTTACTACTATGGTGTTTTTGTACCACTGGTGGAGAATGCGTGTCTTTGGACAGTAGTTGTGTACTACTATGGAAAGATACCTCTCTAGCTAAGAGGGAGTGTTGATGTTTCAACATCAGGCATAACTTCTCCTACATTGGGCTGCAGACCAAGGGAGATAGGATACATTTATCACAAAGGTGCACTTATGATAAATGGGCCCAAACATAGTCCTTCCTTGATCATGACAAGGAAAAATATGGACTCGAGGTGCTTGAAGTGATTTCCATGTGTCAGTTAGCATCAAGCCGAGATTCACTCATAGGTGTGTGCATGTGGTTAAAGATCCTGGTGTGGTCTTTTTCCTAGTCATGGTGATTTGACAAGGAATGATAAAGACTCAAGATGCTATATGCTATTACATGTGGACCCAAAGTGAGCCTAATCTTAGAGAGAGTTAATTGGCTCAAAGGGAGAATCGCAGAAGGATTTTCTCCTTGGTTCAGGTGGGAGAGAGATGTCTCCCAAGAATAATAGACAAGTGTCATGAGTCTAGGGTGAAGTTTGTATACTTCAAAGACAAGAGTGGCATGTTGCAGAATGTCTCCCTCATTGAGAGGGAGTGTTGATGTTTGGACAACATCGGGAAGAAATTCTCTAAAGATAATAATTAACAATATAATTATTATTGATTATTAAATATAGTATATAATAAGTAAATAATAATAATAAGTAGTTATTGATTATTCAAGGGACGCATCCTTTCATGGATGGTCACCTTATGTTCCATATATATGGAACACTCATTATTGTAATAATATATCAAATATCTCTCATATCTCATATGAATGAAAACCAACAGTATGGACCAGTTAGAAGAAACCTTTCTCAAGAAATGGGGTATTAAATTAGAATATATCCACATGATAATTAAAAGACTTGAGTACATAAAACAATATAAGTACGAGAGTATCAAGGAATTCCATACCAAGTTTGAGAATTTGCTACAATAAATTCCTATAAACCATCGTCCTCAAGACAGGTACCTTGTTTATATGGCTATAAAAATCAAGGAAAATATCTCCTTGTTCAAGGGAGAACACCTCTTTACTCCATAAATCAATGTTGATGACCCCAAAGATACCCCAGATAATTTTAGTCTAGAGAGATTAGTTTCCCTTGAGATATTTGTTAGTAAATTACAAGAAATAAGGGAACAAGTCATGACCAAAAAGAGGTTGAGGAGAGGGATCCTAATGAAGGTTTCATATCCCGTGAGGAAGAGCAAGAATTTACTCATGCTTCTACCAAGGATAATGAAGACACGGTTGAAGAGCAAGAGCCTAAAGATATCAAACATGATGATGAAGTATTAATGTATGCTCCTCCCTTTGATGAAGCCATCCGACATCATATTCCCCCTGCACAAAAATAAGAGGATGAGTTTAGTCAATTTCGTTTTCAGGTTTTTGACGATACCTTATTCTATGATTCAAAAGGTGAATAAGAAAGGGAATCCTTAGACAAGATAGACCCTCTTTATTATGAAGCTTCTCATGAGGACAAAGAACAAATTCTTTCTATTTCATTTGATGAAGTCATCCAAATCTTTGATACTCCTGCACAACAAGAAGTGAATATGGTAAGTTATTCCCCTTTCCAAGATTTTGAATATGCTTTATTTTGTGATTCAGAAAGTGAAGAATGATTAGAGGAGCCCTTCAATGTTTTAATTTCTTCATGTTATGATAAAGTTAATGACATGCTTGATAATATTGATGAGTTCATACACATTGGGAAACGTAAATGGGATGTGATTATGTATGATGGGGATCCCATTTAAAACATTGAGGGTCATTTCCAAATGTTTCCTTTACAATTAGCATATGAGGTTACTACTAATTTTGACATTTGGCAACAAGGAGATGATGTAGTTGCATATGTTTTCCAAGTACCCAAGGGTGACCTAGTTCTATGTTCTCCTGATGATTTTTTGTCATACCTTGAGGATATTGATGAGTATTCCTCTGATCATTCATATTTATTCTATGAAGAAAATTATCATCCACCGTTGTGGTCATATATTGATAAGAGTAAGGAAGTTGCTTGCCTAAAGAAATATACTTGTGACAAGGTTTTCCACTTCCATTCGATTACTTTACCTCATTATTTCATTAAGGATGTAGTTGGGAAACATGTCCCTTGTCCCAAGTTTTCTCTAGGGAAGAGCCTTCTTTTAGAATTCAAGGGTAGGTTGAATACCATAAGAACAAGTTTGTTATCTGAGTCTTTCATCTTTCCCTTAAAAAATTGTCAATCATCCTCTGTTGAGATTTAGCAGGCATGGGTCATACCAGATATGTTGAGGTTATCATGTGCTCTATGATGAGCACATTTCCCCAAGTTGGAGCCATATGTTATCCCATAGCCTAAGGATAACTAAGGAGATCACATCTCAAGGCCCACGGGTCCTAGACATGGAGTACTGAGATTCAGATGACTTAAGCATGGCCCTGGAGGGCCCCTCTTTTCCTTAGTGTAGACCATATATCAACAATAATATATCCATCCCACTAGCCTGGTCCTGAAGTAGAAATAAGTTTTTCTCCATGAGGTAATGAGTCCGAGTATCATGGTATGTGTCACTCTAACTTTTGAACCACTTGAATATGTTGCATTGAATTCTTCTTCATTTCATAATGCTTCCTTGGAAATTATTCTCTTTTCCTCATTCATACCTGGAAGGGTGACAACATTCCCTACTAAGTTGATATCTCTTTACGATGAGTGTCCACTGGGTGGGTTTGTGGAAGTTCATCGTTTGTTCCCTTCATACTTACCACTTTACATAGTCATTCCTCTCATCTAACCTACCTTTTTTGGGGAATTGGGATTGGCTACACTGGCAAGGGTTGTTCCTTACCTCATGGGAAAATGGGGCTAAAGGCCTAGAGGGAAAAATTGGCTGGCAAGAGTTAAAATCCAATATTGAAACCTTTGAGATTCTTCACCCAGGGTTCCCTGAGAAAGAAGTGAAAATCTTCTTAGTAAGAAAAGGGGACCCATAAGATACATTAACACTCAAGGTACTAGTTGATGGATAGGAGGTATCATCACGAGCCAACCTATTATGATCATGAGCATGTAGTGGTATGAGACTACCACCTATATGGTCACCAAACTAGGTTAATGGATCTTGGTGGAATAGCCAAGAGAAAGGGGGTCTCATCATGAGACAAACTTCTGCGGAGAAAATGAAGTCTCACTCGAGGTAGAGGTAGGGGTGGTTGTAGGACTCTAGTGTCTACAACCTTAGCTGGGACATAGATCTTTGATTGTAATACCTTAACAGAGCACTTAGCAATTGTGATTCATCAATATTCAGTCTTAGTTTACAGTGCAACTAAACCCTAATGACAGATCAACGCAGTGTTCACATAGATTAAATAGATTCAAGCCCTAAGCATACTAACATAGATCAGATCTAGCATTCATTCACATTATTCAGCACTAGTCTACCATATCAGATTCATTTATAATCTAACATCACACTAAGTGTTGAATCACATAAACAAAGAACAATCATAAAGGACAAAGCATTCACAACACAAGATATACGTGGTTCACCCCCACCCTGGGGCTATGTCCACAAACTCTTCATCTTCTTTATTATCTTCTTTCAATCTAATTACATGCGCAAAGCCTCCAAATTAAATCTATGGAGGGCATGAGATCTGAGCACCTCGCTAGATCCTCCTTCCTTGAGTTACAAAACAAATCCTTCCACAGTCTGTGCACAAAGCACTACAAACGACTTGCATATAGCTCTACAAGTCCAAACACAGTATGCATGAAGAATTTATAATTCACACTTAACACTTTAGCACTTAGCATAGCATCACATAGATTCCCTTATCATCCTCTTATCATCCTCCTCTTACATCACCTAGACATATATTTATACATTACAAAATGGGCCTAAACATGGGTAAACCCATGGGCCGACATCCCCATACCTGTTACATAAGTCCAAAACCCAAAAAGGTCCTAAAAGGAGGCCGAGATCCTGTAATCTCCACTTCATCTTGCACTCCTCCTTCGACAGCCTGTCGAAGTCCCAAAATGGTCAAAATTGACTAAGGATCCTCTTAGCTTGGTCAAGGGCGAACATGCCCCCAACACTCACCTGTGACTCATCCCGAGTCACTCCGCTCTGGGTAATTCTACCTCAAAATCCTAGAGCTTGGCTCAAGATGCTTCATCCTGTTGTTGTGCCATGGCCTCCTTCTCAACGAACTCCTGGATTACTGCTTCATTGATAGGTCCCTCTAAGTGTTGTTCAACTGCAATGACAACTTGCTCCAAGTCTACTCCTCGACCTTTGATCTCTATGAATAGTTAGAAAGCCTAGTCCTATATAGGCTGAATTCTTTGAGTCACTTCCATGACTCTGCTCTAAATGGCGTGGACATGTTTTTGAGCACTACATTGTTCTTGGGATCACTTCATCTTTTCAACAACTGACAGGGGCTTCAACTATGTCTGTATTGTTTCTTCTTTCTACTTCGTCTCCTGGATTCGTGAATCCATTGCCTTCAGTTCTGGATTCTCAATGATTCGATCATAAGTCTGGGAACTATGATCACTTAGTTGTTTACATTCCATGGTAAGGGCCTTTATTCTCTCAACTGCACTTCGAGCAGTTCATTCTCTTTGATCCCTCACATCTTGAAGAGTGTCGAGCATTGTCCATAGCTCTAAGTCTTCTATTATTTGTTTTAGCTGCTAGATAACTTCTATGATCTACTCTACTTGATGCTCAACTCGGTCTTCTACCTTTGTCTCTAAGCTTGTCACAGAGTGAGGTGCTCTGCTGACTACTTCTTTCACTTCAAGTTTCTCTGCAAGAAATTGCTCTTTTTCTTGCTGAATCTGTGCTTTGTCCTCTTCAAACTTTGTCTGGAGAGAAACCTTCTACTGCTCCGCAACTTGGTGTTGTTCTACGCTTACTTCTTGCACTTTTTTCAAGGCCTGGGTGGCTTGTTCTGTTTCTTCCTGTGCATGATGAAGGAGAGCTTTGGTCGCATTAGCTAGTCTCTAGAGTTGGGCTGCCTCACCTCCCAACTCTAGTAATTCCGATGGCAAGGGTGCCATAGACGCTACACGACTAGACTGTAGGGTTTGTTGTACCCCTCAGAGTTCAACCTTGATTCTGTCATACATCTTCTTCTACTTGGTTTCTTGTTTTTTCAATATTTCCCATGATGCATCGTTTACAGTTGTGATGATGAAGTCAAAGTCATCGACAGTGAGTACAATCTGCATCTTAGTCAAGGTGGCTCTGGATATCTTTTCAGAAGAGGGTTTCAATGGAGAAACCTTACTCTTATTCAAGGGATCAACCTCATATCTAGGTGGTGTTGCTTTGTCTTGCTTCTCCTCATCGTCTTTTCCATTTATCTATTCTACTTCGTCATCACCCACTCGGCTAGGTGATACTGAAGCAGTCTTTTTTTATGTGCTTCTTAATTCATGGACTTCTTCAGTCTTCTTCGTTCTGCTGGTTCCGAGTGTGTCATGTTCTTTGGGAGAGGCCTTTGAGTTTTCAAGTTCAGGGTCAAACATCTGTGCAATATTAGCGGGGACAAGGAGGTTTGCTAACCAGTCCTTAGTTATCTACATGAGGTCCTCTTCTATGAGCTTGTAGTATGACCGAAGCTCCTCCTTATTCTCATCTTCTCGTGCAGTGATATAGATGAAGTGTCAATATGCACGAAACTTCATGAGGGGTCAAAACCTTTGTAGGGTGTTTGGTTTCATGCGAGGTTCAACTTTAATAGCCCTTTTTAGTTGGAGATAATATGTGTGAAAGACTTCATTTGATTGCCACTTTTTTCCCATATCGCTCAAGTACCAGAGTGTGGTGAACTTCACAGCAAGTGATTTGAATGGCTCAATGTCCACGATGGTTGCACCTTTCAACATTTCCCAAGAAATAAACATGATGAGGATCAGGAGCCAGCTAAAGTGGAACTCATAGCCCTAATCCTGTGCTTCCTGGCAGACTAATTCCATCTAGTTAACTAGGTACTTCACCCAGTTCATATGTAGGTCTTCCTCACATTTCCTAGTGAGATCAACGACAAACCTTGTGACCTGCGTGGGTCTATTATTTCTCACAAGATTTCCTACAATTAATTGGCATGCTAGGCACACTGTGCCATTCTAGATGGAATCTACCTTGTATCCTCGCATCCTCTTCTCAACATCATCGTAGGTATCCTTGATCTTCTATTCTAAGGCGTGATCTATATATTTTCCTAGGTAGAATTCCTGCAAGTCGGGTCCTTATATGCTCAATTCAGTGATCCTATGGATTAGCGTCAGATCAACTGTGATACGTTGGTCTAGCCATAAGTAGCCACCATGGTAGCATGAGAGAAGGACCTTAACATAGGCATTAACCTCTCGGTACCATCCAAAATGTGGGATCTTCATTACAATTAAAAGGGTGGACTGCACGAGGTTCATCGTCCACGGTTGAGGGATTATTTTCTAGTTCTTCTTGTTCGTCCTGGTCAATTATTTATACGGGGCAAGAATACTATGTTTCTTGTGGTCTCCTAGGTTGAATTCGTTGAACTTCAACTTTTCGATATTGTCCTATTGTGCTTTAACTACGTGTATCCCCTTAGGGAGGTACGCAGTAACCATGGTGTATTCAAAATCTCTCAGTACACTATGATGACTCACTGCGTTGGCTAGAGGTGGGATGTAGTCAGGTAAGATGGTCGGGACTAGCTTCGCATTTGCTGGGTCATCTCTATGCTTGGTTCTCTTTTCTTTGATGACTTGGGATGGCTCAGATCCACGAGTGGTCGACGGAGAGGCTTGCACTCCTCTCGTCGATGATGCTTGTACACCCACAGACATTACCCTTTTAGACATTACTCTTTCAGTCATAAGGTCGATGATTAACTCCTTCATAGACTCTTCTACTGCGCTAAGTTCTTTGGACATACACACTCATGGTTGAATATCTCGAGTTTGAAGAGTAACTACTAAATGCAACAGGATGGATGGTGATATCTTGATGATCACTGTGTGAAATCAAGGAATCTGCATGCTCATATAATCACGGTTGGAAAAAGTGTTCTCAGTGCAAGGCTCAAAAGAATAAGTAGATAACTAGGAAACAAATCTCTCCAATGAGCAAGAAGCCTTCATTAATTCAGTTATGTCTGTTACAGTGCGGTCCCAACGGTCTGATGGTGAGATTTCTGACCATGAATTTCAATCTACCCATTCGGGGCATCAGTTTAACGGTTATACTATTTCCAACGACTATATTCCTTCACCATGGAGAAGTGCCATGTGGTGCTATTTTGAGATCTCGGGGAAGTCCCAGTTTTGCAAATTTTCCTTCTGCGAAGTTTCCTCTGGAACATTTTGTAACTTTTGGATCTTATATCTCTTCTTACTTAGTTTTCTATCCTTATTTCTAGTGAACTTCATCTCGGTATTCCTCTTTACATTCTGATTCTTATCTCCTCCTGGCATAGTAACTTCATGTTGTTGATGGTCTTTAATAGGGTTCTGGGAAATACTTCTTCTCTATCTAGGGTAGGTGATTCCATCTTCTATAAGTCTTCTTGTGTTCTTCCAACTTCGACATCCAAGTTCCTGGTTTTAAATATCTTCGATCTGTTCTCCTATTCTTCAATCAAGTGTGTGATCCTCCTAGTCATGAAATCTTTTAGTTACTACTTTTTCTGCTCTAAGACTTCCTCTTCTTTTCTTTTGGCCTGATATTTCTCGATCCAGGTTTTTCCTAATAACATAGTAAATGGAGCGCTATTCTCAATAAATTTAACAACCTCAAAATATTCCTCTGTCGAAGTTCCATGGGCACTCATAGATACTTGGGTGATCCTTCCACACAGTGTTATCATTTTTCCTTTAAATAATTCTACTCCTCCCAATGAAGGAATCATAACAGGCTTTCCTAAAGTTTCCCAAGTTCCTTTTGTCATGATATCCACATGTGTTTATTCATCCAGAACACGGTCTATGTCGAAGTCTCCTATTCTTGCTTCTATGCATTCTTTTTCTTTGAAGATCTATGATAAGTTGATATTTCGGTGGTCATTCAGGGTTTCTTTTATTTGCAACAATACAGTCTCTTATTATTTCTAGTGTTATTCCATGGTCTTAGTGTCTTGGCCTTAGGGATGATTTTAGGGGCTAAATTTCTCTCATGGGCTAATTTTCCATGGTTTTTGCCAAAAAAATATTCACTATTCTAAAAATGATTCGCCCAAATTTTATGGGATAAAATTATTTTAACTTAAAAATCGCCAAAAATTTATACAAACTTATACAAAATCCTTATAAATTTGAATATTTTTACAAAAATGTCACCAAACATTTATAGTTGGCATATGAAGGATTAGTAAGATTCGCTAAGGTTTCTACATTTTAAAATAAATTTCCATCCTTAAAATTATCCCTGCTTGGCCTTTCTCATGGTCTTATTGTCTCATATTCATTCCTTCAAGCTTAGCAATCATTCTAGGGAAATCTAAAACTTCATGGTCCATATCTTTACAACAAAGACAACTAGGTCTTCTACCAGGGCATTCCTTAGCCATATGTCTCAGTCTTATGAAACTGTAACAAAGGGTTAATCCTCATTTTCTTTTAAATGATCCCCAACCTTTCCTGTACTGCACACTAGGATCATAGTATCTAGCCTACAAAAAAATATTTATAGGATCCTGCATCCGTTTGTTAGTCCAAACATTCTTTCTGTGCATAGGAATAACATATCTTTCATTATATTTATCAGATCTACTCATATCAAACCTATTTTCTTCTATTTGTGCCATAGTTTTTTAGGCTAGGATGAAATTTATCAACATACCTAGATCCATACTCTTGAAACAAAAATTTCCACTAATATCACCTTTAACAGAGCTCAATGCTTCCAGATCTAAAACATTTCGCTATTCTTACCTTTCTCAGAGCAAAAAGCTTCAAGATATTACCTCTTTCCTTCATATCAAACTTATCTTCTCAGCACAGAGCCTTACAGACTAAGTAGAATACTATGCACTAGGGTGAAATTTCTATGCAGAGAGCTTTAACAGTTTCAGGTCAGATCTTCGTACAAAGCTTCTTCTTTCTCAGTTTCCAACAATAATAGTTTCAAGTCAGATCTTCGCACATAGATTATTCTTCCTTAGTTCTCAGCAACAGAATCATTTTTTGGCATAAGGGAAAACTTGGGGTTAAACCTTACAACAACGCACCAAAAAAACCTTAACTATCATCCCTTTCGGCAACACCTGCAAAGCAAATGAAGTCTCACCCGAGCTAGAGGCAGGGGTGGTTGCAGGACTCAAGTGTCTACAACCTTAGCTGGGACACAAATATGTGATTGTAATACCGTAACATAGCACTTAGCAATTATGATTCGTTAATATTCGATCTTAGTTTACAACGCAACTAAACCCTAATAACAGATCAACACAGTATTCACATAGATTCAATAGATTCAAGAACTAAGCATACTAACATAGATCAGATCTAGCATTCATTCAAATTATTCATCACTAATATACCATATCATATTCATCTATCATCTAACATTGCACTGAGCATTGAATCACATAAACAAAGAACAATCATAAAGCACAAAGCATTCACAACACAGGATATACGTGCTTCACCCCCACCTTGGGGCTACATCCACCAACTCTTCATCTTCTTTATTATCTTCTTTCAATCTCCTTACATGCACAAAGCCTCCAAATCAACTCCACAGAGGGTGTTGATACTGAGAGGGGGGTGAATCAGTATTAAGTACAATTTAAAAACATTTTTAAACGTATACTTAAACCATTCAATTATATCCAATGATCAATGAACAATAGTATAAGAGTTACAACAATACACCACAATACACCATGCACAATATATGAGAAATAATCAATAGTTTTTGTTCAAGGGAAGTAATGACTTCCAAAGGTAGCTATAGCTTCCAAATGTAAAGGGAGGGATAAA
>ML791122.1:456321-467100 GCA_009831015.1 Picea engelmannii
AATGAACAATAGTATAAGAGTTACACCAATACACCACAATACACCATGCACAATATATGAGAAATAATCAATAGTTTTTGTTCAAGGGAATTAATGACTTCCAAAGGTAGCTACAGCTTCCAAATGTAAAGGGAGGGATAAACATCCAAGGGGAAGATACAATCCTCAAATATCAAGAGTGATTTTAACTCTCCATCCTTTCCCCTTCCTTCCACCCAAGAATATATGAGAGATAATAAAAGATTTACATTAAATCATCACCATCAACCAATCATCACATAGAACCTAATAATGCTTCCTGAGACTTCTTCAATTTCTGCAATTCTTCAATTCTTGGAGTACTCTGATCCTGTAGATAATATTACTCATTGTATTCTCTAAAACTCCTCCAATTTTCACTCCTTCAATCCTCCCCAAAAACAGGTTATAGAAAGAATGGTAGACTTTAATCAAATCTAGTCTATTAAGAAGAGTGAACTTGGATAGAATGCCTCGTGCTGAATAATTAACATCGGATTCTGAAAATCACACAAAAGAAACTAAATTTTGTACTCTTTCTAATGAAAATTTTCCCACTTCATTTGGATTCTCGATGAAGAAGTTATGATTGTTTTACCTAGAACACTTGTTTATTGACTAGCTTCAGGACTGGTCACAAACCCTATCTTCCATAGAGTGTATCTCCATAATTATAGCGAATCAAGAGCTGAAATTTTTACCAGAGGTAACTTGATATGTCTTCTCAATATCATAGTGATTTCACCATCTGAATCATTCTAGAAAAAAAGTTATATCAAAATGGGTAAGATGACCTGAAAATAACATACCTTAGAACACATCACCAAAAGACTTCATCCTCGCTTGAAATCCGCCCTTCTTTACTCCTTATTTCCTCTAAAATTTGACTTGTAGAAAATGAATGTATAATGATGTTTATTTATACCATTTATGTTACTTCATTTTAACATTAGGGCAGACCTGAGACTTTCTTACGTTGTAATGCTTTTCTTTAATTATCTTCAGGGCCTACATGTACTTCCTTCTTCAATTCACTTTGTCATCTTCAAAAATTCATTTCTCCTCAACCATGAGGATCCATGTGACGTGCCACATACCAATGGAAACAACATGATGTATACTATCCAGTCATGGGTGTTGTATATGCATGTGCATTGTCCTTCATGTCCAAATACCTTTATCAATCTTGCGGTCCAAAACCCATGACTAGGGTTGACATCAATGACAACAACCAATCTTCCAATAGAGGGCAGGAGATCTTCTCACCTCGCTAGATCCTCCTTCCTTGAGTTACAACACAAATCCTTCCACATTCTATGCACAAATCACTACAGATGACTTGCACCTAGCTCTGCAAGTCCGAACAGAGTATGCATGAAGAATTTATAATTCACACTTAGCACTTTAGAAGTTAGCACAACATCACATAGATGCCCTTATCGTCCTCTTATCGTCCTCCTCTTACATCGCCTAGACATATATTTATACATTACAAAATGGTCCTAAACATGGGTAAACCCATGGGCCCACATCCTCATACCCATTACATAAGCCCAAAACCCAAAAAGGTCCCTAAAAGAGGTCAAGATCCTGCGATCTCGACTTCGTCTTACGCTCCACCTTCGACAACCTGGCGAAGTCAAAAAATCGTCAAAAATGACCAAGGATCCTCTTATCTTGGTCAAGGGCCAACAAACCTGGATGTCATCCAGAGCTAGGGTTTTCATTTTGGAGGCATTTATGAGCTTAGTGGCATGTGTGGGATTTATCCAAGACCTTTTAAGGCCAAGAGCCATACCTTTTTGGCTCAATGTTCCACCTTAGGGACTCAACGTCACCCTATAAGGGAATGGTGTCACCCTTGGAGGTGTGTTTAGATGCTAATTAATTTTATTTATGTCAAATTTGAATTTATTTGTAGATTGGCCAGGTCGGCCTTAATTTTGACATAAAATTAATTAAGGGTCAAAGTTTTGTATAAATAGAGATAAAGTACTTTCATTTTATCATAACAAATCTCACTTGGAGAGAAGTGGATTGAAATTTGTACCCTACTTATGGTTTTATTGGTTGAAATTGTGAGGAACGCCTCTCTTGTAGTCTTCATACTTGAAAAGTGGATCAATTTTGGTGAATTCATGTGGTAATCTAGTATTTTCATGCATGATTATTCTTGGTGAAGTAAGTAAATATGATTTTTTCAATTACTTTTGAATGGTTATGGTACATTTTGTTTCTCATGATAAAGATTATGAAGTTGCATGCTTGATAGACTCTAGAAGTGAAGAACTTAAGTTACTACTTCTTCACTTTGTATTTTCTAGAATTTTCCTAATTGCTTTATATTTTCAAGCCTCTAAAGCCCTAAACTGAAATCAGTTTATAAGTCTTGATTAATTTTGGTGCATCTAAGTATTTATTTCAATTATCTAAGAAGGATGAAAACTACTAAGGCCTAGAAATGCCTACTCTCTAGTAGCTCACCTCCCTAAATATTGAATCCTAAGAAGACTTAAGTTACTACTCTTCTCAAATTCATCCTTTAATTGGATAAACATAATCATTTTGTTTCTTACTTCAATTGAATATTGTTGAACATTTGACTCCATAACCCTTTAAAGGGACTATTCCTTACACTCCTTTTGTTGAGAGATCAAACCAACACTCAAACCTTGAACCTTCTAGATTTCACTAACTAAAACTAACACTAACCTAGCCTAGACAACTAACTTAATTGTTGTTGTTATAAATAAATGTTACAACCATATTGATGCAACAAATTTGATACATAATCTATATTAAATGCTAGATAAATACTTCTAAAATTTCTTGTGACATTTGATTATCAATCTTCCTAATACATGTTATATTTTCACTATCTTATCAAGCAATTTGAAGGAATATTTCTTGCAACTATTACAAAATACTTATTTTTGTTGTAAAATATCATTTAAGCTGCAATTTTATATCAACTAGCATACCTTTCAAAGGTTTATTTTTTTATTGAAGCATTAATATCAATTTGTACTTGAAACTGCCATATTTTTTTCTTGTTTTCTTGTTCTGGGAAGGTACACTTCATCCATTACATTTTCTTCATTTATTAGTACATAAATACCTTTTGACTTGAGTGACCAATGAGAAGGGGGTATTTTTTCATCCTTTCTTTAGTTTCATCATCCCTTTAGGTCACTAGGGATGTCTCCCTTGGTGTAGTTTTAACACACTCCTAAACATAAAGGGGTTTCCTATTAAGTTGACAGTGATAGGTCACCCCCTTGTTACAACAATCTTTTCTCACTTTCCTTGGGCTTTGGGAAATTATAGATTGTGCGATAACATGTCCTACTAGTGTTCCCACGAAACATGGTTATCACAATATCCACATCCTAACCGACAACTTCCATTCGTGGCTACATTAGATATGCCAGATCTATCATGTTTGACAAATGATACCATCCTTCATGCCCTGTTTTGACATGTCATCCTTGTCAAATTATAATCCAACATCCTGCAATTCGACATAAAACTTGGGGAAGATCCTAAAAATATTGTTTTGGCTTTCCATTTATGGTGTTCTTCCAACTCTTTAATGGGAGATTCCATTCGTCTGAGACTTTTTCATATATTTTAACCCACATATCCGATCATTTTCATGAGTGGAGGCAACGAAGAAGGTTGATTAAAGCTCCAATTATGGACCAACTCCTCACAAATTGGTTTACAAAGTCTCTATTGCCTCCCATTTACTGCGAATTTTCTATGGGAAATGTTGTTATTGAGCAGAAGGATATAAGTCCTGCGCAATATTTGGACTTGGTTTTCTCCCAGGCTGCTAAAATTTACGATCTAATCCCTAACGTTCCTTGTCTATTGAACGATCCATCATGACTTTCTCTAGAACCCAATTATTTTCCAAACACCATCACTTATTCCACTCCTTCTCAAACCTTTGAGTTGAATTCAATGCAATCCACTTCATCTTTCCAACCAAGAGGTAAGAATAAAAACAAGGGTAAATCCAAGAAACCTTCTAATGAGAAGGATACTCCTAATATTGTTGATACTCAATTGATTAGGAATCCTAAATATCCTTGTATGATTGTTTAGGAATAACACTACATGAAATAATTACCTCATCATGAGGTTCTCACTAAATATATGAAGGGTACCTCCCAACCGAGTCAACATCAAAAATTGGTTGCACACAACCCTGTTCCTCTGGAACGAAGTGACATAGTTCATTCCCACCATGGGGATGCTTCCACAAGTGCCTCTGAGGTGTACATGTTTAAGATTATTAATTTCACAACTCGAGAAAATACTTATGACACTCCTCCAGGTGATTAGACTAAAGGAAAGGTTGTCGATCAACCCTCTATTTCCACTCCTCCTCCATATTCCAATCCTCTTCAGATTGAGAAACCAATTTTTGAGGCGACGTTGCACCCTCCCAACAACGTAATTCGAAAAGAGAAATTTGATCCAAATTCATGCACTCACAAAAAATACAATATTGTTGAATATTTGGCGCAAGCACCTTGTCCTATGTCATCCCTTGAAGTTATACAACATTTTCCAAGTCAACGTAGAACCCTGTTGTCATCCATTGTAGCTATGGATCCTAAGGAGTCGAACTTGATTACATTTAATATGGATTATTTTAACGATAGGCTCTCCCACCACTTATCATTCCAAAATCAAGTTTTTTTTGGTGGAAAGAACATCCATCGTACTATTTGGGATGAGGGAGCCTCCACCTATGTCATGTCTTTTCCTTTTTGGAGAGCCCTTGGTTCTCCTACACTTACCCATCCTCCTACCACCCTGAAATCATTTGATGGATGTGGTTTCCAACCTTATGGACTCTTGCAATATTTCACTGTGAAATTGAAGGGTAAGACCATTTCGGTCGATATCGAAGTGGTTGACAAGCCCCTAAATTACAATTTTTTACTTGGTCGTAGTTCATTCTATGCGATTATTGATGTCATATATTCGATGTTTCATATATTATGATTTCCACATCAAGGAAAGATTATCATTGTTGACCAAATTGACCATACAACTCCAGATATCCACAATTTTGTAGCAAATAATGTCCCTTTTCTAGGAAAAAATAGTTTTGAGAATGTAGGAGTAGGTATCCTTAAGGATTTCGTGCTCATGGGGGGTTTTCCTTTTCATCCTCCTCCCACTGCACAGTGTGCCACATTAAACATGATTTCAACTTAGGTGCAACGATCCTTTGAATTATTGAATTCTTTGGTAGTGTTTGGTCGTGACGAGCATAGTTCATCGTCTATGTCAATCTCATTAAAAAATGAAATAGACCCTCCTCCATTAAAATCAAGTATTCCTATGGATCGAGTACTTGAACCTTCTTTTCCTCCACTGAGTGAAAATATTCCCATTAGTAACCATGCACCTAAAAGAGGAAAGAAGAAGAGTCTTCAGAGGAAACAACACTTCGGGGGTAGGACTCCATCCTATGGACATCATGCTGGAGAGAAACCACTAGCTTCCATCATGCAAGCTAGGGAAAAACTGCCTCTAGAGAGAGACACTTCTAGAAGTGATCCTCGTTCGAGGGTTGTTCCCATCATAATGAAGTAGTTCTTATGGAAAAAGATTAGTATTTGTTCTTTCTCATGCTTGTTAAAACATGAGAACTCTTATCTTTTTTTCGGACTCGTAAAAGATATATGAAAAAGGAACTCTTTAAAGTCTCCTTTAAGATATTTTTAGACTCCTTAAACATGAAAATATTGTCGAGTGATATTTTGTCCTTTCACACTCGTTAAAAGGGTTTTGAAAGGGTGTATTTCGAGTGGTATTTTATCTCCTTTTCAGCCTCGCAAGACTAATTAGGAAAAAAGGAACACTCTAATCAGGAATGATTAGAAGAGTTCTCCCCTGTATTTTTTTACACTTTTTTCAGGTGTGGGAGACTAAATTTATGAAAAAGTCATCCATGGACTCACCTTTAAGTTATTTTCTGACTCTCTACACATGAAAAACCATAGAGTTTACCTTCTTTGGGCGCATAAAAATATGCATAGAAGGACCTATGTGAGTCCAATCTCTAGGACCCATCTAGGACTGAACCCCTCATTCCTTAGGTTCATTAAAAATATGTCGAGGGACTCATCCAAAGGATGAGATATACCGAGCATCTGCTACCCTCCTCAAGCTCATTAAGAAAGAAAGAGGTACTCATATATCTGGATGGGGGGGGAATTGGAGGAAGTGGGTCAGGTTTTTTGTAATCCTTTATGGAAGGTATTATCACCCTTGAACATGGAACCTATTTGCGTCTCATCTTATAGTTGGATAATCTGATTTCCTATGACTCATACCAATTCCATGTGTTGTCATACATTTTCTTCTAGTCTAAGAGTGATCTTATTACCATCAAATTATGTTCTCGGTACTCGTCGAGTCAATTCTACAAAGTCACTTGACGTGCCTCATCATGTTCAAAGGAAGTTTCACTTCAAACCATCCATCTGTAGTATTACAAGTTTTCATTTTCTATGTCATTCCATACTCATTAAATTCACCATCTTACATCACTTTCCTGTGTCAGTTTTGTGTCGATGATGGGGAATACATCAAGGCACTCCTTCGATGAGTCTTTTCCTATCGAATTTAGCACATTATCTGGAAATTATAATTAGAAATATTTAGTACCTTGGGACCTGCATGCTTCAATGGCAAGCCTCCTCACTTTCAACAGTGGGCTTACATCAATGACCCATGATCAATCGATTACACGAATGTTTGACCTCGTCTCATTTATCCACATTCGTGGGGATGTACTAGGGTAACTTGGGAGTCATTGACATCATTGGTGATTTCCCTCGCACTGGTTAAGGGTATACATCAATGACTGGTAATCAAGTGGTATATTCCATGTTTGACATCAAGATATTTATTCACATGGCTATATTTATACCACATTCGAATTGGGACGAAGACCGTGGGTTGGGATTTCACTCTATTATATGCTTTTCCCAAGATGTGATGGAGATCATTTGAGCATGAATATATATAGATTGTCACATAGATGCACATTGTATTGATATGTGACTATGTGTTGTCATCTCGTAGCTCCACTGTGTATTTTTTGTGGATTCGATCAATTCGTGTCATGCAGGTATGGATCCACATTATATATTTGGTGGCCATATCCTTAGTCAGTATTCTCATGGATCTCTAGTGTATTGGTCGACAGTCATTCTTTGATTCATCATGCATTCCAAGCATAAGTATGCCTAGCTCAGAAATGGAACATATATTAATATTGTTTTATGATTGTTTGCATCTTTTTCTAGGTTCTCCCACTCCAATACCCTTGCATTGAAGAATTTGTAAAGTGTTTTGGCCACCATCAATTTCTCTTCTGACCTCAAAATTTAGGGGGCATCTATTACACATCAAAATTTCACATTTGGGTTTTGCAACCTAAGTGTCGCAAGTGTCGGAAAGTGCTGCAAAGTGGTGTATGCACCTCGGTAAGTGTTGCATTCACTTTCAAAAGTGGCGTATGCACCTTCCCAAGTGTCTCATTCAATTTGTGAGTTGTTTCCACCCCTTGACACCATTAAAATAGTTGTTCATGACCCCTAAGTCATATGGGAGGAGGAAAACCATCATTTCTAGGTCAAAACACAATTTTTCCTTGGAAAATTTGACCCTTTTTTGAGCATTTATGAAGAGTGGATCCCCCCTATCCATATTTGGGGTGCACACCTGGAACCCCCTCTACCACTATAGGGGAGAAACATTTCTATGGAGGTGCCCTATCTCTCACTTGGGGGGAGCACTATTCTTGTTGAGAGAAAGGGGGGATCTCCCCCACCTTAATCTATGGGCCAAATCCTTTAGATTGGGTTAGTTGTGTTCAACCCTTCTGCTTGGGATTCACTTTATGATCTGATCCAAGCTCAAGGATCCATATCCTCAACTATTATATCCCTCATAATCTCATAGTATTTGTGTCTCTTAAGCCTATATATTGAGGGATTTCCAAGGTGAATGGAGGAAGAATTGGAGCATATCAAAGATATGATCTTCGAGGAAGATTTCATGTATCAAACTACTAATCTTGGTAGATTCGTGCAAGGGATGGATAAGGAGAGCTTGGATAATTGCTGCATCATCACCAATGGTTTACAAGTATTCTTTTTGGGTTGTAATTTGAATATACTTGGCCTATTTCCTTCAATATTGTGTATTCTTGCATGTTCTTGTCTATTGTTCCTTCAATCTTTGTAGATGAATTTGATTTACCTAATCCACTAGAGTATGAGAGATTTGTTTTGCTTTGCTTTCCATTGCAGGTAGCAAGTTGAGCCATTGCATTTGAAGGTCAAGCTCAAATTAGAAGAAATGAGGAAAAACTTTGAAGCAAGGTGCATCATACCCTTTATCCCCCACCCTTTCTGGTTGGTTAAAATAAATTCAAAGGGATGTTAGTGTCCACTTGTAGTGTTTTTGTCCTGGTATAGGGGTCTATAATGTAAGGGAGATTTCACCTATCCACAGGCGAAATATTCTGTAACAAAGTCGAGGACAGTTTTTAGAGTACATAGGGAATATTAAGTCCTTTGAAAACCTCCTCCCTTTCAATGGAAATTTTATGGGATATGCAAACCCTCGTCCCAGACCAAGAAAATAATTTCCTCAGCTAGTTTTGAGTGAGGGAGAGAGTTGGGGAGGTTCATTAGAATCTGCAAGATACCAGATATATAAAATATGCAGAACAAAAATAAAATGCTAGAAATGGCAGAATAACAATAAAATATCCAACATAATCTTCACAATACACATAAATGATATACGAAATAGCAATAGAAATAACACTTTGATTCAGAAAGCAATGTTCACAGGCCTCTTCGAGGGGGCAACCTCCAGTCGAGCAGCGCTCTGTTACAATAATATCCAAGCTAGGGTTCTCATACCCTCGACCCTTATTTGTACTAAATATGTCTATTAAGAGAAGCATCTAGAGGAAGATCTTTCTAGAAGCGGAAGCTTCTATTAGGTCTTCTTACATCCGCCTTATTCTATTTTATTGAAAGGCCTTATTAATATTGACCTTTATTACATCTGAATACATTGATCTACCTGTGTGCGGGTTAGGACCTTAACATGTCCACCCCCTTAAAAACAACCTTGTCCTCAAGGCTTGAGATGTGGAAACTGCTGCAGAATGGTAGATGGTTCCCAAGTGGCATATGCTGGTGTCATATCTTTCCACTGTACTAGCACTTCCTTGATGGTTCACTAACGCAGGTGACGCTCACGCTGGTCCAAAACGGCTTCTGGCTATAGCCAAATGGATCCTTCTTCAGCTAACTATGGAAGGTTGGTTTGAATTTGGCACCTGGTTCCAATCACCTTCTTCAAGCATGAAACATGAAAAATAGGATGTAGCTTCGACTGACTGGGCAAAGCTAACTGATATGCGACTTGTCCCACACGCTTGAGGACTATGTAAGGGCCATAGAATTTGGGTGCTAGCTTTTGACAATGCTCGGCCTGGAGGGAAGTTTTCTTATATGGTTGCAGTCACAGAAACACCTGATCCCCTTCTGCAAATTGACGTTCAGAGCAACCTTGATCTGCTTGCTGATTCATTCTATTCTATGCCATGACCAAGTTCTCTTTAAGGGTACAAAGGATATCCTCTCAGACTGTAAGTGTTTGGTCAGCCGCTTGGACCTTCGAGGTACTCGGTAAGTATGAGAGAACTAAAGGTGGCTTCTGTCCATATACTACTTCAAAAGGAGTCATGCGAGTGGTTGTATGGTATGTAGTGTTGTACCACCATTCGTTGAGGGGTAACCATTGAGCCCACTAGTTTTGTTTTTCAGAGGCAAAGCACCTCAGATATGTTTCCAAACACGTGTTGACAACTTCCGTTTGACCATCCGTTTGGGGATGATAAGCTGAGTTGAGATGAAATTGTGTGCCTTGTAGCTTAAACAACTATTGCCAAAAATTGCTTGTGAAAGTGGGGTCTCGATCGGAAACAATAAAGTGTGGCATGCCATGAAGCTTGAAGACCTAGTCCATGAAAATTTGAGCCACCGTGGATGTAGTAAATGGGTGGGGAAGAGCGCAAAAATGAGCATACTTGGAAAGGCAATCCACCACCACCATTATGACTGATTTATTCCCCGATTTGGGTAAGCCTGTAATAAAGTCCATAGAGATATCCTTCCAAATAGAAGGGGGAATCGTAAGCAGTTGGAGGGTGCCTGGCGATTTGACTGTTTCTCCCTTGTTGCGTTGACACACCTCACATTCAACAACAAAATTATGGATGTCCTATTTCATACCATCCCAGAAAAAAGAACGTTTGACTCGGTCATATGTTTTGGTGAACCCTGAGTGTGTCGCTGTGGGTGTAGCATGAAGCTCAGAAAGCATCATGAATTTGAGCTTGGATTGTTTACTTAAATACAAGTGACCTTTGTATCAAAGCTCATCCTAGAGCCAGGAGTACCCTAGGGGAGTCGGAGCCTTGTTCTGCAGTTGTTGGATCAGATGCAAACTTTTGGGATAATGAAGCTATTCCTAGCACACAGCTTGGAGCCAATAGGGTACGATGAAGGAAAGAGAAAAAAGGGATCCTTCATCTTCATATTTCTGGGACAGTGCATCCACCACGACATTGTCTTTTCCCTTCTTGTAAATGATCTCATAATCATATCCAAAGAGCTTAGTCACCCATTTTTGTTGTTCCTAGGA
>ML791123.1:0-14069 GCA_009831015.1 Picea engelmannii
TTTTTTTATCAAGGTGAGTTGCAGACCTACAAATTCAACATGCAGGAGAATATTTAACCATTTCTGCTATCCCCAATGCATTTGTAGCTGACATTGGGGATCCGTTGCAGGTAAGAATAATCACATATCGAAAAACAAGGTGGTTTACAACTCTAGTTGGGAGATGTTTAGTGTTATTTTATAGGTCATTTTATAGGTCATTTGAATATGACTCTCAATTTTAAATCAAAGAGGCTCTTTCGTAAACAATATGAAATATTCCTGGGTGGCTGATAATTTATATCATCTACTTCAATACCATTTATTTCATGCAGGAAACATGTTTTCTATCTTTCTTTATGAAAATAATGTTCATCCAGGATTCTACATGATGGAAACATGTTTTCTATTTTATTTAGAAAGTGAGGAGACATCATCTAACAACTTTTCTTTGGACGATATTCCAAATCTGTATTCTAATATTTTCAAATTATATTCATTTATTTTCATCTCAAATTTGATATTTGAGTTTTGAATCAATATTTTTTTCAATTGGACGGAAGGTCATGCCTTAGCCTTATCCTTTGTTATTTTTTTATACCCATAAAAAAAGAATGCCTCTACCAACCATGATTTCAACCTACACCATGCCCAAAAGAAGGACAATCATGCCTCTACCAACCATGAGCTCAACCTGCACCATGCCTAGAAGAGGGACGATCACGCTGCACGAAAAACAAAATGAAATTCAAAACAAAAAATCCAATATTATTGTTGAGAAACTTGCAGTCTAATGCAATGGTGAGTGCCTTACTACCAATCTTATTGAGTGCCATATTACCAAATCTTATTAAGAAATGAGAAGTCTGTGCAAACTGATAGAGAAAAAGTATATATATATATATATATATATATATATATATATATATATATATATATATATATTTATTTCTCTGCTCTCATGCATGTGTAACATGTACATCCTATGCATTTTTTTCAAATATACTTGACTTTAACTGTATTGTAAATTCTAGTTATGGGAGGGCTCAACTACAAAGTCAACGGTTGATTTTGTGGTTACCCTTTTGATGATTTAACTCTACAAAACCTTAAAAGACAAACCAACTTTACAAGACACTCCAAAATCCTTACACTATGTCAACTAATCTCATGTATTTCATTTACATAGAATCAATACATACTTCATTCTTAATTATCACCGTACAAACAAACAAAAACAAAATATATAAAAAAAACCAATAAGATTTCAAAATATAAAATAAAAAAACCAATAAATTTTATGTGGGGAGGTTTGTTTTCAGGAAAATTTGAAGAGACCATAGTATTAACATTTGAAATTCAACGTTTCAAATCCATTTCAGGACTCATATTCAAGCTTTAAAGTTCCGAAAATAAGTCTTGATATGGATTTGAAACATCGACTTTCAAATGTTAATACTATGGTCTCTCCGAATTTTCCTAATAAAAAAAACAAATAAACAATAATCAATTTTTAGTATAATGCAATGGTGTGCGCCATATTACTAATATTATTGAGAAGTCTCTACAATGCTCTTCCCACAACGGATGGAGGAAAATCATGTGTATCTTCATATCTCTGCTCTCATATATCTGTAACATTTACATTCCATGCATTTTACTTGAAAGACAATCCATCCTTTTGTTACTTATAAGTTGGTCTATTGTATATCATTTACACAAAATCAATGTATATTTTATTATTACCTATCCAAAAATTAAAAATTAAGTAGGTAAGGAATTATAAAATAAATAAATAAATAAGAACAAAGGGAATTAACAACTATGTTGTTTGTTTACCTTATTTAAATATGTTTTCTTCTGGTTATTTCAGACAATGTTGTTGCAATCCAACTTAGTGTCCATTATTTTTGAAGTACTATGGGATCCCACGAGGTGGTTAATCATTAGCTATATGATCAAATTATGAATATATTTAGTAAAATGCAAAATCCTTAAAAGGAAGGATAGCTCATTACCACTACTATGGCCATGCACCCTTACCTGGTAAGATACAATGTTGTTGCAATCCAACTTAGTGTCCATTATTTTTGAAGTACTATGGGATCCCACGAGGTGGTTAATCATTAGCTATATGATCAAATTATGAATATATTTAGTAAAATGCAAAATCCTTGAAAGGAAGGATAGCTCATTACCACTACTATGGCCATGCACCCTTACCTCGTAAGATACAAACTTTTTTTACTTGTAAGCTGGTCTATTGTATATCATTTACACAAAATCAATGTATATTTTATTATTAATTATCCAAAAATTAACTAGGTAGGTAATTATTAAAAAAAAAAAAAAAACGAACAGAGGGAATTAGCAACTATGTTGTTTGTTTACCTTGTTTAAATATTTTCTCTTCTGGTGCCAGCGGGGAAAATCCCCCTATTACTATATTGGGTCGGAATATAGGTAGAGCACTGACTTCCCTTAAAAGACAACCCTATTTCTAAACTACCCCAAACTATCTAAAAAGAAAGACAAAAAGAGAAGAAGGAAGATTGGTAAGTGTACCTTAGGCCCTAATGTTCGATGTAGACTTCCTTCAACTTTGTATCTTCCTAAGCTGTGGTTCTCCTCCTAAATCTGATCTACAAGAACACATAGGCAAACAATGCTACAAATATACAATCTCTAATTATCAATGTTAGCATTCAAATATAAACGTAGATGCATTAATCAATAAAGATATAAATACATAAAGTATTGGGATAGGAAAATAACTCTTTTATTCAAACTGAAGATTAAAATATTACAACCTTCTCATCGACAGACGCTTTGTGAACCAGGTTTGAGCTCCTCTTACTACTACTCCAAGTGCATAATTCCCATGATACCTCTCACAATCAACTAATCTCCTTGGGGAAAGGGAAGGGATTGTATAGGGAAAGGGTTGGAGGGGGAATGTTGAGGTCAAATCTCAGAAAGGGTTGCAAAGCTTGGGCTAGAAGGGGAAGGGATTTTGGTAGAGTTTATTTTTTCTAATGCTTGATTATGGAATGGGACCCCAAGACCTCTTTTTATATGACAAAAATATGGTTTTTCGGTTTGGGGATGGGCTACAATGGGTGAAATGGTTGGGAAACCCTCGATAGCACGTAAACTTCGTTGAATTCCTTGCAAATTTTTATTTTTTTCACCTTTTGGAGGTAAACACGAGTTGTTTAGAATGCAACCTACATATGTACGTGGGTTGTCTATTATGAAACATGCATGTGTACACGGTAAGTACTGCAGCAGGGCGCGTACATGCTCCAAAAAATGGTTTTTTCAAAAGAGATCCTCAATTGTAATTTGGAAAATGGTGTAAGTAAAGAGGCCAATGCCACATATGCATAGGTAGGGAATTTTAGGGCTATAATAGATGCCCCCTAATGTGTGAGGTCAGAAGAGAAAATGATGGTCGTAATACATTACAATATCTTTACCAGTGGGAAGGCACATGGTCGAGTGAGCCCGGGACCAGAGTTCGAGAGGTCGCTATCTGCAAAACAATCATAATCTCTCTGAGGAGGGCATACCCATGCTCAGAATGAACTAATCATGGTTTCCAATAAAGTACACTGCAGATCCGTGTCATAGAAATTTCTATATAAAGTGTAGTCGCGAGCAATACATAGTGGATCTACATCTCAAAATCACTCGATGATATTCAAGTACAATGTGCATCTTTAAGAAGCATCAACGCTTGTGGCTGGAGATGAGGACTTCATAGCTCGAGACACAACTTCAATATCTTCAACAACTTAGGTAGGAGTACAATAGGAGTGTAAGAATCACTACTCTGAGGTCTTCGACATGCCATCGGGGAAAGACTAGAGGATCTCGATCAACAGGCACATAACTTCATCGATTTTGAATCTAGACTTGACTAGACTCACGGGATGGCTGACTCATGAAAGTCAAAAGAAAAATTGTAGAATGGATGAATTAGGTTGGATAAAAATTCCCTTGGACAAAAGCACGAAATATGATCAGACTTAGGCAGCGTAATATTGACATAAGTCTGCAATGCATGAGGCACCACAAACTCTCCATATGTTTGGAAGAGTAACCAAACAGAGGAGGAGACAACTCTATGTAGTGAGAACAACTTCCTAAGGTCATACTAGATCCCAATTCTTGGCGAACAAACGTAAGGATGTGCTTTGTCCAAGGGAGACTATCTTGCTGCCAAAAAAATAATTGATATATCTCGTCCCCTCTTTTTGGAATATTTGATTTTTTTGTCTTTTTCAAATTTTTAACGATCTTGAAAAAGAATAAAAGAATGCTACATTACAAAGGAGGAACGAGTGTAGAGAGAAAGAAAATCGGTTCCAAGTGCATGGAACATACCGATGCTCAGGGCAAGGATACATGTGCAGGATAAGGACACTCGGGGAAAATTCCTCCATGGGTCAATGTGTCAGATCGCAAAAGGGAAAAAAGTGTTGCAAGGCTTGCATATAAGGAATGATTTAAAGGTCCAGTTGAGAGCAACATGGAGCCGACATTAGGTAAAAGGGAAAAATATGAGACCCACAATGTGATTAAGTATGACACAACAAGACTCCTTCCATGTGAATTTTTATGAGCCCAGAGAAGGTAAGCTCGGTGGTTTTTTCACGTTTAGAGAGTCTGAAAAAACGCTAAAATAAGACTCTAGGGAGTTCCTTTTTCGCAATTAGTCTAGTCGGTTCGAAAAAGGGTTAAACTTATACCAAAAAGATGTCTCTTCAATACCATTTTAATGAATGTGATTGAGACAAGATCACTCGATGATCTTTTCAATTTTAAGGAGTCTGAAAAGAGCTTAACTATGGACTCACAAACTTTTTCTAGGTTTAGTCTCCTTAGCTCGAAAAAGTATAAAATATAATTGATAAGAACTCTCTTGACGATACAAGTCTCTCGAGGTGTACCTTTTTTCTGGAATAATCTATTGGCTGGAAAAAGGGTTAAACTCATGCCGAATAGATGTTCTTTCTGGACCAATTAATGAGTGTGAAAGGAACAAGGTCACTCAGTGATATTTTCATATTTAGGGAGTCTGAAAAGAGCTTAACTATGGACTCTGAGGGGGTTCCTTTTTTGTAAGTAATCTGCAAGGCCCGAAAAATAGATAAACCAAAACCAAGGAGAATGTTCCTTTTTCAAAAATTTAGTCCCTTAGGCCCGAAAAAGGGTTAAACTTACGCCTGAGAATACTCTTCTAGCGAACTGAATTTCCTAGAGCATACCTTTATACGTAAAATTAGCCATCTAGACCAAAAAAGGGGTAAACTACCGTCGGACAGATGTGCCTCAAATTTGAGTTTGGCGAGCGTAAAGGGCGACAAGATTGCTCGGTAATCTTTTCAATTTTTGAGAGTCTTAAAAGAGATTAAAGAAGACTCCATGGGAGGCTTCTTTTCTCAAGTAATCAAGACGAGATTGAAAAGAATAAACATAGTATCGTTGGATGTTGCTTTCAAAGTTTAAACGAGCTTGAAAGACAACAAGCCATGCTCATTAAGGAGTCCCATGGATAAGGCCAATAATTATGACTAGAGAGAATAATGAGGCTTCAATATGTAATCATGGCAGGACTAACAAGGACTCCCAAGCCTATAGATACAATTCACAACATGGACGCCAAAAATGAAACAAATGATCTACTTAGGGAATTCATGTAGAGGTAGGCTCTACCACCTAATTACGACACTTCTAAAGCAGCCGAGAAGGTTCCATGTCACACTTTAGTGGGATCGATCCTATGGAAAAGTGGAAATTCAATAGTATGCAAAATGCAGAGGAAGAAAACCTAACCTATATGAAAAAGTTGAAAAAATGTCTTTCACCATGGGATGATATAATTGTAACCCATCTCAAGAAAATTACTAAACCAAAAGGACAAGTTCATCGCAACGACCCAAAGATAACTCAAAAGAGAAATTAAGTAGACACCGAGTCATGAAAAGTGAAAAAGGGGGACCAAATTAGGGCAAAAAGGGCCAAAAAAGTCTATAAATAGAGGTGGATAGCTCATTTTTACCATTGCAATTTGGAAAATAGAAAAAAGGTCAAATTGATTTATGATTTTTTTATGTATAATTTGAAGAAGCAAGAGACATATATGAATTCCTCTAAAAAATATATCTAATTAAAAAATAAAAATAGTCCAAAATGGAGTCCAGGAAGTGGAGTTCTCATTGATTTTAAATCAACATTTTTTTAAGGTTTTTTCTCGTGGCAGCTGCAAATTTCGCAGATTGGATATATTTTGATAGATTACATAGATTTTAGTCAAACCAATTCCAATATATCTAGAGAAACTATGACATTTCATAATTGGGGTCATAATAGCGAATCCGAGAAGTATTTATAAGTTACGATCATTTTAACTTTTCAGCCTCAAACGCTACCTTGAAAAGTAAGTTATTTTCTAGTGATTATAGAGCTCTTTCTTGGATCAACAAGCTCTTAAATTTTTGAATTTTTTTTAGAGATGTGTTTCGACATATTTAAATAACATAATGATTTGTCATTTAGTGGGTAAAATTGTGGTCGGGGAAGAATACACACAAGAAATACAAGTGGAATCACATTGTTGGAAACCCTTGTAACATATGTTGTTACTCCTTCGAGTAATACCGCATCATGGAGTACTTGTATATTGAATCTCTCTTTCACATACCCCCGGGTATATAGGAAGTCCCTCATGTATACTTGAAACCATCTTTAAATAAACTAATTGGTTATCTTGTTGCTATAGCACATCAAGATCATCATTTGGGGAGATCACTCTCCAATACCTGGGTAGTCAAGTAGTACAACTAAGGGAATGGTTGAGCCTCCTTAGTTCCTTGAGATATTGGGCTCAGTACTATTTTTGGACCTTAGACGTATATCAAATAGCTATAGCACTTGCACTCCCTTGCCCTTGAGACACAATAAAATTTTTGAATGAGCTCACTGGTGGAGCCCTATAAGCCACCACAGACCAACACCCCAGACAATATGACCACCTACTCTATTTTCAACATATTTGACAACTTGGATGATGAATATGCACATCTTAATGGCCAGTTTCAACAAATGCTACATACCATAAACAATTGGGATGAGAATTTAGATAATAAGTTGGATGAGAAATTTAAGAAGTTGGCACCTATGCTAGCTCAAGGCATACCAAAATAAGAACCCTGGAATGTACAACACATTGAGACACACCAGAAAGAAGCTTCTAACTCATGACTATTTAGCCACTAGTATTTCTCTTCAGGTCCTCATAGCCATAAACCAATGGATAATAAAATATGGTATTGTTTACCTAAGGTGGACTTGAACAAGTTTGATATTTCTAACCCATCATGATGGGTCACCCAAATGGAACATTAATTCTCCCTCCATGGCATTACCAATGAAATGATGAAACTTAGGGTGGGGGTCTTTGTTGGCACAGGGGAAGACCCAGGGTTCAACGCTACAACAACGCACCAACAAAACCCTAACTATCGGCCCTTTCGGCAACACCTGCGAAGCAGATGAAGTCTCAACCGAGGTAGAGGCAGGGGTGGTTGCAGGACTGAAGTGTCTGCAACCTTAGTTGGGACACAATTTTGTGATTATAATACTTAACAGAGCACTTAGCATCAACAGTTAATCAATATTCAACCAATAACTACTGCACAAATAGAACAGAGCATCGCATCATTCACTCAGATCTGATGTATTTAAGAACTCTATCATACACAGGTAGGTTATATCTAGCAGATCAAGCACTAAGCACCTTCATATAGATCATATCTAACATTCTTACACATCATTAGCACAAAGCATAAGAAGATTTATCTATCTCTATCAAAGCACTTATCAAGCGAAGTTATAAACACATCAAGACAAGCACAAAGTGGAACAACATAGTGTTTACGTGATTCACCCCCACCCTGGGGCTACGCCCACCAACTCTTCTTCTTTATTGTCTTCAGTCAATTCGTTACAAGCACAGAGCCTCAAAATCCTACTTTTCCTAGGACAAGGGATCTGTGCACCTTGCTAGATCCTCCTTGCTTGAGTAGATTTAAGCACACAGCCTTCCACAGCCTCTTACAATGATTTGCACTTAGCTCTACAAGTCTCACACAGTATGCACAGAGAACTTATAATCCTTCAATCACATAGATCTATCACTTAGCCATTCGTCACACTCTATATTTCCTAGACATCTATATATATTACAAAATAGGCCTAAACATGGGTAAACCCATGGGTTGACATCTCATGTCCGTTACATAATCCCAAATACCCAAAAAGGACCCCAAAAAGGGGTCAAGATTCATGATCTCTGCTTCATCTTGTGCTCCTCCTTCGACAGGATTTCAAAGTTCGAAAATAGGTCAAACTTGAACAGATCCCTCAAAACTTGGTCAAGGGCCAACAAGCCCCCAACACTCACATGTGACTCATCCTGAGTCACTTTGATGTAGGAAGTTCTGCTTCAAACACTTCGAGCTTGGCTCGAACTGCTTCGACTTGCTGCTGTGCTACAAGCTCTTGTTCAACAAACTCTTGAATGACTGCATCATTCATAGGTCCTTCCAGGTGTTGTTCTACTATGGTGCTAACCTATTCCAGTTCTGCTCCTTAGCCTTCTACCTCTGTAAACAACTGATAGGCCTTACCTTGCACAGGTTGGATTTTCCGAGTTATCTCCATAACTATGCTCTGGATAGTATGGATCTGTTGTTGGGCGGTTCGCTACTCTTCAGATCTCTTTATTCTCTCCATAGTTGTCAGGTCTTTCAGCTGCGTCTATAGTGTTTCTGCGTGCTGCTTCACATCCTGGAGCTACGAATCCAGTGCCTGCAACTCTAGGTTCTCGGTAAGTTTTTCATATGTCTGGGCGTTGCGATCAACAAATTGCTTACATTCTAAGGTAAGGGCCTTTAGCCTTTCAACTGTGCTCCTGGTAGTTGCTTCTCTTTGGTCCTTTACCTCCTATGGGGTCTCGGGCACAATGCGTAGTTCTAGGTCTGCGATGCGTTGCTGCAGCTTTTGGATCACTTCTTCAAGTTGAGCTACTTGCTTCATGACTTGATCCTCTGCCTTTACTTCTATGACAGTCACAGAGCGCAGTGCTCTTTTGACCGCTTCCTTCACTTCGATTTTCTCGACGAGCAATTGTTCCTTGCCTTGCTGCAGCTGTGCCTTTTCTTCATCGAAATTTGCTTGGAGAGCACTCTTTTCATGTTCAGGAGCTCAACGTTTTTTTACAAGTACTCCTTGTACTTGTACCAAAGCCTGGGTGGCTTGCGTTGTTTCCTCTTGTTCTCATCAAAGGAGAGCTTCGATTGTATTAGTGAGCTGGTGGAGTTGGGCTGGCTCATCTCCCAGTTCTGGTGTTCCCAATGACAGAGGTGCAGTGGGGACTGTGCGGCTGGAATGTAGTTCCTGCTGCACTCCTTGGAGTTCGACCACAATTCTATTGTACATATCCTCCTTCTTAGATTCTTGCTTCTCTGTTATCTCCAATGAAGCATCATTCAGGGCTGCGATGATGAAATTGAAATCATCATAGGTGAGGACGGTCTGCATCTTAGTTATAGGAGCTTTTGATGTCTTCCGGGAGGAGGGTTTCGGGGGGGAAACCTTCCTTTTCTTCGAGGGGTCCTCCTTGTCTCTAGGCAGTGTTACTTCTCCTTTCCTTTGTTCAGATTTTGTACCATCTATCTCCTCGCCATCACCTCCTTTCTTTGGTGACATGGAAGCAGTCTTCACTGAGGCACTGCTTAAATATTGTACTTTGTCCGTCTTCTTTGTTTTTCTAGGTCCGGGTGTATCCTGCACAGCTTCTGGGCTGTCGATGTTGGATATCTCCGCAGGGTCTATTGGAATAAGTAGGTTAGTCGACCATTCCATAGTAATCTCCTCTAATTCCTCCTCCCTCAGCTTGTAATAGGACTGAAGTTGTTGCTTGTGCTCCTTGGATTGCGTTGTGATATAAATGAAATGTCAATCAACGTTGAACTTCATCAAAGGCTTGAATCGGTGTATAGTGTTTGGCATCATGCGAGGTTCAGACTGTATGGATATCTTCAGTTGATTGTAGTATGTATGGAACATGACATTTGACTACCATTTCTTATTCATGTCACTTGAGTACCACAATGTACTGAACTTCGCAGCCAATGGTTCAAATGGCTCGATGTCCGGGAAAGCCGCACCTTCTGGCATATCCCAGGCGATGAAAGTGATCAGGATCAATAGCTAGCTGAAATGAAATTCATACCCTTGATCTTGGGATTCTCTGCAGTCGAGTTCTAATTGGTTCACCAAGTACTTGCCTTAATTCATTTGTAGGCCCTCCACGCACTTCCCTGCGAGGTCGACTACAAAACCAGTCACTTGGGTGGGTCGGTTCTTGCGTACTAACTTCCCTGCAATCATTTGAAAGGTGAGGCGCACTGTGCCATTCTGAATAGAGGCTACCTTGTAGCCTCGTGTGCCCTTCTCTACATTGTCGTAGGTGTCCTTGATCCTTTGTGCGAGAGCACGGTCCATGGCTTTTCCAGGATAGAAATATTGTGGGTTGGGTCCTTGCATACTAAAACCCGTGATCCGATTGATCAAGGTCGGATCAACTGTGATACGGTAGTTGAGACACAAATATTCTCCATGGTAACAATACAACAACATCTTGACACATGCATTCACCTCTTGGTGTCTTCCGAAGTGGGGAATTTTCATGACGTTGAGCATAGTGGACTGTACGAGGTTATGGGTCCATGCTTGGGGAATTACCTTTGAGTTTTTCCCTTTTGTTCTATTCAGATACTTATGAGGGGATAACATTTTGTAAACTTTTCGATCGTCGAGGTTGAAGTCGCTAAACTTCAACGTTGCAATCTTATCTTGGTCTGCTCACACTACGCATATCCCCTTCAGGAGGTATGCAGTGACCAAGGCGTACTCTAAATATCTAGGTACATTGTTGCGGTTTACAACACCTCTTAAAGGTGGTATATAGGTGGGTAAGATAGCCAGGATCAGTTTATCATTAAGTCATCCTTGTGCTTAGTTTTCTTCTCATCGAATGACCCGGATGATCCTGCTCCGCGAGCAGTGGATGGAGATGTTGGCAGTCCTCTCGTGGATGATGCTTGTATACCTGTAGACATTGACATGACTCTTTCAGTCATGAGGTCGATCAAAACTTCCTTAACAACTCTTTCTACAATGCTCAACTCATCCGACATACACGCTCGGGGTTAAAAATATCAGGTTCGGGGGGTATCTCAGACACAGTAACGAGATAGAGAGAAGAAGCATGATGATCACTGTATAAACTCAACTTAGTCTATGGGATCAAATTCTCAATTGGAAAAAGTGTTCTCGGTGCGTGGCGCAGTGGGATAAATAGGTAACTCGACAATGGGTCTCTTGCAACGGGTATGAGGCCTTCATTAACTCGGTTCTATCCATTATGGCGTGGTCCCAATGGTCGGATGGCGAGTTGGCTAGCCATAAATGGATTTCTATCTATTCGGAGCATTGATCTAACGGTTATAATGTCCCCAATGGCTATGTTGCTTCGCCATGGCGAAGTGCCATGTGTCGCTGTTCTAATATCCTTGTGAAGCTCCAATTTTTCCTTCTGCGAGATTCCCTCTGGAGCCTTCTGCAACTTATCGATCTTGGCTCTCTTCTTACTTAACTTTCTAGCCTTCTTCCCAGTGAGATTCGTCTTGGTATTCCTTTTTCCATTCTGATTTTTGTCTTCTTTTGACCTAGTCACTTCACGCTGTTGAGATTCTTCCCTAGGGTTCCAGGATAATGCTTCTTCTTTGTCTGGGATAGGTACTTCAATCTTCCTTGGATCCTCTAGTGTTCTTGAAACTTCGACATCTGGGTCTCTAGTGTTAAATAGCTTCGATCCATTCTCTTGTTATTAAATCAAGTGTGTGATTCTTCTAGTCATGAAATATTTTAATTCTTGCTTCTTCTGCTCCAAAACTTCTTCTTCTTCCTTTCATCTGGCTCGATCTCTATCAATCCAAGGTTTTCCTAATAACATGGTAAATGGGGCATTGTCCTCAATAAATTTAATAATCTCAAAATCTTCTTCTGTCGAAGTTCCATTAGCAGTCATAGGTATCTGAGTGAGCCTTCCACATAGGTTTATCAACTTTCCTCTGAATAACCCTATTCCTCCTAATGAAGGGATCATAGCAGGCTTCCCTATAGCTTACCAAGTTCTCTCTGCCATGATATTCACCCGTGTTTCCTTATCTAGAACACAATCAATGTCGAAGTCTCCTATTCTTGATTCAATGCATTCTTTTTCCTTGAAGATATCTGATAATCTGACATGTCGGTGGTCATTCAGGGTTTCTTTCATTTGTAGAAATACTTTCTCTGATTATTTCTGGGGTTATGTTATTTCTGGATCTGCCTTAGGGTTTTCTTGATTCAAATTCATTCCTTCCAACTTAGCAATCATTCTAGGGCAATCCAACACTTCATGGTCCATAGCTTTACAACAAAGACAACTAGGTCTTTTCCCAGGGCTTTCCTTAGCAAGATGTCCCAGTATTATGCAAATGTAATAGAGGGTTAATCCTCTCTTTCATTTAAGTGAGCTCCAGCCTTTCCTGTACTGTGCGCTAGGCTCATAGGAGGTAACCTGCAAAAAAATCTTTCTCAGATCCTACATCCATTTATTAGTCCAAACATTCTTTCTATGCATAGGTATAACATATTTTTCACTATTCATATCAGATCTACTCATATCAAACCTTCTTTCATCTATTAGTGCCCTAGTTTTCAATCTAGGACAAAATCTATCAAACACACCTAGATTCATACTTTTGAAACAAAAATTTCCAATTATCTTACTTTTTCAGAGAACAAAGCTTCTAGATCTAGACCTTTTCACTATTGTTACCTTTATCAGAGCATAGAGCTTATAGGTCTTACCTTTTTTCTTCAGATCTGACCTCTTTTCTTGGCACAGAGCTCCTCAGGTCAAGTAGAATGTTGCGCACTAGGGAAACAGATCTATGCACAGAGCTTTCACAATATCAAGTCGAATCTTTGCACAAAACTTTTTCTTTCTTAGTTCCTACCAATCACAGTTCCAAATCCGATACTTCGCACTTCAACAGTAGATATACACACATAACTTCTCTTCATTTCCCAACAATCACAGTTTCAGTCCCGAAAACAAAACCATTTGTTGGCATAGGGGCAGACCCGGGGTTCAACGCTACAACAACGCACCAACAAAACCCTAACTACTAGCCCTTTCGACAACACCTGCGAAGAAGATGAAGTCTCACCCGAGGTAGAGGCAGGGGTGGTTGCAGGACTCAAGTGTCTACAACCTTAGCTGGGACACAGATCTATGATTATAATAATTAACAGAGCACTTAGAATCAACAGTTCATCAATATTCAACCAATAACTACTGTATAGATAGAACATAGAATCACATCATTCACTCAGATCTGATGTATTTAAGAACTCTATCATACATAAGTAGGTTATATCTAATAGATCAAGCACTAAGAACCTTCATATAGATCAGATCTACATTCTTACACATCATTAGCACAAAGCATAAGCATATTTATCTATCTCTATCAAAGAACTTAGCAAGCGAAGTTATAAACACATCAAGACAAGCACAAAGCAAAACAACACAGTGTTTACGTGGTTCACCCCCACCCTGGGGCTACACCCACCAACTCTTCTTCTTTATTGTCTTCATTCAATAGGTTACAAGAACAGAGCCTCAAAACCCTACTTCGCCTAGGACAAGAGATATGCGCACCTCGCTAGATCCTCCTTCCTTGAGTAGATTGTTGGGCTCCAGATTTGTAACATTTTCTTGCTGGTTCTTGAAGACATTGTTCACTCTCCTGAAGACTTTTTTTAAGCAAATGACATTCTCTCTGTGCTATTCATGTTCTATTACACCTATATGTTCCATTATATACAGAAACCATGAAGTGCTTCCAAAACCACAAATGAGCGAAGAATTCAACTATAATGTGGATGCACTGTCACCTCTTGGT
>ML791123.1:20151-84762 GCA_009831015.1 Picea engelmannii
GAGTGTTTGGTTGTGATGATTATGTACATGTTCCAAAGGAAAATAGGAGTAAGCTGGATAAAAAAGATGAAAAGTGTATCTTTATTGGTTATAAAGATGGTGTGAAAGGTTATAAGCTTTGGAACCCATAAACTAAGAAGACTATTTACAGTCGGGATGTTTTTTTTAGAGAGGTAAAAGATGTGTCCAAATAGGAATTCCTACCAAGGCAAGATGAACCTGAGAAAATAGAGCTAGATTTGGATGATGCAAAATCTGAATCATCTGAAGAATATGAAGCATAAGAATAAGAAGAACCTCATACCCTAGTATTGAGGAGATCAGTGAGAGAAAGAAGGAAACCAGAAAGGTATAGTCCACCTAATTTCCGTTCCAATTTTTCTTTATCTATTACTGATGTTGATCCCAAAACTGTCAGGGAAGCAGTGAATTCAGATGATAGTAAAATCTGGAAGAAGGCCATGGTTGAAGAAATGGATGTCTTGGATAAGAATGAGGCATGGAATATAGTTGAGTTTCCATCTGGAAGAAAACATGTTGGTAGCAAATGGTTGTTTAAGAAGAAGTTTAATGCAGAAGGAAAAGTGGAGAAATACAACGCTCGATTAGTAGCAAAAGGTTATTCCCAGGTAGAGGGAATTGGCTTTGGTGAGATTTTTTCTCCTGTTGCTAAGTTAACTTCTATTAGATTTATTTTATCTATTTCTGTTGCTTTTGATATTGAAGTGGAATAGATGGATGTGAAGACATCATTCCTACATGGGGATCTGGAAGAAGAAATCTACATGAAGCAACCATAAATATTTTTAGTAAAGGGAAAGAAAGAGTTTGTCTGTATGCTAAAGAAGTCACTATATGGTCTGAAGCAATCACCTAGGATGTGGTACCAAAAGTTTGACACATACATCCTTAGATTGGGATTTGTGAGAAGCAGGGCTGATCACTGTGTATATTCCAAGCAGGTTGGTAATCACTTCATTTATGTAGTGTTGTATGTTGATGACATGTTGTTGGTAGGAAATAACATGGATGTTATCAAGGAGGTGAAATCGTAGCTATCCTCCAAATTTGACATGAAGGATCTTGGTGCTGCTAACTTCATTCTGGGAATGGAGATTAAAAGAGATCGTGCAAACAAGAAACTCTGGTTGAATTAGAGAAAATATGTTGAGACGATATTGCAGAGGTTTAATATGCATGGAAGTAAACCAATCAAGGTTCCTATTCCTATAGGTGTAAAGTTATCTGCAGATCAGTGTCCCAAGACACAAGAAGAAGAAGAGGACATGTCCCATGTTCCGTATGCTAGTTTAGTTGGCAGTTTGATGTATGTAATGGTCTGTACTGGACCAGACATTGCACATGCAGTGGGAGTTTTGAGCAAGTATATGCCAAAACCAGGGAAGGAGCATTGGACAACAATAAAGAGGGTCTTCAGGTATTTGTGTGGAACTACCAATTATGGATTGTGCTACCAAGGAAGACCATGATTGGACAGAGTGGTGGACATACATGTCTTTGTTGATGCAAACTTGGCTGGAGATATGGATCGCAAAAGATCTACAAGTGGGTATGTGTTTAACCTATTTGGAGGAGAAATCGGTTGGATGAAAAAAAGACAAGCTGTAGTAGCACTCTCAACTACAAAAGTTGAATACATGGCAGCCACTCATGTAAGAAAGGAAGCAGTATGGTTACAGAGATTGTGTTCAGGTATTGGGTTAGTACAAAAAGCAGTGAGATTAGATTGTGACAATAAGAGAGCAATCTTCCTGGCAAAGAACCCATCTTATCATTCGAAGACAAATCATATTGATGTTCAATATCACTTTGTGAGAGACATGGTTGAGGAAAAGAAGGTGTTGCTGGAAAAGGTTGACACTTTGAAGAATGTTGCATATTTATTGACAAAGTCTGTGAGCACAGAAAAGTTCTCCTGGTGTAGAGTAACAATGGGCATTGTTGACTATATAACCCTGTGGACCCCTGGATGCAAAGAAAACAACAAGTGGGAGAATGTTGGGTATATGTTATATTATTTGCATGTGTGTGTGAGAGCGTGTTAGGTTCAACAACTGCGTCTGACGATCCCTCTAGTATTTTTTGGGCGGTTTTTGCTATTTTTAGCGGATTTTGCTATTTTTAGCGATTTTCTAAATTAATCCCGAATTAAGGGATTAGGGTTTTGGTATCTATGGAATACCTAAAAACATTGTATATATTGTATGGTGAATGGTGAAATTTGATATAATGAATATAAGAAAGGTTTTCCCCGGTTGAGGGTTTCCAGTATAAATCTATGTGTACTATGTGAACGAGCCATTGATTAATTTATGTTTTTCTTAAGAATCTATATGCATTGCTTTACTTCACAGGTTTAAAACTTACAGTGATGTCTTGCACCGGTGTATGGAATTCCTATGAAATAAAATTCCCAACTCTATCATTTTATCAACCATAATCCATTGAACTTCCTCCCAAGTATCATTATTAGATAATCTTTCAATTACATGCTTACTTTCATGATATTAAGTTCCATGAGTCATTTCAATAATTGCAAGCTTAATTCATGATATTAAGCTCCATGGGTCATTTCAATATTCTTTTTAGAAATGATTCGATAAGGGTCAAAGTGACAAGATTCAACTAATTTAAAATCATATGTCTCTAAGATATGGGTTGCCTCCATGTAACCTTTCATGTCAGCAAATGCATAGTTGGAAAAAGAGAAAGGGGGTAGAAATAAGCCTTTTTATTTCTATCAAAGAAATGGATGTCATCCACACGTGACATATGTCTAACATACTTAGGTGCAAATAACATGGGAGAGAGAAAGATTGCGATCTTGTAGGGCTTGATCTCTATTCCATAGATAATTATCATTATATACTCCTCATTCGAGTACAAATATCCCCTTCTAAATTTGGGGTTGATGTATAAGAAGGATCTAAATTCTATTGGCACCCTAGGTGGTAGATAGTCCATTATAATACAAAACTAGTGTAGTACAAATTATTTAGATACTCTCTAAAACTTGTCATAAGAGGATGTTGTTTGATCATAGGAAGTGAAAAAACCACATAATATAAGCTCCCATTATCATCAACCTTTTGGATACCTAGATATTCAAAGCTCTAGCACTGATAGAAAAGGATTATATAGACCAAATAGGATTGGAATTTGAACACTTTGTCAATTTGAAATTGAGACAACTAGCTATGAGAAAAATGTGCATTAAAACCAGAATACCTAAACATTAAGACGAAGTTGTTGGGAGTGTGAATAGATCCTATCAGAGATAACATGCAAGGATCCACAAATTCATCATTATCTCTCCCAAGCACAGTTGAGAACATTGAAATGGTGTCTCTACCAAATTTTGGAAAAAAATTAGATTGTTAAGGGTTTATGTATCTAGAAACCTCTGATTTTTAGGTAAAATACAAGAGATTAAATCCATTTTTTGGTTAGAAAACACGTTAGCATGCCTATTGGTTTGGAAATCAATGTATAGTTTAACAATACCTTTGGGAGTATATAATATATTTTCAATTGCTGAAATAGACACAAGAAAAATGAGTTTAAAATTGTCATAAGATAAAACTAGAATACATAAACATTAAGACGAAGTTGTTGGGAGTGTGAATAGATCCTATCAGAGATAACATGCAAGGATCCACAAATTCATCATTATCTCTCCCAAGCACAGTTGAGAACATTGAAATGGTGTCTCTACCAATTTTTGGAAAAAAATTAGATTGTTAAGGGGTTTCTGTATCTAGAAACCTTTGATTTTTAGGTAAAATACAAGAGATTAAATCCCTTTTTTGTTTAGAAAACAAGTTAGAATGCCTATTGGTTTGAACATCAATGTCTAGTTTAACAATACCTTTGGGAGCATATAATATATTTTCAATTGCTGAAATAGACACAAGAAAAATGAGTCTAAAATTATCATAAGATAAAACTTCCTTTCAATCCATCTCATAATTCTTAGCACATAATTCAACAAAATTTTATAAATGGGGGTAAGACATTGGATAAAACAAATTGTGCTAGGCCAAATTCCCAATGTTTGACCTTAGTTTTTCTATTGAGAAACTGATTGTACAAAGCATATCTTGAAGTTCTTTCTTTGTCTTGCCTTAATCGAGGATCACAAAGTTTGGAAAACATATCTTTGAAGTTTTTTTCAACAAATGACACCTTATCAGAATCTACTATTGAAATCTAGGAAGGATAATAAGCAAAGGAAGCGATCTATGAAGATTAGGCTTTCTTTCTTAGCATTTTGAAAAAGTTTGTGGGAAGAATAAAAAATATTGGGAAAAAAACAAGGAATTGGGATAAAATCTTACTGACTGGATAGATGACAACAACAATGATAGGAAGACAAATAAATCAGTCTATGAAGGATTCAAGCACATGAGGCGTATTTATGCTAAAATTGAGAATGGACCCACTCCAAGAAATGGTGAATATAATGAAGAATGACAAAATTGTGACTACATTCAAATTGATATTACAAAATCATTGCAATCTTACAATATAAAATGCAATTAATTAAGTTCTAGGTAGTTCGTTAGTGTGGGGTTTAGTTCCCATCTAGTTCAAGGTTAAAATCTTGTGAGTATTTTTGTAATGCCTCAGCCCTCTTCAAAGTTGTCCAGTCGTGAAAAATCGAAGTAATGTGTTCAACTCTTAATTAGGTTGTTTATAAGGTTGTTTTGGACCATGCAAGTCAAAAGGTAGATTTAAACCTCACCACTAGATCTTCATCCTCTCTTCATTAGCATATCTCGATTGTCCGCGAGGTTTTTGGAGCCCTACAATCCCAAAGATTGGTAAAATGCATCGCAGACCAATAGGAATCGTCCCTACTAAACAACAAAATATATATGGCACACATAACAGAAAGGGAAATCGCATAAGTAATGAAATATGAGACCATGGTGTATAGGAACTAAGAGAAGACTATGGAAACCTCAAAAATTTCACCCTAGGACTTAATTCATAAAAATTTAGAAGGGTGGTGCATTTTGTGAATGTTTTTGGATATTATAAATGTAGATCAAGGTCCATATTTGACCAAGTTTGATTAGACATTATTAATGTACATATAATCATATCTTCCATAAACATACATCTCTATGTATTTTATATTGTTGTAGATGGATGTATTGAATGTTATATATGTTTTCATTTTGATTTGCATCCAAAAATAAAAAATGTATCATAATTTTGGTTGTCTTAATAATCGATTAATGAACATGTCATGGAACATGATTATAATATTCATGTTGACGAGTTTACATTTCAAAATGTTGAAAAGTCAACAAGAAATGCGTGTCTAATTTATTTTTCCCTTAAATAAATTGGACAATAAATATTAATCTATTATCTCATAATTACTTGAAATAATTAACTGAAATGGAAAATCAATTAACTATGGGAAATTCGAGTTCAAAGGTTGGCTGGTAAGACATGGAGGTGACTTGAAGTTGTAACAGAGTTATAAGTGTAGTTATGAGAGTTGTGAAGTAGTTTAACTCAGTTAAGTGAGTTAAGCTTAGTTGTACTAGTTGTAACTGAACTTACACTAGTGAGAGTTCAGTGAATTAATTATTAATTAATTCACAATCAGTGAACTCACATGTAACTGAAGATTCACCATGGTTAACTACATGCATGTCAGATCCAGTGGAGACCTAGTTGAGATAACATGTGAAAGGGACAATTTGGCTATCAGTTGTGATTTGAGTGAAGTGCACTCATACAATCACACATACAGTGGATATGCTCATGAGCATGTGCAAACTAAGCAATTCAGAATTTCATTGTGAGAATTCTAATTGCAGGGATTGTGCAGAGGAGGCAGGTTGTTTGGAGATAGAATATTGGCACATGAATTTGTCAATTTTTGTATGATAGTGTGAGACGATTGTATTGTACTGAGAGCTCTTGGATTAGATTTTTGTATGAGATTGTTTCATGATCCATGCTATACATAATATATGATAATGGGGTTTTTAGCTTTATGCTTTCCTGGAAAAACTTATGTGTCATGTGTTCTTGATATTTCACTTTGTGATCGTGGTTTAATTTCCGAAAGAATATTAGTAGAAGCGATTATGTATTTAACAGTGGCATATAATTGTTAGATCAGGAGAATCACAGGAAATACTTAATTTGTATTGAAATTCTACATGGTATCAGAGCCACAGAGCCATGGAAGTGAGGTGAAAAAATAATAGTATTTTCGCAAGTCCCGTCTCTGGCAGGGTGCGACGACATAGTACTGAAAACTTCGCACATTTCTGAGAGTAGAAATTTTCGCACCCTACTCAAAGGCAAGGTGCGAACCTCCCTTAGGATTTTTGCAGGCTGCTCAAAGGAGAGGTGTGAACCTCCCTCACCCCACTGTGCATTACAGTGTGAACTTCCTCAGAATTTTCACACCTCTCCTTTGAGCATCCTCTTCTTTACACTGGTGAGGTACGAACTTCCCTCGGGCTAGTAACTGGTCAGGTGCGAACCTCCCAGGGCAAGAAGGATTGCAAAAATTGAGTTTGTGGTTGGATAAAATTCGAATTTGCAGAAGGACTTTCTTGGTGCTACAGTTGATTCAAGATCGAAATGGATTTCAATGGCTTGAGGCTAGAGTATGCACTCGAAGTCAGCTCTAACTACATTGCTTGGAAGGACAGGATGGAAGCAGTACTCGAAGAAAATGGCTTGAAGGAATACATTGACAAATATGTTCCTAAGCCGGATGCGACAGAAACTGCAAATCTTGATGCATGGAAAAAGAAAGTGGCAAAGGCGAGGAGGATCTTGTTGGAGGGAGTACAAGACCACATTGTCTCTAATCTCCATGGGAAGGCCACACCATATGCAATGTGGAAGGATTTGACAGATCTATTCCAGAACAACAACGACCATAGGAAATTGGCGCTCAAAGATAAACTCAGGAAGATCAAGATGGAGAAGGGCAACTCCATTCCAAAATATCTCACGAAGTTTGTCCAATGTCAGGATGAGCTTGGAAGTGTGGGAATAACAGTCACTGCTGATGATTTGGTGAGCTTGGCTCTCCTAGGACTTCCCAAGAGTTGGCACAGTTATCAAGACTCTGTTAATGGAAGGGAAGAATTTCTAGATTGGGAATGACTATGGTCGGATCTAGTGCAGGAGGATTTCAGGCGGAACACCAGAGATGGATCTTCATCAAAGTGTGATGATGAAGAGGATTGTGCTTTGACTTCCAAGGCAAGGAAAGGGAAAGGGAATAAATTCCATTCAAAATCCGAGTCTAAAGTCAAGAAGCTGGGTTTGTCCAAAGTGAAGTGTTTTCACTGTCACGAACATGGGCATCTCGCTACTAACTGTCCACAGAAGAGGAAGAATAAGACGGTTGTTGGAGATGCAACTGGTGAGGCTCTTGTCTCGCAATTTGAACTTGACTTCTCTTTGATCGCATGCATGGATTCAAGTGCATCGGGATCATTGTGGTATTTGGATAGTGGTGCTTCCTACCACATGACGGGAGATAAAGAGTCTTTCAGTGACTTGGAGGAGAAAGATCTCAGAATGCATATAAATATGGGCGACGATGGATGATAAAGTGTGACTGGTATTCGTACCATTACCTTTCAGAGGGATTCAGGTAAACCATTTCAATTGAAAAATGTTATGCATGTTCCAGGTCTGAAGAAAAACCTGGTCGTAGTCGCAATGTTGGAGGACAAAGGCTATGCTGTTACTTTTAGCGGTGGAAAATCCTACCTGTGACATAAAGCAACGGGTCAAGTCAAGAAGATAGGGATTCAAGTTAAGAATCTCTACATGTTGGAAGTAGATGGTTGCGATGACATGGTGGGAAAGGCAGAAAAAGTGGTGAGCTGGGATGAGGGAAAATTATGGCACAGGCGGTTGGTCCATCTTCATCATGGAGCCTTGAAGATCATGCAGGAAATATCTACTGGACTTCCAAGGGGAACACTTGCTCATTTAGATTAGTGCAAGGGGTGCACCCTGGGGAAGTATGTAAAGTCCACCTTTCATGAAAAGGAGAACCATGCTTCGGTGATCCTGGAGAGAATTCACACAGACGTGTGTGGACCATTATCGATTGCTTCAACAGAAAAACATAGGTATTATGTTATTTTTGTTGATGACTTTTCTCGTAAATGCTGGATATTATTCATGCAGAAGAAGGATCAAACATTCTCAAAGTTATGTGAGTTTAAAGCATTGGTGGAGAAAGAGTCAAGGAAGCAAGTGGAATCTCTAAGGAGCGATAATGGTGGAGAATACATCTCTAATGAATTCAAAGACTTCTGCAGCAAAGAAGTAATTCGAAGAGAACTCATAGCGCCTCATAACCCACAACAAAATGGGGTCACGGAGAGGAAGAACAGAATGATTGTGGGTGCAGCATGAGCGATGTTGCATGATCAGGGCCTACCAATGCATTTGTGGGTAGAAGCATGCAATACTGTGGTTTATGTGAAAAACCATTGTCCTCATAGAATACTTGGCATGAGTACACATGAAGAAGCTTTCACTGGTAAGAAACCTGATGTTTCAAATTTTAATATTTTTGGCTCATCTGTTTATGTGCATGTGACCAAGGATTCTAGGAAGAAGCTGGAACCGACTGCTGAATTTGGGATATTTTTGGGGTACACAGAAACACCCCATAATTATCCTGTGTATTTTCCTAATAGTAAGATGATTGTTATGCGACGGGATATAAAATTCGATGAGGGGAAAGCCATGCAGTTGTCGCTTGAGAGGGAGCTAGACTTGCATGCAGAAGAGGAATTGTTGGTTCCCAAAGATGAGTCTCAAGATGTGGATCAACCACATGAGGAGGTTCATGGAGTGGAGGAAACCACTCAAGCAGATCCATCCATCAGAAATGGCAGAAAGCACACCACGGAAGCTGACAGATTGAGACTAGATTCCACATAGAATGTAGGAGCCCCTACTTCACAACGCAGATAGAGATAGTCTCCTGATCGATTTGCTGGATACATGGCTGTCATGAGAAAATGTATTGTGACTGAACCATCTTCCTTTCAGGAAGCAGTCCAGGATCCCACTTGGGTTGATGCTATGGTAGAGGCGTATGAATCCATTGTCAAAAATAGTGCATGGGAAATTGTCCCAAGACCGGTTGAAAAATCAGTGGTGGAGGGTAAGATTTTAATCATTGTTCTTTATGTTGATGATTTAATATTGACTGGTGATGAGAAGCCGATACACTCATGCAATGATGACCTTTCAAAGGAGTTGGAGATGAAGGATTTGGGCCTTCTTCATTATTTCCCTTGATTGGAAATACAACAGTGAGATGGTGAAATTTTTGTGTCTCAATCCAAGTATGCAAGGGAGATACTGGGTAAGTTTCACATGGAAGGATGCAAACCCATGGATACTCCTCTTCCAGGAAACTGGATGAAAGAGGATGCTACTTCTGGAGAGGTAGTGGATTCTACTGTCTATCGACAGTTAGTAGGTTTGCTAATGTATTTAGTGAACATGAGACCGAACATTTGCTATGCGGTTAACCAGCTAAGTCAAGCGATGGTTATGCCTACCAAACTCTTTTGGAAGGAGGGTAAGAATGTCATGAGATATCTGAAGGGCATATCTGAGTATGGATTATGGTACAAAGAGACAGATGAGGTGAAGTTGCATGGCTTCACGGATGCAGATTGGGAGGGAAGCCCAACGGACAGAAAGAGCACATCAGGGGGGATCTTTAGTATCAGATCTACAACTTTTTCTTGGTACAAAAGGAAACAAAGATCCATGGCACTTAGTTCAACGGAAGAGGAATACATGGAAGGGAGTCAAGATGCATGTGAGGCTATTTGGATGAGAAATATCTTGGTTGGTTTGTTTGATTCTCATTTAGATTCGACAGTGATTCATTGTGATAATTAGAGTTGCATTAAACTCTCGATTAATCCTGTGTTTCATGATAGATATACGCATATAAATATTCGGTATCATCATCTAAGATATTGTGCATAGTGGATGATCATGTTGCTTCAATACATTCCTATGGAAGATCATGATGCAACATTATGACAAAGGTGCTCAGCAGGAGAAAATTCGAATATCATAGAGATAGGATTGGGGTGAAGGATAATCCATTTCTTGTTGAGAGGGAGTGTTGAAAAGTCAACAAGAAATGTGTGTCTAATTTATTTTTCCCTTAAACAAATTGGACAATAAATATTAATCTGTTATCTCATAATTACTTGAAATAATTAACTGAAATGGAAAATCAGTTAACTATGGGAAATTCGAGTTCAAAGGTTGGCTGGTAAGACATGGAGGTGAATTGAAGTTGTAACAGAGTTATAAGTGTAGTTATGAGAGTTGTGAAGTAGTTTAACTCATTTAAGTGAGTTAATCCCAGTTGTACTAGTTGTAACTAAAATTACACTAGTGAGAGTTCAGTGAATTAATTATTAATTAATTCACAATCAGTGAACTCACATGTAACTGAAGATTCACCACGGTTAACTACATGCATGTCAGATCTAGTGGAGACCTAGTTGAGATAACAGGTGAAAGGGACATTTTGGCTATCAATTGTGATTTGAGTGAAGTGAACTCATGCAATCACACATGCAGTGGATATGCTCATGAGCATGTGCAAACTAGGCAATTCAGAATTTCATTGTGAGAATTCTAATTGCAGGGATTGTGCATAGGAGGTGGGATCTTTGGAGACAGAATATTGGCACATGAATTTGTTAATTTTTGTATGACAGTGTGAGACGATTGTGTTGTATTGAGAGCTCTTGGATTAGAGTTTTGTATGAGATTGTTTCATGATCCATGATATACATAATATATGATAGTGGAGTTTTTATATTTATGCTTTCCCGGAAAAACTTCTGTGTTATGTTTTCTTGATATTTCACTTTGTGATCGTGGTTTAATTTCCACAAGAATATTAGTAGAAGCGATTCTATATTTAATAGTGGCATATAATTTTTAGATCAGGAGAATCGCAGGAAATACTTAATATGTATTGAAATTCTACACAAAATGATAATGAAATTTTTGAGAATGATGATGATACAACCATAATTGATTATCAAATGTTTCACATAGATTATGAGAGTTGGAGGTCTAGGTTAGGGTTTTCGCAGTCCCTTAGGGTTTCTGCAGATGTTAGACAAGTGGTCTAGTGGGATTCACAAGTCAACAGATTTCATTGTATTATGAGGTGTTTTGATTCCGCAGTAATGCTCGCCAGTGTGGAGAGACACTTGGTCTAGATGGCATCACAGGTAGACCTCACCTGGGTTGGTGAGGATGAGTTGTGGGCCAACAAAGGAATATTTTTGGCAGATAAAACCTATAATTTGATGTACGATTGTCAACTACAAGTTATAGATACACTAGAGTCTGCCCCCCCCCCCTCCCCCGATCGGAGTTAAGTCTGCAAACTCTCCTCTACAAATATCCCCTGATGATAGTAGAGGCTTCACTTTGGCAATAAAGTCTATAGATCCATCTTGACAGGTGCCCCACGATGATAGAAGATGAAAACCACTTGGTACTCTTCACATGACTAACACAAGCCTTGACACAGAATGACACATGGGAGGATCCTCTCGAGAATGTTGCACACTTGTATCTCCTAAGCCCAAACCTAATCCATGTTTTGGAGACTTTCCATTGAACTTACCTGTGTAGAACTCTCCTTTTTGTGTTGGTGGTGTAGGCCGCAATAGGGCTAATGGTATCTCGGCTTGTTTGAACCACAAACTAAAGTGTTGGAAAGTGCGCGAGAGTAAACCTAGTTGTGTCCTCGGTTGGGACATTGCAATGGATAGGGTTGCTAGTCTTACGAAGAAATCGTTAGTGGGAAAGTTTTTCTATACCAGGATGAACAATATTCAGCTGTTTGAATGGATCTTAGGACTCTTGAAACCACTTGTAGGCTATTGTCCCAGATTTTCTTACTGTAAAACCACTGGTTGGTTTTTCATTTTCTTTCCGAGTGTGATATTATGAGAATTTTGGGTTCTCCATGGATCATTGGTAGAGGTGTGTTGATGTTAAAATGACGATATTCGGGTTTCAACCCACTCTTGGAAAACTTCATGAAAATAAACTTCTGTATGTTGCTTCCTGACTTTCCAATTGAGTTCTAGTTAGTCAGAATCTTCGAAGCAGTTGCAAATTCAGTTGGAAAATTTATCTTCTTCGACGAGATTTCGCTCCACTGGAGTAATAAAAGGTTTGCATGGGTTTTGGTTGAATTAGACCTAGATAGAGGTTTACCAGATGTAATTGGCATCACCATCTGGGATTCACACATCAGTCAATCTGTGGAAATATGGAGGGAACCTTTTCACTGCCACTCCTGCTAGAAAACGAGCCACCTTAAAGCAAAATGTCTGGTCTCCAGGGAGAAGAGACTCCTCAATGGACAACCCTTGACAGGTTTAGACCAAGTTGAAGGTTCATTTTTAGGACCCTTCGACAATGGATATTTCTTAGGTAAGATGCATTTCTTCTTTCCTTCCTTATTCAATAAACTCTCCTCTGATGAGCTTGGGTATTTAAAAAATAACGAAAGATGGTTGTTAGATATTTTCAGAGATTTTTGGGACCTGCTAATGAAAAATTTCAAAAATTTGGGTATTCGTCATGGAATGAACTCCTTAGAAATATAATGTGACAATCCTGGGGACACACAACCTATTCCCCCCACAGTTTATGCTTTGTCTGAAGACTCTCCCTCCAAACTCTTGGGTCCAGAGAATTTAACTACTACAAGAAGGAGTTTGTTGATATGTGGATTCTCTATTTCACTTCCTACAACTAATGTTACAAATGTCTTGGAGGCCACCACTGGTGGTTATTTTTCAGTTATAGATCCTATTCCTATTTCAGAAGCAATTAGAAGTCCCTTAATTGGCATGAATTTTGACACACACGACCTTATTTCCAAGGCTGCAAAGGATTTATCTCCCACGCCTCTTTCCATTTCTAACCAAACTAGTTTACTTCCTCCCGCTGTAGAACGCTCCAATGTAACCATTCGAAAAAAGGCCATACCCTGCAACCTTGAGAATCCCCTCGGGGCCACTGAGGGTGGTTTGGCACAATTCAGTGTGTTGTCCCTTATTCTTCTAGATCATGATTGTACACATAATATTGTTCTCCTCGTTTCCTTTGACCCTATTCCTGATAGGGTCTCCCTCTCGACCCTTAGAGAAATCCATCCAACCTCCTTTGTTCCAATATGATTATCTTATCCTTCAATATCCGAGGGTTTGGGGGACCCTTAATTATTTCCTCCCTCAAAGGACTTTTGAAACAGGTTAATCCAGACATTGTTTTTCTGCAAGAAACTTTAGTGGTTGGCAATAAAGCTAAACGTCTTTTCCTCTAGTGTCTTCCTTGATGGAATGTTGTTTCTCTAGATCCTTGTGGAAGCTCGGGTGGCTTGTTGAGTGGATGGAACCCAACACATGCTCAGTTTTGTGCTTTTGGCACTTTTGCAGGTATTTATCTGGAAGGCAGATTCAAATAGTCTGTGGAAAAGGTTAAATTGCTCAATTGTTATGCTCCCTATAAAGAAAGGGAACTATTATGGAAACCCATTATTGATTTTGGAATACTAAGAGAAGAGGGAATTATAGTGGGTGGTGAAATCAACTTCACCCTTTCTTCCAGGGAGGTGTGGGGAGATACGGCTAGAAGTGACCCTCTTGCAGACTATTTTTCAAGTCTCATACAATCTTTCGGTTTAGTGGATATCCAGCCATCTAAAATGGCTCCTACTTGGAGGAATGGGAGAGAAGGTACAACTGGAATTTCAAAAATACTGGATCATTTTCTTCTTGAAGAATCCCTACTTGGCAGCCATAGTAAGATCAGATCTTGGATCATTAATTCTACCATTTCAGAGCATAATTTGATTTGCTTACAACTGGAAAATTCCACCCAAAAAACTGCTCCTCCCTTTAAATTCAATAGCTCCTATATAATTGATCCGGGGTGTGCCTCCCTTATTAATAAGACATGGAATTCTATGGAAAATTGGTCAGAATATTCACCTATTCAACTGTTGTGTGCAAAATTTAATAATTTAAAGAAAGTCGTGGTACTCTGGCAGAGGGATAAAAAAACTCAATTACAATCAGAACTACATCTTATTGAAGTAAAAATGGCAGAGATATTTGAGAAGTGACCTACACAAGTGTTTGTACAAGAATATATGGATATCCTAAGGGTGTTGAAACAAACAAAGGAAATGATACTCTCTATAGAAGAATCAACTTGGAGGCTCAGAAGTCGGGCTATATGGCTTGATAAAGGTGATAAGAATACTAAATTTTTTCATAATTTTTTCTCACAAAGAAGATCACAAAATACTATATGGGATATAGTAGATGATACTGGAGTTCTCAAAACAGTTGATCATGAGATTAAGAAGGTCGCATATAAAATTTTTAAAGAACAGTACAATGCGATAGAGGCAGAGGACACCAGTAACCAAATCAAGGTCCTTGAACATGTGCCAATTTTTTTTTAATGATACAGAAATTGATGAGATTGGAAAAAATGTCACTTTAGAAGAAGTTAAGGAAACTGTCAGCACTATGCCAAAGGATAAAATCCCAGGCCCAGATGGCTGGACTCGGGAACTCTTTCAGGATTTCTTTGAGATTTTGGGGGAGGATCTACACAAGGCCGTCGAAGAATCCAGATGTTCTGGCATTATAGCAGGTGCAATGAATGCTACCTTATTTGCTCTTATACCCAAGGTAAGCAAGCCAGGCTCCTTTCATGATTTCAGACCAATTTCCCTCTGTAATTTTGTATATAAATTCATTTCCAAAACCATTGAACATGTATCTCCTTTGAACAGTTTGGTTTCCTAAAGGATCGCTTAATATTTGATGTTGTGGGGATAAGACAAGAATGTTTGCACACTGCTAAGTCTAAGAAGTTAAGAACAATTATTCTAAAGTTGGATTTGAAGAAAGCATATGATAAGATGAGCTGACAATTTCTAAGAATGTTATTAATTCAGATTGAGTTAAAATGGGAGGTTACCCAATTGATTATGGCTTGTATTACCTCTATTAACATGGCAGTTTTAATTAATGGCTCCTCGACTGACTTTTTAAGAGTTATCGAGGGCTACAACAAGGTTGCCCTCTCTCCCCCTTGTTATTTCTACTGGTTGTTGAATGTTGAAGTAGATTATTGAAGAAGGTTGTGGTAGAAGGGTCTTTTCATGGACTCAAAGTTGCTACAGAGACCATAATCTCACATCTACTTTATGTTGACGATGTTCTAATATTAGGTATTGGTAATTTTGAAGACTGGATGGAATTCAAAACTATCTTAAATAGTTTTTGTCTTGCCTCTGCTATGGATGTTAACTGTCAGAAATCGTGCTTTCTTGCACAAAACATAGATCCCATCCTGGAACAAAGGATACAGTCAACATAAAACATACAGTTCATCAACATTGAGGAAGGAATTAAACATATAGGTTTTTATTTAAAACCAAATAGATACAAGGTAGCAGATTGAAATTGGATGGTACAAAAGGTTGAGAAGAGAATTGGCAATTGGTCCTTCCGATGGCTCTCTTTAGGAGGCAGACTGGTCTTAGAAAAAATAGTGCTACAAAGCCTCTCGGTGTACTGGCTCAGTTTAGTGAATATTCCTACAACTATTCTACACAAGATTCAACAACTCATGGCTAATTTATTATGGAGAAGAGCCAACAAAAATACAGTCTTTCACTTAACCAAATGGAAAAACATCGCCATACCAAAGGAAAATGGTGGATGGGGTATAAGGAATATATTATAGTTTTCCCAATATTTGGCTTCCAAATCTTGTTGGAGAGGTCTATTTGGCAATAGTTTGTGGAGTAGGATCGTTAAAAAAAAATACTTAAAAGGAATTGATTTGACTTCTTGGCTACATAAAGATGACTGTAAGTTCCCAGTTGCCTCTATTATCTGGAAAACAATTATGGCTTCTATGCATATCATTAAGCGATGGTTATATTGGCTAATAATGTGTGGTAAACAAGTCATTATTGGGAAGGATCCTTTCATAGGAGATAATGCATCATACAAACTCTTAGGATCCTTAATACAACACCTCAACAACCTGCATATTTATACATTATCACAGGCGGCCTTACCAGTTGAGCTTGGTACTACTCAAAGATGGATAGAGGCCAATCATCTTGAAATATCAAGGGACTTGGAAACATAATGGAGTAACTTCCTATTAATATTGAAAAGCAGTGTAATTGCTCTTAATAATACAAATGATAAGATTGTATGGTCATGGAACAGGGTTATGGGAACAATAATTGCTAATTTAGCATATCAGTCCATTTCTTCCACTAATCACAAGGAAGGAACTAGATGGTGGTTTAAGTCAATTTGGAAAGTTAATATCCCAAGTAAAATTACTTGCTTCATGTGGTTATGCCTGAAGGAATGTATCCTCACTAGTGAAAATTATAGGAAACCTGGAGGCATTGGACCTTCATTTTGCAATCTCTATCTCAATGGTGAAGAGACAACATCACATCTTTTTATACATTGTGAAACTACACATTTTATTTGGAAATAAATATTAATCTCTCTCAATATATCAGAAGCTTGGAATCATCCCTCTTTAGAAGATAATCTGCTACAATGGTTTGCACAATTCCCAAAGATGAGACATATTCCTTTTTTGGTAATTTGGGGCATCTGGAAGTACAAAAATAAAATCTTATTTGAGAACTGGCAAAGACATGACTACATAATAGTCACAAAAATCTTGCTCACAATTAAGGAACACAATGGGACAAGTGAAGATGACAAAATTGATTATATACTTAATCCAATCTTCTTTGATGAAAATCCAATAGGATTCTTTGATGGTGCAGTTGTTGATGTTAAATGTGGAGTCGACATCTTTCTTAAAATAAATTCAGACCACCTTTTCAGGGCACACTTCGTAGGAGGTAAAGGAAACAATATGAAAGAAGAAATTATGGGACTATGGGGCCTATTACACTTTGCTTCTAGCCTGTCCATAAGAAAAATGATGGTAGTTGGAGATTCCAAGGTGGCCATTGACTGGATTAATGATAATTCAAATATGAACCTGTTATATTTAATCACCTAGAAAGAACAAATCAGGAGCCTAAAAGAAAAATTTGATGAAATCAAATTCATGAATGTACAAAGGAAATTCAACACTATCGCAGATACAATTTCCAAGAAAGCGCTGGACAACCCTCTGGGATGGTTTTTTTTTAGGAATTCGTTAAAGGGAATGTAGTAAATGCAGATATCTATTTACTATTTTAAAGTCAGATATCAATGTACATCGACATTAGATGAATTTCTTTTTACATTTAGACAAGTCAAGTACATGATAATATGTATTGATACATAGCAAATAGACAGTAGTCAATAGACACTTTTTTGAATAGTTTAAAGTATATGTTAAACTATCAAGGCTTTTGCAGTGACTTCAAGAGAACATCAGATTTTTCTGATCTATATGTAAATTGAAAGGCCCACTTGATTCTAATAGAATAACAGTGGAACTGTTTTTTTTCCTATGTGAAAAATCAAATGTTTCACATGGTGCATATCAATGTTTTAATGAAAATCCTAATCAAAGTTTTAAAAATGAGAGAATGGAATCAACAAATGTAATGGATGATGTTATTGAATATCAAAATTTAATTGTACTGGATGATGTTATTGAATATCAAAATTTTATTGAAGATGCCAAAAACCCTTTCCTAGAACCATTGTCCTAGAACCCTTTCCTACCCTCATAGGGTCCATACACATTGAGCAGGGTTAGAGACTGACCCAATCTCTTGTTGCGTACAACTATACAAATACTTGAGCATACGTCAAAACAATTGAATAATGTAACAATTTTATTAAACCCACGAATTATGGCCCCAGAGAAACCATCTAAATCCAAACCATAGAACTCCCAGGTTCCAAACATATTCTTCAACTAAAGGACCAAAGGATCCCCTTTCCCCATAGTTTCTTGAATCATAATTACATTAGGATTGTCCAACTCCACCAACCATTTGAGGTAGAGTTTTTTATCCTACCCCCTTAGGCCTCCCATATTAACATATAATATCTTCATGGAGGAAACACCTTAGGGGCATTTCATGCACTAAGAACTCATGAACTAAGTCTTTGTTTACCCCGGTGAACCTCCCTGGCTGCTTTCTCTTCAACCTATTTGAGTGTCTATTTTGGCATAATTTTAAAGTGCCTGACTCCTTTCTTTGGTCATATCCCAGCCCCCCAAAGACCCTTGTATCATGAGAGTTAGAAATAGGCCTCAGATGGTAGTGACCCCCCCACAATAAGTAATGGGAGAACCTAGACTAGTCACACAAGGAGGAGAAAAAGTTTGAATAAAGGAATGGTTAGAATCATTAGGCTAGCCAACAGAGAAGAAGCCTTCACCTCCTACAACAAACAAAGGACTAGAATTTGGAATCCTAATATTTTTATGTAATGAGTGATCAAAACATTTGGAATGTTGAATGGAATCGTATCTGGTAGGAAATTTAGAATCTAAGACAGAAAAGTGGGAAGAAGAGTTATATTTATTACCTAAGGGAGGGTTGGAATTAATTATTTTGTTCTAGATAGTGTCCAACTTGTTCCATTGTGAAACATTAAAGACCGTATCTCCACAGATGAATGCAACAATATCATTTTGAGCTTCCAACTATTGTGAACCCACAATTAATGGGATGTCAATGTCCCCCACTACCAAATCCTTGAATACATTGGAACCCCCTTGTAAAATGTTTGAATCTTGTGACTTAGACCTAGACTTCACCTCCAATCCACCTTGTTCCTGGGGATTCTCAATAGGCATGGACAAAGTAAGGGTAGTTCCTTAAAATACCACCACTTCTGCTTCCTTAACTTTCCATACTTTCTTATGAAATTTCTTAACCTAGTCTTCCACAACATGTCCATAATTACCATAGTGCACACATATGAAAGGGATATTTAAGTAATCCAATATTTGAGTATAAGCTTGGTCACCCACCACAAGTTATATGGATTCAAACAAACTCAGTCAAATATCAATCTCAATCAGAATACAAGCCACCAAGCATGAAGAAATAGATTTATAACTACCATCTACAATGATAAAATTTCCCAGAGCATCCCCAGTCATCTTCAATCTAGAACTAGACCAAAATTCAATAGGTAAATTGGGCAATTTGACCAATACTAGGGTACTAACCTCAATTTCTTCCTAAGCATAAAACAATGGGTGTCATGGTTTAATGGATAATATTGTCTTATCCATAAACCAACAACCTTTAATGATTTAGTGGGCACCATCCTTGCTCTAGAAAATATATCCTAGCCAACCATGAGCCAATAGATGGATTATAGGTCCATAGCCAATAAGCGATGCCCATTCATGTTGGGTCCAAGAATTTATTGAAGACATAGAGACCCAATGACTGCAAAACTTACCAACCACTATTCGATAGTCCAAATCTATTATCCGTCTTACCTTGATATCCTCACCGACCACCAAGGAGAGTCCTCCTCCTCTCGATATGTCTGCCCTTCATTTTTTCCTACTAGTGGTGATATTTTGGACCTTGGGCCAACAACTTTGCAACTTTGCAAGTTGTTTTTTATCCCCCAAAAACCCTAGACTTACAACAATTTATGGATATATTCTGGTGGCCAAGTTGGAATCACTGATACCAAGGGTAGTAGTAATGGCCCCCTATGGAAAGAACGCAACAATAAAATCATTCACATGGGATCCACCCTCCAATGTCAACATGGAAGGAAAAAATGGTTTGTCATGACATATATGATCCTCTTTGAAACCAATGGGACCAAAATCCAGTAAATGATTGTCAAATAGTACATCAACTCCATGCTTGATCCACTTCCCTAAGGTATTATTCAACGAAGGATTATCTGAAATCCCCCCCCATTATGATAGAGGAATTAATCTCTAAGTCTCCCAACAAGGAAGGTGAGAAGAAAATTTGGTCCTTAGAGATCGATTCATCTAAGTAGTCCATGAGTTGAATTTAATCCTACATTGTTCCTCGGTGCCTTTATCTTTTCTCATAGGTATCAATATACATTAATATTCTCATAACTCTAAATCCTCACCCCCTAGTTTTTATCTAGCGCATGAGATTCCCGCTCATCAAATTCTCAGCCAAGAGCTCCTCTACAAGAAAACTTATCTCCACCTTTACAAATATTTTTGAAGATGGTATTCCACTATGAATGTTTTTTTTCTTCATGCATATTCTTTGGTTTCAACAAAACTCTTTTGGCTCATGTTCTCAATGAATTTTATATGCACTATTTTCCACCACTAATTATGTTTCTTGAGTCACATGAGTTCTAGCTTCTTGTATTCTTTCTTCAACTCAAGGACCAAAGGATCCCCTTTGCCCATAGTTTCTTGATTCATAATTACATTAGGATTTTCCAACTCCACCAACCATTTGAGGGAGAGGTTTTTAGCCTACCCCCTTAGGCCTCCCACATTAACATATAATATCTTCATGGAGGAAACACCTTAGGCTTATTTCATGCTCTAAGAACCCATGAAATGAGTCTATGTTTACCCCAGTGAACCTCCTTGGACGCTTTCTCTTGAGCCTATTTGATTGTCAATTTTGGTCTAATTTAAAGTGCCTGATTCCTTTCTTTGGTCATATCCCAACCCCCCAGAGACCCATGTATCCTGAGAGTTAGAACTAGGAATTAGATGGTAGTGACCCTACTGTTGAAACAATTCTTAATTTTTTTTTTATCCCTAAGGCCTAAATCTTCCTTTTTCGGGTTTCGGCTTTTCAAAAAACATGAGTTTCGTTATCAATCCCAAACACACGGCACCTTTTTCTCAAATAATTTAATTATTTGGATAATAAAAGGGAAAAAAGCTTAAAAGAATTATAAGAATCCCGATGCCTTTTCTATGAAATTATTTTAATCATGATAAGTTTCAAAACTAACGGATTTAAGGTTAAGCTTAAAGAATTTTTGGGATTCGGGGTTTGTTGAAAACATATTTTTTCGATACAAATTGAATCGCGAAATCCCTATCCCCGATTTCCCGAAACGTTGAAGTCTTAGTTAAAACACAGATTAATTAATTCTCTAATGTGAAAGATTAAGGGTTAAGATAATCATGTCACAATTTCGGGATTCGCGGTTCAGTGATAACACATCTCTTGTCATCATGATTCCTGAAATCCCGAATCATGAAACCCCGATTCATAGTTCGTGTTAAATCAAACTAACTTTGTTTTGGTCTTAATCGTGATTAGTTAGTTAATTAAGATGAGTTTAAGTCCTGTCTTTAAAAAACCCGTCGCGATTTCGCGATTTCGGAGATCGGATTTCATCAATGACATACTTCTCAACAACATGATCCCCGAAATCTCGAAAACGCTTAATCTCAATTAATTACTTCACTGAAACATTTTAAGTCTTAATTAACACGTCGCGATTTCGCGATTTCAGAGATCGGATTTCATCGATGACATACTTCTCGACAACATGATCTCCGAAATCCCGAAAAACAAAGTTTTCAGTCTTAATCTATGATTAGCACTAATTAACCTTTTTCCAAAATAAGATTAATGATAATCATTCTTTTTAAGTTTTCATTAATGTTTCGCTTTCCGATTATGTAAAGTGTCCCAAGTTTTCTTTAAAAACCCAAAGGCGCCAAAATACGGACATTAAATGCATATCTCAGAAATATATCTTCTGCATTAAATGCCTTGAATTCTTGTCAGCTGGGTCAATCCCGTCACTTTTAAATGTATTCAAAGTGAGCATTTAAATGTTTATGTTTTCATTTTATCAAGCGCAAGAAATACTTAGCTGAGCTCGTTCATTCATTTTCTGTGACAAGTTTTCAATTTAACGTAAATTCATGGCACCGAAAAAGGCACCGAAGAAGAGTGAAGATACACAGGAAGGAGATATCATCTCCGACACCACACCATATGCTATAGATTAAATCTTGGACTCAAATCTCTGAATTTCTAGAATATGAACTCAAGAATGCTCATCCTGATTCTGAGAATCATTGTCGAGACATAGCTGAATCAGAGCTTCATAAGATCATTGCGCGCCCGTGGCTCATGGCATACAATGATATGATCAGTTGGGCCCTGGAAAAGGTCGATATCCCGACGAGGAGCATATTAAATGATCAAGGAGTTATTGTCGGCTCATTCAGGCCAGAACACATACAAGTAATGTATAAACTCTCGCCAAATCCTAAACATACTTTTAATGCCGAATTTTTAGAAGAGTTTCAGAGGAAAGAATGCATTGAGGCAGACCAGACATATCCTGATATGATTAGAGAATGGTTGAGGTGTCCATCAAAGTTTAGAGATGATACCCATGGGATTTATGCTACAACATCCTTGAATGGATACATGGTATATGTAGCCATTATGCTATGTAGACTTTTTGGGAGAAAAGATCCCTGCCATTTTCATGCAGATTGGGTTCCCTTTCTAGAAGAAGCTTCAAAAGGGTATGCTTTTAACTGGCATAAGATTTTGTCAGATAACCTAATAGGAAATCTCAAACTACAAAGCAGCAAAATCAAAGGGACAACCAGCAGCCTTTTACATGTCAGCATAAATTATGGATGCAATCTGTTATGTGACTCCTTTTCCCTTAATGAATTGGAGTTGGAACATTTACTGTCCAGAACCCATTCATAAATATCACTCTACCCTTTGGGAATAAAATTCTAAGGATGCATTTTATGAAGTTTGTCATTTTGTTATAATTCCGATGCATAAAATATTTTGTGGATGCGAACCCCCTCGCATTTCTGATGCAATCATAGAAAATCTTAAAGCAATTTCCGATTGGTTTATTGAGGAGAATTTTTCCTACATTAGGGTTTACAGTTGTTCCATTCCCCCTCATGCACTCCCTAAATTCCTACCGGACAGATTGGTGTGCAGGGAGGTAGCCCATCAGATAGTAAAGGGCAGCGTTGGATTAGAACTAAAAGAACCTCAGAAGAAGTCATGGCCAACTTTCCCTGTACATATTGGGAAATTTTCTTTATTAAATCTAGGCCATTCTAAGGTAGATGTTGAATCATTAGAAGAAGTGAAATTAGTATATATTGAGCACCATAAAGTATGACCCCTACCAAGTAATAAGCAGGCATTTTATGCATTGTAATCTAAAAGCCTATGAGCATGAAACATCTATCTATGATGATGTATTCAAGGATGTTAAATCCTATGAGGAAGTACTGAACAGAGTACATGCCATGCCACCTGACTCATAGACCGGATTCGCGTCATTCCAGGGCCATAGGCGAAGTTGCCTAGCTAAGAGTTTGCAGGGTGAAGTTTCGACCCCACGTCCAGAGCAGGAAGGACCTCCCCCAGGGTTTGAAACAAATACACAGGACAAAGAAAATACCAGAGCCAAGATGAAGGATACTGAGATACCTTCCCAAGACACAGAGGGTTTCCAGACAAAAGAATCAGAGATAGGGAAGGGAAAAGAGCTGGAAACACCCCTAGAAATCCCTAAGGATGTTCCAGAAAAGATAGGAGGAACAACATCAATAGAGCTCAATAGTCCCATCACTTCCTTAACCCCATTGCAGTCAACTTATGGAACCCTCCACGGAGGAGCTCTGTATGTCAGTGATCTAGAGCCAATTTCAAGGGATGAGATCCCTCCATCAGATTATTTTTTCAGTAAAAAGAGAAGAGCAATCTTGAAACAGGAAATCCATCTGAGAGGAGAGGGGATGATTAAAAAACATAGGGTCATTATAGATGGAGAGAAGCTTAAAGATGGAGAATTTTCTACAGAGTTAGCAGGTACGATGGGAGCTATAGCATCGACAAATATATATTTTGTTGGTAGTTTAACAACCATACTCGAACAAAAAGACCAAACAATAACTCAAATACAAGACAAATTGAAAGAAACTGAGAGAAATATCAGTTGGGGAATACAAAAAGGTCTAGAACAAGCTAGACTAAAAGATATTCAAGAAATTCAGAAAATGAAAACAGGGTTAGAAAAGGAAAAACAGATAATACAGGTCACACATGCACAGGTCCAAAGGCAGGAAGAAGAAAATAAACAGTTACAAGATAAAATTAGTTCTATTACTAATCAAGTAGTAGAACTTGAAATTTTCAGGGCACAAGCATTGGGAATACATTTGAAAATAGAAGAAGAACAGGAGAAAGTGTTTTTAAATCTGGAAGTAGTCCAGAATTACTTTCAAGAAACAAATAAATCCTTGGAGAATGTTCTCCAGAAGGAAAGGGAAGCGAAAGCGGCCATAATGACTTTCCAAAAGGCAGTAGCCCTCTCAACAAAGGAAGAAGTCAGAAGGATTCATAAATTATCCATTTCAGAACAGGTTAAAGGAGACGTAATACTTAAAGTGTGGGAAGCAGACCTAGACGAATATAAAAGAATAACCAGAGATGTCAATGATGATTGCCAGGGAATTTTTGATCTCTTAGAAAGGACTTCATTGAATATCGGAAAAAATGATTGTCCTGGATTATTAGGTGAGATTAACATTGCCAAGCACCAACTAAGGTTCAAAGAAGAGATGGAGGAAATGAAGATAGAGATCTCAAAAATTAAATTAATCAATATCACAGAAATCGACAAATGGATGGTGACACCGAACTTAAAGTTGCAAACTATTAAGTTCACAGGGAAGATGATAGAAGATCGTTTGCCTAAATTACAGAAAATATTCTTCATGTTTGAAGCAAAAGAGATACCAGACGCTCCCAGAATTTTTGTGAAATTTTTGGGAAAGTGTGTTCACTGTCTTGAGGCGGAGAAAGGAAGTTCATCAACACAAACGTAAAAACATTTTTTTGAATATTTTCATCATTAGAAATTAGAAAAGAAATGTAAATGGTTGACATTATTCATATATGTAACCGTAATCTTAGGAAGTTGGTTAATCACCAACGAGAAAATATTTGATGAAGATGTATAAATGTATTTTCAAAATACTGAGAAAGGGGCTTTTGATTTTTTGGGAGAGAGCCGATTGTATTAACAGTTTTCCAATCCATCATAATATATGATACAGACGAGATTCTGAATCCTGCCAATTTGTAGCTATGTGTTCTTTAACCCTGTTTACCATACTTTATTATGTTTTTCGTTCAATGTTTCTCTAATGAATAATCAATTTGAAGTTATATGTAAACATCTTTTATAGTTTAGATTGATTCAGATATCAAATTATTTACAACTTTTCCTCTGAAATTGCAATCAGTGATTTTAAGACTTGTGAATCATTTGAACCTTAATACTTAACTTTTCATTAGAAATCTCGTTTTCCTTCCTTATTTCCTGTTACAATATGAGATTCTTTCTTGATTAAAGCCTCATATTTTTCAGTAGTATTTCTTTGTTATTTTATAATTATCAAACTGTACCAAATCTAGGAAACAACCTCGAATGTATTTATGTTAGTGTTTTGAATTTCAAAACTATTTTTCCTATTCTCATCTCTTAAAAGATTGAAGTGACAGTTGATTAAATTCTTTCACAATTAAATAAAATCTTATTCTCCATGATTGTCCCAAATAGTAGACAACCCAACATTGAACCTGGCCTTCAAGATCAAACCAGTATTTCTTTGAACCTATTTAATACCATCCTACAAACAACAACTAACCAGGTTGAATTAGAATGTTCATGGGCTGCTATTGAGAGAGATATTAGCATCCAAGAACAGCGGGAAGGTAGATAGAGATAGTTGAGAAACTGATTCTGCTACACCCTTCCTTTTCAATTCTTATCCTTAAGTTATTATTTTTTACCTTTACAGATGCCTTGACGGTATACTTTACAGCCTTAAAGTATAAACTCACAAACAACATCTTTTTGGCGCCGTTGCCAGGGAATGAAGAAACAAATCTTTTCCCTGGGAAGAACGACATTGACATTTTCTGTCTTTGATAGTGAACAAGGATATAAAACCTTCTAAGGCTACTAGTATTTTTCACTTGGCGAATCCACGATAACTAAACTGGCTATTAGCCGAAAGAACACCAGAAAAAACCTGGATAACAAGCAGACCTCGCCAGTCTCCGATCCAGAAAAGATTTTAAAATCACGATAATCACTTAGACAAGTATTTTTATCCATACATACTATATGTCAGCCTGAATTTACGCATTTGAACGTTTCAGAAACTCTTGAAAGATTTGTTTCGCTTCCCCTCTCATACGATACTTTCTATTTTCCCGAGGTTTCCTCACCAGATTTCTGAGAATCTTCTCCTCACACATTCCGAGCTTCAGCCTCAAATCTAACCATGGCTACACAAGGAGGTGCTAGAGCTGGAGGTGGTGCCCCTGGAGGACCAGCAGGTGGTCAAGTACTGCTTTTTGTAATCTTTGCTAAAGTAGCTGCTAGATATGCTCCCCTCGTCCTTCTCGTTCCTCTACATGATCTCCCTGAAAATTATATGAAAAGTCTTTCGAAATTTACAGGGGAAGGGGATCTGACTGCCCAAGAACATATAAACTTTTTTGACCAATTTGTTGACATCCTCGGAATAGAACACGAAGATGTCTATTCTAGACTCCTCGTTCAGACTTTCAAAGGACAGGTGAGGACCTGGTTCCGATCCTTAGCAGCTGGATCTTTAAGATCTTATGAAGAACTTAAAAGTGATTTTATTAGACAATGGGGGGAGAGGAAGGACCACCTCTAATACTTGACTGAATTTGGATCCCTTAGAAAGAAAAACTCTGAATTAGTTCTAGAATTCACACAAAGGTTCAACAAGTTGTATAATTAAATCCCGGTTGAGGTTAAACCTTCACAACCCACAACAAAGGTGACTTTTGCTTGCGCTTTTGATCCCGACTTCGCTTTATTATTGAGAGAAAGGAGATCAACAAATCTCACGAAAATGCAGGATGATGTGCTTGAGATTGAATCAAATATGATGGCATCAAGGAAATTAAAAGCAAAAACAGAAACTGGAAACAAAGAAATAGGAAATTCAAAGAACAAGGTGGACCTTCAGGATCGGGGAAATCCTCGGGAGATAAAATAGACGAGATGGCTAGGGTAATTAGAGAACTTTCAAACAAGATCTCAAAAATGGAACTAGAGAAATCGAAAAGAGATAAATTCCCCAGGAAATATTTTAGAAGAAATCCTGATCCTCAAGTCCCACAGAAAATAATTAAAAATGAAGACCAAAAAATTCCAACCCCCTTCAAAAGTGAAAACTTCATTGGAGAGGAAGATCTAGGAGATTTTGAAGAGATCGATGAGGATATTAATAATCTTGGCGACGATAATAAATCACCTTATTTATCGACACAAGTTTACGAAAGATCCTTAAATAAAGAAATTACATCGGAAGACAATGTTAGCAACAATATGTCTGAAGATTTCACATATCAAGGTATCACAGATGATATCATAGCCGAACTACAAGGAAAATATAATTTAAGACCAAGGAACAAAAGTCTCCCAACTGTTTCGACAAAAAAGATCTTGCCAAGAGGCGAAACCGATGAGGTGACTCCAAAATTTGCTGACAAATAGACCGCGAAGAAACACACAACTGATACCAACCTATCCAGTCAGAGCTAGTAGAAACACTCGCTATGAAGACACAAGCTCCTGTAAATGAAAACAAGTCCATATCACAAAGAAAAGATGAAAATAAAGGAATGGAGGCCCCGAATATAGAAAACGATAAGGCCCTAGGAAATTTTAATCTGGAAAATGAAATAAATAAAATCAAAATTCCTATTCCCCTTGTTGAATTAGCTAAAAATCCCATATACAGAAAACAAATCGCCAAGATGATTAACTTTTCCGAAGACGAAAGCCAGGCCAATGTCATCAACTTAGAAGATCACAAGCCAAACATAGTCTTTGGTCCACACTTAGAAGGTGTGAGAGACACTGTGGCCCCCTTTTATATCACGTTAACCTTGTTTGACCACCTACTCCATAACTGCATGCTGGATTCCGTAGCTTCCCACAATGTGATGCCAAAGGAAATTATGGAAAAACTTGGTCTTGAAATCACAAGGCCCTATGGTGACTTATATTCTTTTGATTCAAGGAAAGTCAAATGCATAGGTATGATTAAAGACCTAGTGGTAGGTTTGGCTCAAATACCTGCTAAAAGCATTCTTATGGATGTAGTGGTCACTGAAATCCCTCCAAAGTATGGTATGCTATTATCTAAGTCATGGGGTGCCAAGCTTGGAGGATCTCTCCAGCTAGACATGGCATACGCTACAATTCCAGTTTTCAGAGGACAATACATGCATCTTTACAAAGAGACTAGGTTGGAATTTACGATAGGTGATCCACATAACCCAAATAATCATCCAGTTTATATTGCTGACCAAGACTTAGGAAATTGTATATTATCTATTGATGATGATTTTGAAGTAGATATAGATGAAAATTGTATAGAAGAAAAAGCTGAAAAAGAAGAAATAAAAAAAAATGTATATAACACTGGTGTATGGAAAATGTATTTTGACAGTGCCTCGTCTTTCCTTGGAGCTGGAGCAGGAGAACTCCTTGTGGCTCCCGATGATCAATTCGTAATCCCCTTTTCATATAGGCTTCAGTGGAATGTGGATTGTACAAACAATGTATGCAAGTATGAAGCTTTAGTGCTAGGATTAGAAGCTGCTAGGAGGATAAAAATAAAGAAACTCGAAGTCTTTGGTGACACCGAGTTAATCATAAAACAGGTGAATCGGCAGTACCAGGCCAAGCATCCTAGATTGCGGTCCTATAGGAATTGTGTCTGGAATTTAATCGAGAACTGCTTCTCCTCTGTGAATGTTCATTTCGTCCCAAGGTCTGAAAATCAACAGGTTGATGCTTTAGCCAAAGCAGCATCAACTTTCACACCCTCAACTGCTTTTAAATTAAAGTATCACATACAAATGAGACATCGACCTTCGATACCAAATAACATACAACATTGGCAGGTCTTTGAGGATGATGAGCAGCTTCGAAAGTTTCTAGAGTCAATAGATGAATTTGCAGAAACACATATTGATCAAGAAAATCAAAATGATCCCATTTGGATCATGCAGGAGGGGGAGGATTCTAAAGAGTTTCACGATAAACTCGCGAATCCCTGAATGCTCGTTCTCAAGAACAACCAGATTCCCAAGGGTCTAATTCCCTTGGAAAAATTATTCAATCAAGATGACATCCCTTCAAAAACCACCCTACAACCCCAACCAGAGGAGGTTGAGGATTGTAACATAGGAACTAAAGAAAACCCCCGGATGGTAAAACTATCCAAATATCTATCTACAGAAAATAAAAATAAATACGCGGAGTTGTTTAGAAAGTACAAAGACGTTTTCGCATGGTCGTATGAAGAACTGAAAACATATGACACTTCGGTGATCGAACATAAGATACCCCTGAAGCCTGGTGTCAAACCCTTTAAATAAAAACTCCGATAAATCAACCCCATTTTACTACCTGTTATCGAACGAGAAGTAAAAAAACTCCTTGATGCTAAGATAATTGTACCACTGAGATATTCCGATTGGGTAGCTAATCTGGTCCTGGTTAGGAAGAAAAACGGGGAAATTAGACTGTGTGTTGATTTCAAAAATCTTAATAAATCCTCTCTCAAAGATAATTATCCCCTACCTAAAATGGATCATGTTCTAGAAAAAGTAGTAGGAGCTAATAGGATGTCAATGATTGGCGAATTTTTAGGTTACAATCAAATTGCCATTAGTGATCACGATAAATAAAAAATAGCCTTTACCACTCCTTGGGGTGCATTTATGTACGATAAAATGTCGTTTGGATTGATGAATGCAGGTGCTACTTTTCAACGCGCAATGGATATCGCTTTCATTGGCGAACGGGACAAATTTGTAGTTATCTATTTGGATGACCTTACTGTTTTTTCTAAATCGGATGACGATCATCTGATACATCTCAAATAGACATTTGAGAAATGTCGCAGGTTTGGTCTATCCTTAAATCCTAAGAAGTCTCACTTCGCTATGCAAGAAGGCAATCTGTTGGGTCACATCGTATCTCGAGATGGAATTAGAATTGACCCTAAAAGAGTTGAAGCTATAGATACAATAAGTATTCCTAGGAATGTGAAAGAAATTCAGTCATTCTTAGGAAAAATAAATTTTTTGAGAAGATTAATTCCTAACTTCGCTGAAATCGTGAAATTGATTACATATATGCTCAGGAAAAATAGTGAAGTGAAATGGATCGCAGAAGCTAAAGCATCCTTTGCCCATATCAAGAAGGTTATAAGCGATGCACCGATACTAGCGAGCCCCGATTATCTCAAGGATTTTCTTATTTTTTCATTTGCCTCTAAACACACACTCACTGTCGTACTCCTTCAGAAGAATGAAGAAGGTTTCGAGCAACCGATAGCCTTCTTTAGCAAAAGTCTCCGATATTCCGAACTTAGATATAATATAATGGAAAAACAAGCATATGCTATGGTAAAAGCGTTAAAAGCTTTCAGAACTTATGTTTTACATTCTAAGGTGATTGCATATGTACCCACTAGCTCCGTAAAAGATATTTTGGTTCAAGCAAACAGTGATGGCAAAAGAGGAAGATGGCTTGCCAAAATTCAAGAGTTCGACTTGGAGGTTAAACCGACAAAATTAGTAAAGGGGCAAGGCTTAGCTAAACTTTTAGTTGAATCCAATTTCAGAGCTCTTGGGATAAACAACTCTCAGGAGGAGGAAGAGTGGGTAGACGTGAATGAACTTGAGGACCAAATAACTGAAAACCGAATCGAAGAGAAATTCACTTCATCAAATTGGTACAAGGACATAGTAGCCTACTTACTGACATTGAAATGTCCAAGTGACTTGTCTCCATCCAAAGCTAGAACGCTAAAGCTGCATGCAATCAAATACTGTATTTCTGAAAAACGATTATATTGGAAAGACCCGCTTGGCTTCCTCTTGGTCTGTCTGGTCGAGTCGGAAACAGAAAAGGTTATAAGCCAATTTCACGAAGGAGTATGTGGAGGACACCACGCCTGGAGGGCTACAGCATATAAAATCCCGAGGGCTGGTTATTATTGGCCCAAACTTTTCCCAGATGTCAATTCTAAGGTACGAGCTTGCAGCCCTTGCCAATTTTTTGCAGGAAAACATAAACTCCCAGCGATGTCATTGGTCCCAGTCAAGACAAAAGCTCATTTTCAACAATGGGGACTAGATTTCATAGGTGAAATTAATCCTCATTCTAGTGCTCAACACAGATGGATCATGACAGCTACAGACTACTTCACCAAATGGATGGAAGCTATCCCAACAAGAAAGGCTACTGATTCGGTGGTTATATATTTCTTAGAAGAAAATATTTTGTCTAGGTTCGGCTGTCCCAGAAAGATAGTCACCGAAAATGCGCAGGCTTTTAAGTCTATGGCTATAGTCAGCTTTTACCAAAAATATAATATTGTGCTTGGTCATTCCACAACATACTACCCTCAGGGAAATGGTCTGGCAGAATCTTCAAACAAGAGCTTAATCAGTATAATCAAGAAAGTGCTAAACAAAAATAAAAAGTCTTGGCATGTGCATTTGAAATAAGCTCTGTGGGCAAATCGGATAGGCACGAAAAAGTCTATCAGTACTTCTCCCTTCCAAATGGTATATGGAACAGATGTAGTGTTGCCTATAAACCTAGCACTTCCTGTAATGAAACTATGGAAAGACAAGAAGGAAGAACCGAATCCTCTCACAAGAAGGATAAACCAGCTGATTGAAGTTCAATAGCATAGGGCAGTAGTGGATGAAAGGTTGCAGAAGTACCAGGATGACATGAAGGTGTTATTCGATTGTAAAGCCAAAGACAAAAATTTTCTCCCCGGGGATTTGCTTTTGAGATGGGACGCTCGAAAGGAGGATTCGGGAAAAAATGGTAAATTCGATCACATTTGGTATGGACCATTTAAGGTAGCATCTCCTGAAGGAAAAAATTCATTTATTCTTGAAAATTTGGATGGTAAAATCCTGAACACCCCTGTCAATGGGCGTTTTTTAAAACATTATATGGAATAATTGATTTTCAGAATTTCCACTATATATACCGTTTTGTTTTTTATTTTCATAATTTTCTTTAGAAAGTCTATTTTCATTCTGTAAATAAATAAAAATAAAATAAAATTAGTTAAGTTTTTTATATTGTTAAAAAAAAAAAAACAAAAAAAAAACTGATACTTTTTATATTGTCCTTTCACAGGATTCTGGCTGACAGACTGACAAGAAAAAGCAGTAAATAGACAGCCTGAAATAACAAGATAAATTTGCCAAAAATAGGTGATAGATAGAATTTTCTGTTATTTTAAAAAGAAGAATGATAATGGTAAGGCAAAGTTATGAGTTCCAACAAAGTCCATTTTATGAAAAAAAAAGTTTTGTTTCAAAAAATGTGTTGCTTATCCCGTAAGCTGATAGGTAAATAAAAAGCGTTTTCAATACTTAAGCCTTAAGGGTTTCACCTAGAACAATATTAGAGGTAATCGAAGTAAAAATATTTAAGAGAAGAGTCCAAAGGGTTAGGTTTAATTTATAACCTCTGTTTTCTGACTTACAGATCGTTCGACGTCCCCTTTTTATACCCTCAGTTCTGAATCATTTTCTTTTTTGGGTTTCCCATAGAGGTAGGAGAGATTACGTCTTAACTTTTGAAATCGAAAAATAGTTCTAAATCAGTAAGACCAGTCCTCATATTTCTTATTCTCTGACTAAATGTGGTTATGCTTGGGCTGATTCTGACTCTCCTAGGTTTCTTAACATTTTGTCTGAGGATTTAATCTTTCTCAAAAGAAAACCCCTGAAAATAATCTTCGCCTTTTTTCTCTGCAGACTAAGGTGTTTTGAAAGTTGAGAAAAGGTTGGTCTAGAGTAATCAAAACAGGTTGACAAACCTCTATTGCAAATTTTTACACAGATACCACCCTTGGTATATTAAGTATCACTGATTGCCCCCGCTTCGTATTCATAAGCTAAATATAAGACAGAAGGTGAAAGGAAATTCATATTTGATTGCCCCCATCTAGTCCAAAAGACGATGAAAGGAAATTCATTTAAATGATTTCCCTCGTCTAATATAAAGGAACAGATAACTTCACCGGGGTACTGAACAAGGCCGCTGGCAGTGAAGCAATATCTGAGTGTAAATATATAACTAGCACTCGAAGCGGTGAAAGGAAATTCAACAAAAAGGGGATAGATAACTTCACCGGGGTACTGAACAGGCCCGCTGGCAATGAAGCAATATCTGAGGTATCTGTAAGGTTGTCATACTTATCTACCACTCTACTCTAGTTACCAGTTTTTTCGAAACCGGATCTACATCCCAAGTCTAGATAGAGCTCCCCATTTAAAAATATAAGTTTTGTTTCGATTGATGCAAGCCAAAAGTCACAAATCTGTTGAGTTTCCTAAGATTTCTTTGATCATCTTAATACTAACTTATTTTCAGACGAGAAGGAGAAGATTATGAAGGAGACTACAACTGAGTTTAAAACAAATAAGAACTTTGAAAATATTTTCAGAAGTTAAAATGAAATCTCTTTTTTCCTCTTTTTCCTCTTCCTTAGCAGTTTCAGCAGTGATAAACCCTTGACTCCATTAATCCAATGAAGGCACTAAGTCTACATGTTCTCCTCGTCCCACAAGGAGACGAGGTCCCCAGTTGGAGCCTATGTTGAAACATTTCTTAATTTGTTTTTTATCCCTAAGGCCTAAATTTTCCTTTTTCGGGTTTTGGCTTTTCACAAAACATGAGTTTCGTTATCAATCCCAAACACACGGCACCTTTTTCTCAAAGAATTTAATTATTTGGATAATAAAAGGAAAAAAAGCTTAAAAGAATTATAAGAATCCCGATGCCTTTTCTATGAAATTATTTTAATCATGATAAGTTTCAAAACTAATGGATTTAAGGTTAAGCTTAAAGAATTTTCGGGATTCGGGGTTTGCTGAAAACATATTTTTTCGATAAAAATCGAATCGCGAAATCCCGATCCCCGATTTCCCGAAACGTTGAAGTTTTAGTTAAAACATAGATTAATTAATTCTCTAATGTGAAAGATTAAGGGTTAAGATAATCATGTCGCAATTTCGGGATTCACGGTTCAGTGATAACACATCTCTTGTCATCATGATTCCCGAAATCCTGAATCACGAAACCCCGATTCATAGTTCGTGTTAAATCAAACTAACTTTGTTTTGGCCTTAATCATGATTAGTTAGTTAATTAAGATGAGTTTAAGTCATGTCTTTAAAAAACCCGTCGCGATTTCACGATTTCAGAGATCGGATTTCATCGATGACATACTTCTCAACAACATGATCCCCGAAATCCCGAAAACGCTTAATCTCAATTAATTACTTCACTGAAATATTTTAAGTCTTAATTAACACGTCGCGATTTCGCGATTTCGGAGATCGGATTTCATCGATGACATACTTCTCGACAACATGATCTCCGAAATCCCGAAAAACAAAGTTTTCAGTCTTAATCTATGATTAGCACTAATTAACCTTTTTCCAAAACAGGATTAATGATAATCATTCTTTTTAAGTTTTCGTTCATGTTTCGCTTTCCAATTAAGTAAAGTGTCCCAAGTTTTCTTTAAAAACCCAAAGGCCCCAAAATACGAACATTAAATGCGTATCTCAGAAATATATCTTCTGCATTAAATGCCTTGAATTCTTGTTAGCTAGGTCAATCCTGTCACTTTTAAATGTATTCAAAGTGAGCATTTAAATGTCTATGTTTTCATTTTATCAAGCGCAATAAATACTTAGCTGAGCTCATTCATTCATTTTCTGTGACAGGTTTTCAATTTAACGTAAATTCATGGCACCGAAAAAGGCACCGAAGAAGAGTGAAGATACACAGGAAGGAGATATCATCTCCGACACCACACCACACGCTATAGACTCCATTAAATCTTGGACTCAAATCTCTGAATTTCTAGAATATGAACTCAAGAATGCTCATCCTGATTCTGAGAATCATTGTCGGGACATAGCTGAATCAGATCTTCATAAGATCGATGCGCGCCTGCGGCTTGTGGCATACAATGATATGATCAGTTGGGCCTCGGAAAAGGTCGATATCCCGATGAGGAGAATATTAAACGATCAAGGAGTTATCATCGACTCATTCAGGCCAAAACACATACACGTAATGTATAAACTCTCGCCAAATCCTAAACATACTTTTAATGCCGAATTTTTAGCAGAGTTTCAGAGGAAAGAATGCATTGAGGTAGACCGGACATATCCTGATATGATTAGAGAATGGTTGAAGTGTCCATCAAAGTTTAGAGCTGATACCCATGGGATTTATGCTACAACATCCTTGAATGAATACATGGTATATGTAGCCATTATGCTATGTAGACTTCTCGGGAGAAAAGATCCCTGCCATTTTCGTGCAGATTGGGTGCCCTTTCTAGAAGAAGCTTCAGAAGGGTATGCTTTTAACTGGCATAAGATTTTGTCAAATAACCTAACACAGGAAATCTCAAACTGCAAAGCAGAAAAATCAAAGGGACAACCAACAGCCTTTTACATGTCAGCATACATTATGGATGCAATATGCTATGTGACTCCTTTTCCCTTAATGAATTGGAGTTGGAACATTTCCTGTCCAGAACCCATTCATAAATATCACTCTACCCTTTGGGAAGAAAATGATAAGGATGCATTTTATGAAGTTTGTCATTTTGTTATAATTCCGATGCATAAAATATTTTGTGGATGCGAACCCCCTCGCATTTTTGATGCAATCACAAAAAATATTATAGCAATTGCCGACTGGTTTATTGAGGAGAATTTTTCCTACATTAGGGTTTACGGTTGTTCCATTCCCCCTCATGCACTCCCTAAATTCCTACCAGATAGATTGGTGTGCAGGGAGGTAGCCCATCAGATAGTAAAGGGCGACGTTGGATTAGAACTAAAAGCACATCATAAGAAGTCATGGCCAACTTTCCCTGTACATATTGGGAAATTTTCTTTATTAAATCTAGGCCATTCTAAGGTAGAGACTGAATCATTAGAAGAAGTGAAATTAGTAGATATTGAGCACAGAAAGTATGACCCCTACCAAGTAATAAGGAGGCATTTTATGCATTGTAATCTAAAATCCTATGAGCATGAAACATCCATCTATGATGATGTATTCAAGAATATTAAATCCTATGAGGAAGTATTGAACAGAGTATAGCCCATGCCACCTGACTCACAGACCTGATTCGCATCATTCCAGGGCCATAGGCGAAGTTGCCTACCCAAGAGTTTGCAGGGTGAAGTTTTGAACCGACCTCCCGAGCAGGAAGGGCCTCCCCCAGGGTTTGAAACAAATACACAGGACAAAGAAAATACAAAAGGCAAGATGAAGGATACTGAGATACCTTCCCAAGACACAGAGGGTTCCCAGACAAAAGAATCAGAGACAGGGAAGGAAAAAGAGTTGGAAACACCCCTAGAAATCCCTAAGGATGTTCCAGAAAAGACAGGAGGAACAACATCAACATAGCTCAGTAGTCCCATCACTTCCTTAACCCCATTGCAGTCAACTTATGGAACCCCCCACGAAGGATCTTTGTATGTCAGTGATCTAGAGCCAATTTCAAGGGATGAGATCCCTCCATCAGATTATTTTTTCAATAAAAAGAGAAGAGCAATCTTGAAACAGGAAATTCATCCGAGAGGAGAGGGGATGATTAAAAAACATAGGGTCATTATAGATGGAAAGAAGCTTAAAGATGGAGAATTTGCTACAGAGTTAGCAGGTACGATGGGAGCTATAGCATCGACAACTATATATTCTATTGGCAGTTTAACAACCATGCTCGAACAAAAAGACCAAATAATAACTCAGCTACAAGACAAATTGAAAGAAACTGAGAGAAATATCAGTTGGGGAATACAAAAAGGTCTAGAACAAGCTAGACTAAAAGATATTCAAGAAATTCAGAAAATGAAAACAGGCTTAGAAAAGGAAAAACAGATAATACAAGTCACACAGGCACAGGTCCAAAAGCAGGAAGAAGAAAATAAACAGTTACAAGATAAAATTAGTTCTATTACTAATCAAGTAGTAGAACTTGAAATTTTCAGGGCACAAGCATTGGGAATACATTTGAAGATAGAAGAAGAACAACAGAAAGTGTTTTTAAATATGGAAGTAGTCCAGAATTACTTTCAAGAAACAAATAAATCCTTGGAGAATGTTCTCCAGAAGGAAAGGGAAGCGAAAGCAGCCAGAACGACTTTCCAAAAGGCAGTATCCCTCTCAACAAAGGAAGAAGTCTGAAGGATTCAGAAATTATCCATTTCAGAACAGGTTAAAGGAGACGTAATACTTAAAGTGTGGGAAGCAGACCTGACCGAATATAAAAGAATAACCAAAGATGTCAATGATGATTTCCAGGGAATTTTTGATCTCTTAGAAAGGACTTCATTGAATATCAGAAAAAATGATTGTCCTGGATTATTAGGTGAGATTGACATTGCCAAGCACCAGCTAAGGTTCAAAAAAGAGCTGGAGGAAATGAAGATAGAGATCTCAAAAATTAAATTAATCAATATCACAGAAATCGACAAATGGATGGTGACACCAAACTTAAAGTTGCAAACTATTAAGTTCACAGGGAAGATGATAGAAGATCGTTTTCCTGAATTACAGAAAAGATTCTTCATATTTGAAGCAAAAGAGATACCAGACGCTCCCAATTTTTTTGTGAAATTTTTGGGAAAGTGTGTTTACTGTCTTGAGGCGGAGAAAGGAAGTTCATCAACACAAACGTAAAAGCATTTTTTTGAATATTTTCATCATTAGAAATTAGAAAAGAAATGTAAACGATTGACATTATTCATATATGTAACCGTAATCTTAGGAAGTTGGTTAATCACCAACGAGAAAATATTTGATGAAGATGTATAAATGCATTTTCAAAATACTGGGAAAGGGGCTTTTGATTTTTTGGGAGAGAGCCGATTGCATTAACAGTTTTCCAATCCATCATAATATATGATACAGACGAGATTCTGAATACTGCCAATTTGTAGCTATGTGTTCTTTAACCCTGTTTACCATACTTTATTATGTTTTTCGTTCAATGTTTTTCTAATGAATAATCAATTTGAATTTATCTGTAAACATCTTTTATAGTTTAGATTGATTCGGATATCAAATTATTTACAATTTTTCCTCTGAAATTGCTATCAGTGATTTTAAGACCTGTGAATCATTTGAACCTTAATACTTAACTTTTCATTAGAAATCTCGCTTTCCTTCCTTATTTCCTGTTACAATATGAGATTCTTTCTTGATTAAAGCCTCATATTTTTCAGTAGTATTTCTTTGTTATTTTATAATTCTCAAATTGTTGCAAATCCAAGAAACGACCTCGAATATATTTATGTTAGTGTTTTGAATTTCAAAACTATTTTTCCTATTCTCATCTCTTAAAAGATTGAAGTGACAATTGATTAAATTCTTTCACAATTAAATAAAATTTTATTCTCCATGACTGTCCCAAATAGTAGACAACCCAACATTGAACCTGGCCTTCAAGATCAAACCAGTATTGCTTTGAACCTATTTAATACCATCCTACAAACAACAACTAACCGGGTCGAATTAGAACGTTCATGGGATGCTATTGAGAGAGATATTAGCATCCAAGAACAACGGGAAGCTAGACAAAGACAGTTGAGAAACTGATTCTACTTCACCCTTCCTTTTCAATTCTTATCCTTAAGTTATTCTTTTTTACCTTTACGGATGCCTTGACGGTATACTTTACAGCCTTAAAGTATAAACTCAGGAACAACACCTACCACAAGAAGTAATGGGAGAACCAATATTAGTCACACGAGAAGGAACAAAAGTTTGAATAAAGGAAGGGTTAGAATCATTAGGCTAGCCAACAAAGAAGAATCCTTCACCTCCTACAACAAACAAAGGACTAGAATTCAGAATCCTAATATTTTTATGTAATGAGTGATCAAAACATTTGGAATGTTGAATGGAATCATATATGGTAGGAAATTTAGAGTCTAAGACATGAAATTGGGAAGAAGATTTAGATTTCTTATCTAAGGGAGGATTGGAATTCATTATTTTGTTCTAGATAATGTCCAACATGTTCCATTGTGAAACATTAAATACCATATCTCCACAGATGAATGCAACAGTATCATTTTGAACCTCCAACTATTGTGAACCCACAGTTAATGGGATGGGCATGTCCCCCACTACCAAATCCTTGAATACATTGAAACCCCCTTGTAAAATGCTTGAATCTTGTGACTCAGACCTAGACTTCACCTCCAATCCACCATGTTCCTAGGGATTCTCAATAGGAATGGACAAAGTAAGGGTATTTCCATAAAATACCATCACTTATGCTTCCTTAGCTTTCCATAATTTATTTTGAAATTTATTAACCCATTCTTCCACAACATGTCCATAATTACCACAGTGCACATATATGAAAGGGATGTTTAAGTAATCCAATATTTGAGTATAAGCCTCATCACCCACCACAAGTTCTATGGATTCAAACAAACCCAGTCAAATATCAATATCAATCACAATACAAGCCACCAAGAGTGAAGAACTAGATTTATAACTATCATCTACAATGATAAAATTTCCCAGAGCATCCCCAGTCACCTTCAATCTAGAACCGAACCAGAATTCAATAGGTAAATTGGGAAATTTGACCAATACTAGGGTACTATCTTGAAATTCTTCCTGAGCGTCAAACAATGGGTGACATGGTTTAATGGATAATATTGTCTTATCCATAAACCAAAAACCCTTAATGATTCAGAGTGAACCATCCTTGCTCTAGAAAATATATCATATCCAACCATGAGCCAACAAATGGAATATAGGGCCATAGCCAATAAGCGGTGCCCATTCTTGTTGGGTCCAAGAATTTATTTAAGACATAGAGACCCAATGACTGCAAAACTTACCAAACACTATTCGATAATCCAAATCTATTATCCGTCTTACCCTGAGATCCTCACCAACCACCAAGGAGACTCCTCATCCTCTCGATATGATTGCCTTTCATTTTTTCCTACTAGTGGTGATATTTTGGACCTTGGGCCAACAACTTTGCAACTCTGCAAGTTCTATTTTCTCCCCCACAAACCCTATACTTGTAACAATGTATGGATCTCTTCTGGTGGCCAAGTTGGAATCACTGATACCAAGGGTAGGAGTAATGGCCCCCTATGGAAAGAACCCAAAAATAAAAGTGTTCACATGGGATCCACCCTCCAATGTCAACATGGAAGGAAAAAAGGGTTTTTCATGACATATGTGATCCTCTTTGAAACCAATGGGACCAGAATCTAGTAAATGATTGTCAGACACTACATCAGCTCCATGTGTGATCCACTTCTCTAAGGTATTATTCAATGAAGGATTATCTGAACCCCCCCGCCCCCCCCATGACGATAGATGACTTAGTCTCTAAGTCTCCCAACAAGGAAGGTGAGAAGAAAATTTGGTCCTTAGAGATCGAGTCCTCTAAGTAGTCCATGAGCTGGATTTAATCCTTCATTGTTCCTCGGTGCCTTTAGCTTTTCTCACAAGTATCAATATACATTAATCTTCTTAGAACCCTAACTCCTCACAACCGAGTTTTTCTCTAGCGCATTTGATCCCATCTTTGAATTTTCACCTACCTGTTTCATTGTCTCTACAGTTGTAGATATCCCACCATAATAAGGAAAGACCTCGTAATTCCATGTAGAGAAATATGACTCTTTTAGGATCATCAATTTGTTCAAATTCAAATCATACAATTTTTTTTTTTTTATCTAATCTAATCGATTAGCTCCTTTGAATTTAGTTTTCTAGCATACACAACTATGTCCATTTTGGTATTTATTCCATATTTTTAATTTCTTGAATTACTCTTTCCTTTAGTGAAAGTGTGAGCCTAGGGTGTAGCTGTGAAATCTCTTGTTCCCTCTCTTCATTACTATCGTCATTTAGTTTTTTAGCCACTCCTCTTCATTTCACAATCTCCATGGACTCCACACTTCTTGTCCCTATAGCTAGAAACTCTATGATGTCATCTCCAACTTTTTCTCTTCATGGTCTTACATGTCCTCTTTCGACATGAATTATTATACATCATCTCTCTACCTTTATTTGTCACAAAATTTCTCTTCTATGCAAATTTTCTTTATCATCTCCCATATCTAGAATCTTCTTGTAGAATTATTTTCAACATGTAGTTAACTTAACCCCATAACTTTAGAGATTTCGCATTAAATACAATGCAAAACCCAAGAACACAAGAGAAAAGAGAGATAAAGCCTAAAAAATATAGAGTTATGTTTACTTGCCTGGCAACCTCCAAGAGAAATGCTCCAAATACAAAAAAAATTCTTGACAAAACATTACATATCCTTATATTCAATATATAACTATCCATAGAGAATCTTAACTACCTATGGACCCCTTCTAATGAGGGTCAACCAACTAATTTGGGCCTTATTAATAAAAATGATCATTTTTACAATGAGTGACTATTAACTAACTATTTAATTTGCCTTATTCAAAGAAGGTGGCTTATACATTAATAAAGTATCTAAGTAAGGGGGTTAGAGTAGGGCCCTAACACAACAACCAATAAACAAGGACCACACAACCACAAGTTGATCAAGGGAACAACAACAAAAAAAAAAAAGTGTGATACCAATTGATGCAATTGGGGATTACAAGGATCAAGTGCCTAATGCACAACGTCGATGGGAGTCTAATGAAATGGAAATGGGAAGAGTGTTCCTCCATTTTGATGAGGGAGAAATTGTCACGGGAAACAAAGAAGAGATCGGAAATAGAGTGAACGCGAAATCGGAAACAAAACAAAGATCGGAAATAGAGTGGAACATTATACAAAATAGACCAGAATTTGAGTTTAGTTCTGGGTGGATGAATCAACACAGACAAAGTAAAATAGAAGCCAGGTCTGATTTAGATATCAGAGCCAAGTTTCAATCCTGGGACCTGTGGGTTATGGACCCACCACGCTTCCGCTATGCCACTCTGATGGCAGATAAGTAAGTTTTTCTCTGCTCATTTGAAAGAGATGATTAACAACGATGCAGGATATACACTAAGTAGATGACAATTAAGGACACCTAATATCACTTAAACATCTCCGTTGTCGTCTAGTCCGGTTAGGATACCTGGTTTTCACCCAGGCGACCCGGGTTCAAATCCTGACAATGAAATAATCGATTTTGTTTTTGCCGGGATTATCGATTTTGTTTACAAGTTTGGATGAATGGGAATCATCAGTTTTCCGAGCAGATAGCTGAGAAAATTTGGAAGAATAACCGTTATGGTATGGTGAATTTTGTTTATTTGCATTTACTTGTTCATGGTCACAAATAGCTTAATTAAACTAAATAAAGAGTGGAGATTATATTTGGAAGTTTCATCTTAGTCTTATAGACTTTGAACTACATGAAAGGCCCTCTAAAGCCAAACAATGTCATCTTACTTAGGCTTTTGTATTTTCTAGCAAGGCTGAAGCCCTTGAGCACCTTTTTATGGTTCCAAAAAACAAAAAGTATTTTGAGATATGATCTTTGAATTATGTACCCAAGTTTTTTTCATGCAGTATTTAAGAATATATATACATAACCGTTGCCAAATAACTGTGAACATTTATGTTAATATATTCATGAATACAATGAAGGTGCAAGTATATTATTTATGTCTTTAATTCATTCTTATTCCATACAAGAAACCTTCGAAATATGGTTGATCTTATGTGCACCTCTTAAACCATCCTTGACATATAATGATGGTTGGGAATGGATAGTTAATGTAAGTTTCACATATCTCATTGTAATTTGTTACTTCGAAACTATGTAATGTTCAGGTTTTAAAAACCAAATAAAAGTTTTTTTTTTTTTTTTTGCATCCAACATTGAATCACAAGAACTAAAAGGAGGGGCAGTTTAAGAAGAGAGAAATAAGATAGAAAACAATTTAGATGTAGACAAATAAATTATCTACACAACAATGCAGAAGGAGATGAATCTCAGTGGCCTTCATCACAAAGAGCAAAAGGGTATGACAAAGTTGTTCCATATTAAAGATTCAGATCAATAAGAACAAAGTAGTTTCTCTATTTCAATCTGGTTCATGGGCCAATCTCATTAAATATGAACTAGTAAGTAATCTTGCCTTAGAGATGTATGATCACCATCATCCATACCCTTTGGGATGGGTGAAGAAGATAGTTTACCTAAACCAATAAGGTTGACACCTCAACAAATGGATGAAACAAGATCAAAATGATTATATTTCAATTGTGACAACAAGTACTGTAAGGGGCATAAATGCGGTGAAAATAAATTATTCTACATAGACGGTGAAGAGGAAGGAGATTAATAATTGGAACCATGACAAGACCCAAATCTAGAAGAGACTACTCCAACAATATCTTGTCATGCTTTGGTCAGTATCACTACTCCAAAAACCCTCAATATACAAGGATACATCAAAAAGAAAAAAGTAACAATATTGATTGATTCAGGTAGCACCCATAATTTCATCAATTACAAATTAGCAAAAGATCTCAATTGTTTTATATATCCTTCACTAGAGTTTCAAGTAATGATTGCAGATGGAGGTACCATAAATTGTTCATGGAAATGCCATAGTATTAAGCTCAACATGGGGGAGTATTTTCTTGATAGCCCCATGATTTCCATCCAAATGGGGGGTGTTGATGTTGTATTAGGTGTCCAATGGTTGCAATCACTGGGAATAGTGGCCTTTGATTTTCAAATATTTTTATGAGATTTTCCTCAAATGGCAAGGAAATCGAGCTTAGTGGTATCCAAGGGAAACCATCTAAAGTGATAAGCTCTAATAGTAGCATGAAAAAATTACTAAAAAAGGGACACCAGGGTGTAATTGCACAATTGTGCTCACTTGATGCTCAAACATCTATAGCCCTGACTCCATCAAATCTACAAATAATTATCAACAATCATTCCAAGGTATTTGGTGAAATGCCTAAGGGTCTTCCACCTACCCGAGACCATGACCATGATATTCATTTGCAACCAGCAAGTGTACCGCCTAACATTAGGCCTTATAGGTATCCATATGCACAGAAGAGTGAGATTGAATGCATGATCCAGGAAATGTTAGAGGCTGGCATCATTCAACATAGCCAAAGTTCTTTCTCTTCACCAGTGGTGTTGGTTACAAAAAAAATGGCTCATGACGTATGTGTCCAGATTATAGACAACTCAACAAAATGACCATCAAAAATAAGTTTCATATCCCTGTCATTGATGAATTATTAATGAATTACATGGAGAAAAATTATTTACTAAGTTGGATCTTCATTCAGGATATCATCAAATCAGAATGAGACAGGAAGAAATTCCTAAAAAAACTTTTAGAACACATGAAGGTCATTATGAATTTTTGGTTATTCCATTTGGACTAACTAATGCACCGTCAACATTTCAAAGCTTGATGAATTCTATTTTCAAGCCCTTCCTTAGAAAATTTGTGTTAGTATTTTTTGATGACATACTAATCTACATCAAATCTTGGGAAGAGCATGTACAACATATTGACAAAGTATTACAACTATTGGAAGAGCAACAACTTTATGCAAAGCCTTCCAAGTGTTCCTTTGGGATTCAAGAAGTGGAATATTTGGTTCATATTATATCTCATGAAGGTGTAAAAGTGGACCCTAACAAAATTAAATCTATAAGGGAATGGCCAATTCCCAAAACCTTGAAGAAACTTAGAGGATTCTTAGGATTGACAGGCTATTACCGTAAGTTTTTCAAGAACTATGGTCAAATAGCAGCACCTCTAACAACATTATTAAAGAAGGAAGCATTTTCTTGGAAAGAAGAAGCAACCAAATCTTTTGAAAAACTTAAGGAGGATATGTGTACAACTCTCGTCTTGACCACACTTGACTTCACAAAAACATTTATTGTGGAGTGTGATGCCTCAGGCCATGGAATTGGTGCAATTTTAATGCAGGAAGAAAGGCCCATTGCCTTTGAAAGAAGACAACTTAAAGGAAAAAACTTAGTCAAACCCATTATGAAAAGGAAATGTTGGCCATAATACATGTAGTTCAGAAATGATTCCCTTACCTAATAGGAAGACACTTCAAGGTCAAAACAGATCATGACAATTTGAAGTACTTTTTGGAGCAACGATTATCTTCAAAAGAACAACAAAAATGGGTTACAAAGATGTTGGGTTATGAATTTGAAATTATATACAAAAAATGAAAACATAATGTTGTGGGAGATGCCCTTTCCAATAAAGAAGAAGAAACATAAGGTTCACTATGTGCTATTTCTAGTCCACAATCGGATTGGGTGGAAGAAGCAAAGATAGAATGGAATCAAGATCAAGAGGTATGCAAGATCATTCAAAAACTACATGAACACCCTAGTTCAGTAGAAACGTTTGTACTGAACTAAGAAGTCCAAACTCAAACGTTTGTACCATAGGGTCTAGGTATGAAGACCCTAGACCCTAGACTCAAACTCAAAAACTACATGAAGACCCTAGAACCTAGGTATGAAGACCCTGTGGGATTCTTGAAAACATACCACAGGGTCAAGAGGGATTTTTTATGGGAAGGTCTTAAAAATGATGTTCAAAATCAGAATGTCTAGTCTGCCAACAAAATAAAGGAGAGACAATCAAGATTCGAGGTCTCCTACAACCATTAGCTATACCAAGACAACATTGGGAAGCATTTTCCATGGATTTTATTACAGGTTTACCAAAATCAGAAGGAAAGACCATCATCATGGTGGTAGTGGATAGACTAACAAAGTATGCCCATTTTTTCTCTCTTTCTCATCCTTTTAAAGCAAGCAAAGTAGCAACAACATTCATGGAAACAGTTCAAAAACTACATGGAGTCCCCAAGATTATTGTAAGTGACATAGACCCAATTTTCATGAGAAATTTTTGGACTGAATTATTTTCTTGTTTTGGTACTCAATTGGCTCATAGTTCATATTACCACCGTCAATCTGATGGGAAAACTGAGATTGTGAATACATGTCTAGAAGGATATCTTCGTTTCTTTGCATCCGATGAACAAAGACAATGGGTCAAGTGGTTTCCCTCAGCGTAATGATGGTACAACACATCCTTCCATACTTCATCAAAAATGTCCCCATTTCTGGCACTTTATGGATATCATCCTCCATCCATCGCATCACCCTTGAAAGGGAATGCAAAGGTTCAAGCAATGGAGGACCAAATACGAAACCAACAAGAGGTCCTAAAACTGTTGAATGACAACTTGGTTATGGCACAAAATAGGATGAAACAACAAGTAGATCAACATCGCAGGGAAAGGGAATTTGAGGTGGGGGATTGGGTATTTCTAAGTCTACAACCATACAAACAAATGTCCCTAAAGAAAAAAAAAGGACAATAAAATAACACCCAAACATTAGGGCCCCTATAAGGTTTTGCAAAGGATTTGAAGTATGGCTTACAAATTAGAGTTGCCTCCATCTTCACATGTACATCCAGTATTCCATGTTTCTTGCTTAAAGAAGGTCATCGACAACAAGATCCCAGTACAAACAATTTTACCAGAGCTCAATAAAGAAGGCCAAATCATACTAGAGCCAGAAACAATCATTGAAATGAGAATTAAGCAGCTAAGAAATCGAGCAATTACAAAATACCTCGTCAAACGGAAGAACCTACTAGTGGAAGAGGCGACATGGGAAGATGAGTTCTTCATGCAGAAGCATCCGTGGTTAGACAAGTGTTGAGGAAAACACTTGTTTGAAGGGGACAAACATGTTAAGCCCTAGAAAAATCCCCATGATATGTATAAAACCCCTTATTATGCCCTAGATAGAGAATTATTACATTTCTAGTAGGTCGGCTAGAACCCTTCTTTGCACCCTTTCATTGTAATTGTAACCCCTTGTCTCCTCTATATATTTATATCAAGGAGATCTAGTATTAGGAGGATCTTATCTCATCTCATATTTTGTTTTGAACTTTATATCTTGTTAAGGAGGTTTCCCCCTGGAAGTGGACTGGATTTTATTGATTTCTTATCATTTTTAAGGCTTGGGTCATAACAAAATGATTCGATAAGGGTCAAAGTGACAAGCTTCATCTAATTTAAAATCATATCTCTAATATATCGGTTTCCTCCATGTAGACTTTCATGTTAGAAAATTCATAGTTGGAAAAAGAGAAAGGGGGTAGAAATAAGCATTTTTATTTCTATCTAAGAAATTGGATGCCATCCACATGTGGCATATGTCTAACATGCTCAGGTGCAAATAACATGGGAGAGAGAAAGATAGAGATCTTGTAGGGCTTGATCTCTACTCCATAGATAATGATCACTATATACTCCTCATTCTAGTACAAATATCCCCTTCTAAATTTTGTGTTGAGCTATAAGAAGGCTCTAAATTCTATTATAACCCAAAGGTGGTATATAAGCCATTATAATACAAAACTAGAGTAGTACAAATTATTTAGATACTCTCTAAAACTTTTCATAAGAGGATTTTATGGTGAAAAAACCACATAATATAAGATCCCCTTATCATCAACCTTTTGGATACCGAGATATTCAAAGCTATAACACTCATAGAAAATGATTAAATAGACCAAATAGGATTGCAATTTGAACACTTTGTCAATTTGAAATTGAGACAACTAGCCATGAGAAAAATGTGCATTAAAACTAGAATACCTAAACATTAAGAAGAAGTTGTTGGGAGTGTGAATAGATCCTATCAGAGATAACATGCAAGGATCCACAAATTCATCATTATCTCTCCCAAGCACAGTTGAGAACATTGAAATGGTGTCTCTACCCAATTTTGGAAAAATATTAGATTGTTAAGGGGGCTATGTATCTAGAAACCTCTGATTTTTAGGTAAAATACAAGAGATCAAATCCCTTTTTGGTTAGAAAACACATTAGCATGCCTATTGGTTTGGACATCAATGTCTAGTTTAACAAGACCTTTGGGAGCATATAATATATTTTCAATCGCTGAAATAGACACAAGAAAAATGGGTCTAAAATTATCATAAGATAAAACTTCCTTTCAATCCATCTCATAATTAAACAAAATTTTACAAATGGGGGGAAGCCATTGGATAAAATAAATTGATCTAGGCCAAATTCCGAGTGTTTGAACTTAGTTTTTCTATTGAGAAATTGATTGTACAAATCATATCTTGAAGTTCTTTCTTTGTCTTGCCTTAATCTAGGATCACAAAGTTTGGAAAACATATCTTTGAAGTTTTTTTCAACAAATGACACATTATCAAACTCTTCTATTGAACTCTAGGAAGGATAATAAGCAAAGGAAAAATCTATGAAGATTAGGCTTTCGTTCTTATCATTTTGAAAACGTTTGTGAGAAGAATAAAAAATATTGGGAAAAAACAAGGAATTGGGATAAAATCTTACTAACTGGATAGATGACAACAACAACGATAGGAAGACAAATAAATAATTCTATGAACGATTCAATCACATGAGGTGTATTTATGCTAAAATTGAGAATGGACCCTGTTATCACATGGAATTGATTGGGTCAATTCAAACTTAGGTTTTTTTATTTTTATCCTTAGTGTTGTTTAGTTTTTACTTTTGTCCTCTTCCTTATAGTCTTTTAGGTTTTAGCACAAATAAAGTTAGTGTTAATGTTGTCCCAAACCCTTGGTTTATGTCTTCATTTTCATGACAAGGTTAGACAAGCCATCGTCCTTATGCCTCCACTGCCACCCTGACACATCACCACATCCACGATGTACTAAAACCCCTCCACTTTGTCCCTCTACCTGTTAGAAGGTCAAATCAAGTTCTTTGTGTATACTTCCATCTCATCAGACATTTCGTAGCGCATCCCAAGTACACCTTGCTCTCATCGCCATAATTGCACTTATGATTCTTTGTCAGCCGATCTCCTTGTTTTCAACACTCATGTTTTTAAGGAAATAATCAGGGATTTCATCATTTAAAGTTTTTCTAACTGTTTTTCCAAGATTTCAAATTGCTTCTAGCTCGGCACTGCAAAAACAGGTGTTTTCAGACAGGCGCTACTGAAATTGCTACAAACTGGCTGGAGAAAGTGAGTTGGAGGTTAGACCAACTGCAGGTGGATTTGTCCAAGCTCAATCCTATCAATTTCCAATTCTCATCCTCTAGGTTCTCCATGAACATTTTAAGATCTGTTGAAGGACAGTAATGATGTTTTATCATTTCTTCTCCTAGGCGTTGCGAACTGATGGTCCATGCTACCAACTCTCCCTCTTACCTATGTTATCACAATTCTCACCCAACTGCAGAGCTCTCAGTCTCTTTTACTAAAGATTAAGAAAACCCTATTGTTAGGCCACCTTGTGTATCCATTACTTGGCTTGTGTTGCTTATGCTGTGAATTCCCTGTTTTGGCGCCGAAAACCCTATGCAACAAATCAACATTGTTATTCACTTACCTCACAATCTGTACCAACTGGTTACCATTAAGATTTCCATTCTAATTTCAAGTCTAAATTTTATCTATTTTGGAAATTGAAAAGAACTTTGTTGATAAAGTTATGATGATTTTGTAAAAGTGAGGGTGAGGTATTGAACAAAATATTTTGTAGCAAGCTTTCTCCCCTTATCTCCTTTTTCCTGTGTAGTCTTCTTTCATTTACTGACTATCAGTTGTCATTTCATAATCTTGGAGGCCAAATAGGCTGAAGAACATTAAAACCTTAGATAGAAACCAACTTTGAAAAAGATTATCCATCCAAACCCTAAGACCTATGTCTTTTTGTTTAGCCACTTGCATCACTCAGATTGTTGTCTTAGTTTTCTTCCTATAACATCAATGTATACTCCACAACAAAATAAGTCTCACAAGGGTGGGGGCATAGTGAGGATTGAACCTTATGAAATGCAGTTGTTTGTTGTTGAACCTCTGATCAAGGAGGTCTTCCAAAGAAAACATTGAATCACAATAACTAAAAGGAGGGGCAATTTAAGAAGGGAGAAATAAGATAGAAAACAATTTAGATGTAGACAAAGAAATTCTCTACACAACAATGCAGAAGGAGATGAATCTCAGTGACCTTCATCACAAAGAGAAAAAGGATATGACAAAGTTGTTCCATATTAAAGATTCAGATCAATAAGAACAAAATAGTTTCTCTATTTCATTCTGGTTCATTGGCCAACCTCATTAAAGAATACCTAGTAAGTAAGATTGCCTTAGAGATGTATGATCACTGTCATCCATACCCTTTCATATGGGTGAAGAAAGAGGTGGATTTAAAAGTTATTAATCAACATAAGTTTAGATTTGTTATTAGTGCAAATTTAGTTTATGATTTAGAGGCCAATGCAATGCTTCCTAATCTCTACAGTGTAGTGTTTGGTAATCGCTACATGTATATGAGGGATGCCATCCTCATGAGAAGGGTCAATAAAAACCTCTTGGTCAAGGATAGTTAATATTTTTATCATCGATGCACATAAGACGAAGTCTAAAGTATTTTAGATGAGAAATCACCAAGATAAGAGATTGATTAGCTCAAGCAAGAAGTATGTATTTTTTTCCTGGAGAAAAAGGTAGAAAAACATTGACTCAGTGGGTGTAAAGGCATTCTTCGAAGAGGGTACAAAAGAAAAAAAAATGTTAGGTGGAAGAGCTTTTGCAAGCGTAGATAAAAGTTTTATGTAAACCAGAAAGATGCCACCTAAGAGGGAAGTAAAGAACAAAATACATGTTAAAGTGTGCCTCTTCCCCATAGTTTTCTTTCTCATCAATCTGACCTATCTCTAATAAAACAATTATGGTCATTTGAACAATCAAATTTCGTGTTTATGTCGAATCCTCTCTATCTATTGATTGAACTTGTGTGGGTGGATGTTTCTTAGTAAGGTTGATAGTAGTACATAACATTCTCAGGTAAATAATCCATCCTAATTCAAAATAAGATTCTCCTTTACCAAACATAACATTGTACATGAATTCCATATGATTTCATATAAATAAAGTCAAATATCGTGTATATGCCTCCATCATTATTAATTTGTTATAAAACGGTCACACATTGGATTGATACAATAGATATCTATCAAAATTCATAACTCCTGCCTCACTCATTTTTAAAAATTGAAGGGTACCTAACATATCAAGAAAAAGGGAGGTAATCAATAAAAAAAAAAACATTTCTCGTTGAGCATAGGCATGGGAATTTAGCATTTCTTGTTGAGTATGGGCATGGGATTTTTTGACCAAAGGTTAGTTGTGCTGTGTATATAGGTCCCCGAATCTAGAGGGACTTTCACATATAAGGAAACCCGCTTATGATATGAGAGAAATACTAGGATGATCCACGAGCTAGTGGAAACATCATCACTCAAAATTGATCTTTACATCGAAAATCTCTTCAATTATTTTACCATAAAATCAGGTCCAATTCTTTTATTGTTGCTTGAGCAATATTTCCATTTTTTTGTTTGGGATCTTATAGGTTCCAATTTAATATTGTTTGATAACTATCTCCCTACATATTACCTAATATATGATGCTTCTCTCTCTCTTTTTTTTTTTATGTATGGGAAGACATCTCGTACTCATATATAGTTTTCAAGATGGAGTTGCTCTGTGAGAGATTGTTCACGTCTCTTCTTCTCCCCCACTTATGAGGGTAGTAACTATTATTCCCTACCCAATTAGGGAATATAGAATCCATTTCCCCAATTATAAGGGTATTAATTATTATTCCCTACCCAAGCAAGGAATATGGTAATTCATTTCCCCAATTATGAGGGTAGTAACTATTATTCCCTACCCAACTAGGGAATATGATAATCCATTTTGGTTGAAAACTATGCTTACTTTTAATGAACTGGGTTACTGTCCATTTAAACTATAGTTTTTGGTGATATATTCCATCAAAACCCTTTTCTTGTGTGACTTCGGTTTGTTTTTGGTTTTCCAGAGTTAGTAAACTCAACGATGGAGGGAACAAATTCCATTGCAAATCCATTAAATGTGAGTGCCATGTTTTGCGATAGCCCCTGAAAATTATCCGTGTCTTCCCTCCTCCTCATCTCCTTCAGTTCCTAGTAGCCAAAGTTTTCAAACTCAGAGGAAGAGAAGCAAAATGACAATCAAACAATGATGCAGGGAAATTTGTGGGGTTCTACATACCCTTCTCACTATTTAATGACTTGTGAATGAACCCTAATGAATTTGGGTTACATATATGAGTGTTACAAGTGAAAGGCGAGTCTCTACACGAGAGAGTGAATGCATCGATATCGATTTGATGAGAACTATATTGTGATGAAGTTCCTATTAACTTGAAGGGTTTTATGATGACCATACACCTTTGTTGGTTGTGGAGACTGATTATCTTCCTGATTCATAGGTCTTTGTTTGTAGCCATGTTTATACCCCAAGAAGACTTTACACCCCAGAAGAATGTACACTCATCCATGCGGGGGAGTGCAGGGGTGGTTACCCCCCATACGGGGTTCGGGGGAAAGTGGGGGTTCGTGGGTGAAGCCCCCGAAGGTAAAATTGCCTTGTAAATGTATATTGTAATTTCATACTAAATCTGGACCATTCATTATAAGGTCACAGATATGACGGTAGAAGTTATGTTAGGGATTTTTTCCCTAGAAGGGAACCCTCTTTTTTGAGAGAAATGTATTGCGGCTATGTATCATTGTGAATATTGTATTCTGTGTGAGGAGACTATGAGAGAAAGAAGAGCAATTTATAGTGGGTGTGTTGTAGGTTGTATCCCCTCATTTGTTGGATAATAATAAAGGAAGGACCTAGCTATTTCTCTGGTGGACGTAGCCCAAACTGGGTGAACCACGTATATCTATGTCTCTATTGTATTTTGTATCTTATGTGTTTTATTTCTGCATTTGTTTTATTTTATTGCTCTGCAATCCTATTTTTCAAACAACTGGTATCAGAGCGAAAAGTAACTCGTAGGAAAAAAGGGTTCCTCATTTGAGTGGGAGCAATGGAGGAAGATGGAAAGTTTAGGGTTGATAAATTTAATGGCAAAAACTACCAGTTATGGAAGATGTAGATGGAAGATTATTTATATCAGACGGATCTATTCCTACCATTGGATGGAATAGAAAAGAAGATGACAACCATGAAGGATGAAGAATGGGAGGTTCTTGACATAAAGGCACTAAGAACGATACAACTGAGCTTGGTAGCGTTGGTGGCTTTCATTATTTCGAAATAAAAGATAATGAAGGAGTTGATGGACGCATTGGCTAAACTGTATGAAAAATCCTCAGCGTCCAATAAGGTGTTTATAATTGAGATTATTTAATATGAATATGTCAGAAGGTGGGTCTATTGTAGATCATTTAAATGAATTTAATATAGTTACTAATCAACCAAGTTCTGTAAAAGTGGACTTTGATGATGAGGTCAGGGCTCTTCTAATCTTGTGCTCATTGCCAGAAAGATGGAATGGCTTGGTCATGGCTGTAAGTAACTCTGTCTCTGGTTCAAACACTTTAAATTTGATGATGTTGTTGGTGTTATCCTTAGTGAGGAAATGCGATGGAAAAGAATAGGTGAGACATCAGGTAATGCGTTAAACATGCAGAACATGGGAAGACAAAAGGATAGAGGAAAGGGCTCAGGGAACCACAAGAATTCTAAGAAGGGAAGATCCAAATCCAGACTTGGAAAGATAGAGTGCTGGAATTGTGGAAAGAAAGGACATCTGAAGAAAGACTGCAAAGCTCCAAAGAAACAAAGAGATGGACAACAGGAGAAAAAATAGGAAGCAAATGTAACAGGTGATGTGTTACAAGATGTTTTGATTATTTCTGTAGATAACATTTCTGAGTCTTGGGTAGTATATTCAGGGGCTTCATTTCATTCCACACCCCATAGGAAACATTTTCTATACTATTTTCAAGGTGATTTTGGATAGGTTCATTTGGGTGATGATGCACCATGAAAAATTGTTGGAATGGGAAAGGTAAAAATAAAGCAAAGGAATGAAAACCAATGGTTGTTGAAAGAGGTAAGACATGTTCCAGATCTAAGGAAAAATATAATTTCAACATGGTAGTTGGCAAGTGAAGGTTTTATATCGATATTTACAGATAAGGTGTGGAAGGTCACCAAAGGATCATTGGTGATAGCAAAATGATAGAAGGTAGGTACATTGTATTTATGTACTGGTAATATTGACTCTTCTATCTCTTTAACTTCCACATGAGTGGATACAACATTGTGGCATCATAGGCTTGGACACATGAGTGAGAAGGGGATGAAGATACTTAACAAAATAAAAAAAATTCCAGATCTTAAAAAAATTGATTTGGATTCTGTGAGCATTGTGTTTATGGAAAACATAAGAGAGTTAGATTTCTCAGAGTCAGAAAAGAAAAGAAGTGTGAAAGGTTAGATCTTGTGCATACATATGTATGGGGACCAACTCAGGTATCATATCTTGGTGGCTCTCGTTATTATGTTATTTTTATTGATGATGCAACTAGAAAAATTTGGGTTTATTGCATTCGACAAAAATATGATATTTTTGATACTTTTAAGAAATGGAAAGCTTTGGTTGACAATGAGACAGGAAAAATGTTGAAGTGTCTCAGATCAGACAATGGAGGTGAATATTGCAACAAGGATTTTAATGATTATTGTTCATACCATGGGATTCGTATAGAGAAGACATTTCCATGAACACCACAAGAAAATGGTGTGTCAGAAAGGATGAACAAGACAATCATGGAGCATCCAAGGAGTACCAAATTGCATGTTGGTTTTCCCTTACAGTTCTGGGAAGATGTTGTAGATATTGTTGTTTACTTAATAAACAGAGGACCTTCAAGCTCTTTGGATGGTGGAATTCCAGAGGAGGCATGGATAGGTAAAAAGGTAAAATATTCTTTTTTGAAGACTTTCGGTTGTGAAGCATTTGTCCATATTGATAAAGAAAATGTAACAAATCTTGAGGCAAAAATCCAAGAAGTGTACCTTTATTGGATACGGTGTTAATGATTTTGGTTATCGCTTATGGGATTATGAAAATCAAAAAATTATTAGGAGTAGAGATTCCATATCTAATGAGAAGGTCATGTACAAAGATCAGTTGCAGGGAAAGATACAAGAAAATGAAAAACCAGAATACACAGTTCTTGATGAGATCATCGAAAAAGAAATTCCAAAGGGAACCGAAAATCAAAATGTATAACAACACGAGAAACATGTACCTCAAACTCCTGCAAGTATTGTTAGAAGATCTATCAGGTTAAGTAGACCCCCTGAACAATACTCTCCTTCATTGTATTATTTATTGTTGGTTGATTCTGGTGAACCAGAACGTTATGAAGAGGCAATGCAGGTAGACAACAAAAACAAGTGGGAGCAAGGAATGAAAGAGGAAATAGATTCCCTGGTAAATAACCAAACTTGAGATTTGGTTTAGTTGTCTGCGGGAAAAAGAGAATTATAGAATCAATGGGCTTACAAGTTGAAGGAAGAAGATGGAGGAAAAAAGCGGTACAAGTCTAGACAACTTGTTGTAAAGGGGTTTGCAAAAAAGAAAGGTATAGATTTTGATGAAATATTTTCTCCTATTGTTAAAATGATTTCAATTGGGACTATTTTAATTCTTATTGCAATAGAATATTTACATCTTGAACAATTAGATGTAAAAAAAACTTTTCTCCATGGGGATTTGGAGGAAGAGATTTATATGCAACAACCACATCGGTATGAGGTCAAAGGGAATGAGAATTTGGCATGCGGGTTGAAGAAGAGCTTGTATTTCCTAAAGCAAGCTCCAAGGCAGTAGTACTTGAAGTTTGACATGTTTATGACAGAACAAGGTTATAGTAGATGTCATTATGATCACTGTGTTTATTTTAAAAAGATAGAAAATTGAAGCTATTTTATCTTTCTATTGTATGTAGATGACATGCTTGTTGCAGGGTCTAATATGAAGGATGTAAATATGCTCAAGAAGAAATTAGCTAATTCATTTGCGATGAAGGATTTGAGTGCCACAAAGAAAATCCTTGGTATGAGAATAACAAGAGACAGGAAAAATCACAAATTGACATTGTATCAGGGTGAGTACATAGAGAAGGTGTTGGAGAGGTTTAGAATGAAGAATGCAAAACCAATTAATACACCTTTGGCCAGACATTTCAAATTAACTAAGGAAATGTGTCCCAAGAAACAGGAGGAGATATAATACATGTCCAAGGTCCCTTATTCATCAACAGTTGACAGCTTGATGTATGCAATGGTTTGCATAAGACCATATATTGCACATGCAATGGAAGTTGTGAGAAGGTATATGAAAAATCCAAGTAAAGAACATTGGGAGGCAGTAAAGTGGACTATCAGGTATTTGAGAGGTACTGCTAATCATGCATTATGTTTTGAAGGTTCAGACATTGTTCTACAGGGATATGTTGATTTAGATATGGCAGGTGATGAAGATAGAAGGAGGAGCACCATAGGGTATGTTTTTACTGTAGGTGGAACAACAGTAAGTTGGATTTAGAAACTGCAAAAGGTTGTTTCACTTTAAACAATAGAAGCAAAGTATGTTGCTGCTACATAGGCTAGTAAAGAAATTATTTGGTTACAAAGGTTTATGGAGGAATTGGGAAAGAAGCAGGAGAATAGTAGGTTGTACTGTGAAAATGAAAGTGCCATTCATCTTGCAAAGAACTCAACATTCCATTCGAAGACTAAGAATATATAGCTCAGGTACCATTTCATACGATCTGTCTTGAAAGATGGACATTTGAATTTGGAAAAGATCCACACTAGCCAGAATCCTGCAGACATGTTAACAAAGGGAGTAACTGGGGAGAAACTGAGTTCCTACTCAGTTTCAGTTGGTCTTAAAGCATGAAGATGAAGATGAGAAATTTTTCAGGTCCAAGAAGGATCATAGTCTAGTAGATACAACAATAGTGGAGTTGTTGAGATTAATCTCCAAGTGGGAGATTGTTGGTTGTGGAGCCTGATTATCTTCTTGATTTAGAGGTATTTTTTTCAGCCGTGTTTATACCCCATGAAGACTTTACACCCCGGAAGAATGTACACTCCTCCACATGGGGGAGTGTAGGGTGGGTTACCCCCCTGTGGGGGTTTGGGAGCGAAGCCCCCGAAAGAAAATTTTCCTTGTAAACGTATATTGTAATTTCATAGTAAATCTAGACCGTTCATTATAGGGTCACAGATCTGATGGTAGAAGTTATGTAAGGTTTTTTTTCCCTAGAAGGCAACCCTCTTTTATGAGGGAAATGTATTGCGGCTATGTATCATTGCGAATATTGTATTCTGTGTGAGGAGACAGTGAGAGAAAAAAGAGGAAGTTACAATGGGTGTGTTGTAGGTTGTATTCTTTCATTTGTTGGATAATAATAAAGGAAGGACCTGACAATTTATCTGGTGGACGTATCCCACATTGGGTGAACCACGTATATCTGTGTCTCTGTTGTATTGTGTATCTTGTGTGTTTTATTTCCTCATTTTTTTATTTTTTTTATTGCTCCGTGATCTTGTTTTTCTAACAAACTTGATAATCCAATAGTGATGGCCATAATCAGTTTGAAGGCTATGAATTGATCCAAAAGGCAACAAATTCAGAATTAAGGATAAATTGGGGGTTTCCAAAGGCACGTTGGAGGCATAGTTAAACCCTAACCATTTATCATTGATCATCAGAATATATCAACGACTGAGAATGAGTAATCAGACCATCCAATAAATCTGTGAAAAGACCAGTGATTAAGTGTTTTGGTGACTTTATATTCCTGGTGCCCAGTTGTACAAGTGTTTTTGGTTGATGGAGCTTCAACCGGAAAAAACTTCAATTACAAGAGGATGTGTGAAGGGGAATACCTGGTGGCTAGTTAAACTAGAACAGAGAAAACTGTTAAAGGAAAATAGTTAAAGATCCAGGACTTGTTGAGCCGGTGGTCGGTGGTTGGTTAGAGTTATTCCCCCAATGGTTTGGTTAAATGGTGATCTCAATTGCCCAGTGGTTCCGATGGCCAGTTGAAAGGCTTTCAATCGAAATAGAAATTAAATGTGGGTGTTGGTGTGAAGGTATTAAATTGATGGTTCTAGTGGACCAATTAAACCATTGGTCAGTTAACTATAATGTTCCAAAAGAGAATTAAAGTCGTTTTAAATTTGATCCGTGTGAATAATCCTTGATATAGGATAAAGCCTTGGGCATATGGGCTTGTAACGCTCAAGTGTTTGGTATTAAATGAAACCAACCATTCATTGAGGATTTTGTGCAGGTACAAGGGGGGCATGCCTCCATCAATTGGTATCAGAGCATGACCGTCCTGAATTTGGTTTAGTTATTAGAGAAGGTTATTTTTACATGTTTGAAGAAGGAAAATCATAGATTTACAAACACAGAAAAAAGAAGGATTCAGAACAAAAAATGGAGCAGATCGAAACCTATAAGGAAGAAAGGAATTAGATGAACAGAGAAGCAACTTCTAAAGATGAAAATTTGATGAGATCTAGTAAGTAAACATGGTATTTATGTCCTACAATTAATTATGGACATAGTATTTTTGGCAGGTAGCAGCAGGAGAAAGAAAATTTGTGGCAAAACCCCTTACAGAAGAGGAAGTTGGAACAGAGAAGGAAAGAATAACAACTTCTAGATATGGTTGGGTAGAAGTTGTTGATGCAACTCCATAGTTGTCATTGTGGGTAGAGTTGTCTAGAAGAATAAGTGCATGTGAAGCACTTAGGATATTGTGAGTAGAAGTGCAGAAGCCTAGAGGAGCATACAAAACTTAGAAGGTTCCAGAGGAGAGAACCAAAGATACCAAAAGGCCAAGTTCAAGAGAGAAACTTGGTGAGGTATTTTGTAGCAGGGGGAAAGAGACCTATTACTGCAAAGGCTATTTGTAACTCACTGTTGAGCATTGTGAAGCTCGGAGAGAAGAGATGACTAGAGACAGTCAAAGGAAGGATTTAGGAGAAAGCCACAGAAATATGGAAACAAATGTCAATAATTTAGGCATTCAAATAGAGATAGTTGAGATGAAGGAACATCTCAATGTGATGATGAAGTTGCTACAAGAACGAATGAAAAAATACCAAAGATGTGGATGAAAGTTGAGGAAGAGTGTCAAATGGCCTATATGGTGCAATTTATTGCAAGGAAGATGAAACATAAGTTGAGGTACATATTTAGTGATTAGATAAATACAAATAAGAAACTCAGAGAAGATAAGTACATGAAGTATTTTGGAGCAAGAAAAACAATTCACTTTTTTGAACCAAAATAGGGAGAAATGCTTGAAGAAGAGGATGAGGTTCAGAATGAATATCTCATGAGTTTCTTGGAGATTTTAGTCCAACAAAAGAAAATTGTTTCAGAAGCATCAACATAGACTCAAGAGTCTCATGTTCTTAAAACTAATGAATTGTATGTATATGCAGGCTGCACAAGTCATGAAGATGGACAATCATTAAAAAATATCATAAAGATAGAGGAGAATGCATAATTGTCTAAAAAATACAAAGACAAGAGGAATTCAATAGAGGAAATGAAAGGAATCAACCTTATGACAGAGAAAAATATTTCAGGAGGAGGGAAACACTCAGATATAGTGCCCATAGATTTCAATGAAGAATTGGAATTCCTATAAGACTGGCTAGAAAAACCTAAGGTTGAAGAAGGACATACAAGGAAATAAATTACAGATATTGAGGTAATGGAATTACCTTTAGGAGATCCAGATTTGTTAAATAAATGTGAATGTATGCTGACATGTAATGAATAAGGGGTTTTCTTTGAAGACAACAACATAATTCTAAGAAATAAGTCTCTACAAGAGAACAGGGTGGATGAAGACCACACCAAAATTGTAGACCCAGTTGTTGAACAAGATAGGATCAAGGGAGCATCAAGTCAGCATAATGATTTTGTGAACAAGGAGAAAGACATCCATTTGAAGAAAATCAAGCACCATGTGGATTCTTATGATTATATTTTGAGGCATCCATATGCCTTACTGAAGTATGAATAAAATCTTGAATAGAATGCACAACAAAGAAGTGTAGAACACAATTTTGTTTTGAAGGACAACCAAGAGAACAAATATGTTGTTAAAATCAACAAAAGTTAAAGTACTGATAATGAATACAAATCTCAAGGATATGCATATGAATGATTAAATGTAATTAGAGTTGGAAGGAACCCCTTCAAATGGGTGAAAAAAAGTAATACTGGAGATGAAATTTTATTTCATATATAATAAGAGGATGCAGAGAAGGAAATTTTCTTGAGGGACAATGAGGAGATTAAAGGTACCAAGTGTAACCAAGGAATTATAATAAGTGAACTAGAAGTTCAAGGAATGGTAATTCTACATAAAGTACATGAAGGGGAAACAATCTACACAATTGTGGTGGACAACAAGAGAGACAAGCAAGTTGTGTTAGAAGTGACACTTATGAATGAGAATGGGCTTCAATAATTTTTGAACACACCTACCACACTTAGAGGGGGGGTGAATGAGTGTGGGGAGATTTTTTCAAAAACTTCCCTCTTACACAAAACACCTTAGTTAATATTCAACATTTACTCATTACCCATTGCTGTCATTTATAACCAGTTACATGTGAACATATATCAACAACATATATCAACAATATATCATCAACAAGTCATCACCACAAGGAACACAAAGAACACAAGATGTATGTACAATTTTTCCTTTTATTATGGACAACAATCCGAGGGTTTTCCAGCAACAACTGAATAGAGTACAACTCTACAAGAGCACCATATCTATATGCAAGACTCAACTAGGGATGATTTTAAGGATGGAAATCTATATTAAAATGTAGAAACATGGGCTAATCTTACTAGTCCTTAATATGCAAAATGTAAAATGTTTGGCGATAGTTTTGTAAAAATATTCAAATTTCTAAGGATTGTATATACTTTCTATAAAATTTTGGCGATTTTTAAGGTAAAATAATTTTATTCTATGGAATTTGGGCGAATCATTTTTAGAAAAAATGAAAATTAGCGAATATTTTTTGGGGGAAAACCATGGAAAATTAGCCAATTTGAGAAATTTAGCCCCTAAAATCACCTATGGACTCAACTTACATTCTCAGCACCAACTGAGATGAGGCAACAATCCTCAACATATATCAATCTGTCAATAGGTACGCAACCTGTACATTGTTCATCAATCATCAATCAATCAATCCTTGACATCAATCAATCACTTGCATCAATCAATCAAACTATTGACATCAATGACAACATTATCCAACAATCTCCCCCTTTGGCATTTATGGAAATACCACATTGATGTCAACATCAATTTCCAATTGTTGATGTCAAAATGTAGATAAGGCATGCTTTAAATCAATAGTCAATGTGACTATCTCTCACCATAAATAAACATCAATCACATCAATGTGATTAACTCCCCCCCTTTGACATCAATGGCAAAGGGACATTCTCCTCTTGGGGTTGCTCCCCCTATCTGAGTGACTTTGATCTTCCTCTGAATAATCTCTCCCCTTTTGAACAAGGGATATCACTCTGATGTAATGCTAAAAACACATCGAACATACTCCCCCTGTGACCATCTCTCCTCCTAGAATTATGCCTCTGTGCTCTTTCTTCAAATATAGGGCTATTTTCTAGGTATGCATCTGATAAATATATCCTCCTAGAATCATGGGAAGAAGAATGAATCCCCCTATGGGTATGTCTCCCCCTTTCTCCTCTGCAATATGATCATCATGCAATTGCTACTGCTCAATCGGGTCATAGATCAACTTCTCTTTCAATGATGATCCTTGGACTTGTCCATGCATCAAACTTGTGCCATACCATACATCATGAAACAAAATATATGTCATCAATGAAATAGAGATTCATGAACAAGATATCAACCAAGTACATCACACACAACATCCATGTACGTCAACATATATTATCCATGGAATGTATCCACCATATGCCAACATGTGCATCTACAAATATGCCAACCATGTGCATCTATCAATATGCCAAACAAATACCATCTATGAGTGCACCATCATGCATCATCACTTGCACCAAGTAATTATATCAACCATGCATCAACAATATATGACTCCCCAATGATGTACAACATGACTATCAACTCAACTCACCAACTACATGTCTCAATATGTAGCCCAACCATATGAAAAATGCATGCACCATATGCTTCCAATAATACATCATAAGATATATCGATGAAACTCAAATATGTACCAGCCATGTACCCCAACAAATCAACATCAATCCATACTCATGGGTTAGTGCCATGCACCCAATATTTATTGTGCATCGTCACCTTACATGATCTAACATAGAACCATGAAAACCTGCAACAAACAGTGTCAGAACCTGCAATAAACAATGTCAGACCCTGCAACACCAACATATCAAGATGCAATCCATGTGCATTGCCTTTTCCCCAAGTCTTTACCACATAAACACGGTCTGTTTCACAACAACTCGCGTATGTACGTGACCTATTCAAGGTCAGCATGCGTATGTACGCAATTTTCACCACTATCAACCATGTATGCCTCAGTAGATGACACTTTTGAACTTCCCTTCAGTCTTTCATTATGATATGGATGCTCTGTCTTCTTCACCCACTTCTGTAGATGTCCCTGCTCCTCAGAACTTGAGCTCTGAGCATCCATCTTTTTAAAGGTGTATCCCTTTCTTACTTCATTCCTTCTTCTAGCCATGCTATTTGAAGTCCTCATCATGGAATTTCTTATTATGTTCCTGCACTCCTAGGATTTGTTTCCAAATCCACTACAGTTGTAGCATCTAATGGTGTTACAATGAACATCAATGTGTCCTACTTGATCACATCTCCAACACCTCATGGTGTTATAAAATCTTCCATTATATATCCTTTCATAAGATCTACATTCAAAAGATTTGTGACCATATCCATTACATGAATAACAATTCCCATGAAAAATACTTTCATACCTTTGCTTTGGTGTCCCAAGAATAACTTCTTGATGTCTCCCTTGCTTTGTTCTTTTGGAATTTTCTTTGCCTTGTGTAGATGGTTGTTTTGAAACATTGTCTTCCTTCTTTGATGGACTTACCTCATGCTTCTTTGAGGTGCTTGTTTCAACATATGTAGCTTCTTCTTTGTATCCAAGACCTTATTTATCAAGTGGTGATCTTTGACTTTCCAAGATCTCATCCAAGATTCGTGAGTTATTCAAAAATTTGTTTGACTTTTCTACCTTCTTTCTAAGGTCAACAATTTTAGTTTCTAACTTAGAACATGACTGTTCCTTTTCATTTATTTGATTCTTCAATAGTTCCTCTATTCTTTTGGCTTCTTCAATTTTAGTCTTGAGATGGACAATGGTTTCAAAACTTTTTCTAATATCATCATCTACATTTATATCTTCTTTTCCATTGTTTAGTCTTGTGATCTCTTCTTCCTTTTATTCTACTTGAGTCTTATTTCTCTCTTCTCGTTCCTTGATCGTTTCCTTTAGTTTCAATATGTGCCTTAGACTCCTCCTAAGAAACTTCTTAGTGTTATCCGAAAGATAGTTATAGTCTATATAATAATGATCACTTCTATATCTATATAAACCCTCTTCAACTTCCTTTTGGAGTTTTAATAGATTTTATTCTATTTTTTTCATGGGATAATTACCATCAAACTTTACACAAACTGTTTCTATATCTTCTTCTTCACTTGTAGAGAAAAAATCATCATTGTCATTGCAATCAAGGGTTTTTGAGAGTTCTTTACCTTCATTTGAAATATCTTCACGATCTTTCTTTTTGCCAACATCAACACATAATTCTTTACCTTCATTTGAAATGTCTTCAAGATCTTCCTTTGTGCTATCATCACTTGATTCTTTATCTTCACTTGAAATGTTTTCAAGATCACATTTAGAAATAATACAATCAAGGTTTTTTGGAGATTTTTTTACCTTTAATGATCTTGATGGAGTGATCTTCAATATCTTCCTTCTCCTTCTTTCTTTGATATGTCTCATCTAGCTTTAGCCATAGATCCTTGGCAGAAGTGCATTGTTCCATGCTTTCTTTGATAGGGCTTGAAATTCCACTAAGAATGGTCTTAAGAGTCAATGCATCATTCTTCTTTCCTTCCCTTTGAGCTGCAAACTTTGAATTGTTCTTCAACGGAACTGATCCACCTATGGATGCCTTCCAAATATCTTCTCCCATTGTCTTCAAATACACTCTCATCTCTATTCTCCAAGCAGAATAGTTTTCCTCATCAAGGATTGGAACTTCATCATCCATTTGTGTGTCTATGGATCTC
>ML791123.1:84792-110498 GCA_009831015.1 Picea engelmannii
GTGAATGAGTGTGGGGCTCTTTTTCCCAAAACTTCCCTCTTTACATAAAACCCCTTAGTTAACATTCAACATTTATTCATTACCCATTGTTGTCATTTATAACTAGTTAGATGTAAACATATATCAAAAACATATATCAGCAATATATCATCAACAAGTCATCACCACAAGGAACACAACGAACACAAGATGTATGTACAAGTTTTCTTTTTATTATGAACAACAATCTGCGGGTTTTCCAGCAATAACTAAATAGAGTACAACTCTACAAGAGCACCAGCTCTATATGCAAGACTCATCTTACATTCTCAGCACCAATTGAGATGAGGCAACAATCCTCAACATATATCAATCTGTCAACAGGTATGCGACCTATTAGTAGTGAAACCCACGTGTGTACGCGCCCTGGCTCACTACAGCCCGCGTATGCACACGACCATTGTATAAAAAAACTTGTGTATACTTTCTGAGCCTCTTAGGGTTTGTCCTTCAAGACCAACTCAGATCATTTGCAACCAATATATCATTCTCTTCTGTCTCTGACTGTCCAATCTGACCACCAGCCAGGCACAACACATCCAAGATTTCCAATAGTCTACTCATGATCCACAATCAATCAATATGAATGATATCTCAATCATGTATAAACAACTAGTATACCATAGAAATCATGTCACCATTGAATCACAAGAGTACTGCTCACTCCATCAAACAAATCAACCAAACTAAACCATATCATAGAAGCCATACCAAGAAGGCCCTAATCATTCACAACACATCAAACAATAGTATCCATCAAGACAATAATGTAACCATATCAGTGTCTCAGTGGCAGATCTGAGCCCACAGAATGCAGATCTAGAACCTGCCTCATCATCCAGGATCTTGGCACCAGTTCAAACAAAAGTCTTTATCATTCCATCCACTGTACGTGTCCTGTCTTCATACAGCCTGCGTATGTACACTCCCTGGCCCATTACAGCTCGCGTATACCTCAAAAACTGGGATTTATGAAGCTCCGAGAATTTTTTTGTCAAGATCTTCGACATTGTTGAAACTTTGATGCATCCATGAGATCCTCCTCACGCTCTCTTTCTCAGAATATATCTTCAATCATGCTCAAGAGATCCATACCAAAGATTCTCTCACAAGAATCTCTCCATCAATACTCCAAAAGATATTCTCATAAGAATCTCTCCATTGATCCACACAAAATATTATCTACAAGATACCATAGCTATCTTATTTATACTTTCATCTTCTAGTCACTTAACCCATTTCTAGGTCATTTAACCAATTTTCCTTATTTTGGGGTTAACCACTTTCCATAAATAGAAAGTTCTCCAATACTTTATTCCTTCTTGATTTTGTCACCTTACTTTATCATTTAAATAGTCTTTCTTGATTTTGTCACTTCTCTTTATTATTTAAATAATCCACCTTGACTTTGTCACTTTACTTTATCATTTAAATAATGATTTCTTCTTTTAGGTCACTTTGACTTCTTTGACCTTATGGGCTTCAAGTCTTCATATGGGGGTCCTTCAACTTCGTAAGGCCATAACTCTCAAACCGTGAGGAGTTATGTGACATTCCACATACCACCGAAAATGGCATGACAAGCACTATCCATATAGGATAGTTTCACCAACAACTTCATTGATATTCATCTTATTATTCCGCATACAAGCATGGGTCCTCCAACCATTCTTCTAGGATAACTCAATCCGCAAAGCGTCTTCCCGTGAGGGCTTTCACCATAAGGGGACCACTTTGAATTTCATCCATTTGTGCACCTTATCAACCATGATAAGACAATAATGATTAATCTTTGCATCATTTAACCACTGCATCATATACATCAACTATGCATCATGTATCAATAACAACTCATTGATCCATCTTCATCAATTGGTTTTCACTTGACATCTATCATTCTCATCAAGGACTATGCATCATATCAATGATCCATGTTTATCAATTGGTTTCCACTTTGAAATCTATCATTCTCATCAAGGACAATACATATACATTGTTCAACAATCATCAATCAATCAATCCTTTGACATCAATCAATCAAACTATTGGCATCAATGACAACATGATACAACAATAATTTCATAAACACAATGTTTTCTATAATATGTTTATTATGTGTGCAGATGCAAACAAAAGTGATAATTTTGTAGATGGAAGCAAACAATCTTTCATAAAAAACCATGGAGAAGGAAACTAAGTGCCTTAAATAATTATGGAGAAGCATATGATGCGGAGTGGGGAAGAGTTCTCATAAAGAAAATAATTGTTGAGATGATAAAAAATGAGTGGAATTTCAAAGTACATGGGCATAAAAATATTTTGTTAAAGGAAAACAAGGAGTATGAAGCAGACATGGCATTATCCATGTGGAGTTTATGTGAAAAAATTGAAGCAGTCAATTTGCAACAATAACAAAAAAAGGACAAGAATGTAGATAGAGTTGGAATATTTATGGAAGTGTTTGGTGAAGATTCCCAAGTGGGATTTCAAAGGGATAAAGAAGGAAATCAACATCAAGGATAAATTATCTGAAGATGAGTGTGAAAACAAGGAAAATAGACAACAAGCAAGAAAATTTTGGGACCCTGGAAGATTGAAGACAACCGTAAAGGAACAATTGAGGAGAGAATGTGGACAACAACAACATAAAGTATGGGATCCAGGTGGAAAGAAAGAATTGAGGACATATGACCAAGAGATCATAAAATTTTGTACCCTAGGAGTCTGATGTAGGAGCATATTCTCTCAAAATAAACCATGTTAATCAGGCCTTAAGAGTGGGTTCCCTTAATGAAATTAATTGTATTTTCCTAAGTTTGTATGATTCTATAAGGATAGGGTTGTTATGAAAAAGGGGATTTGTTTTCCCTAATTAACATGTAAATTTCTTATTAGAGCAATTAGTTAGATTGTTTGATTTTTTCCTAAGTATGTAGGATTCAATCTTATTGATCCTCGTATGTATGTAATCAAGAATAGAGAGCGGGTCAAGATAGTTGATAAAGGAATGTTTTTGTTGTAATTAGTTACAAGATTTTGGGGATATGTTTTGGTGGTATGGAATTTTATTTTCCAAATAAATATGTAAGCCTTCAACATGAACAAAGAGTGGCCAAATAGAGTGAAATTAGGCCAAGGAGAGGGCTAGGGCCAAAGAAGCGCACAAATTGTGTAATTAGGTGAGAAACGAGGTAGGAGGGTTTCTAAGTTTATAGAAATTGTGTAGATATATCAATTTAATGAAATTTGTGTGTAGACACCTCTTGATGTTATCTGTTTGTTCTATGTGCTAATGTGTGTACGATTTGTGTATGATTGTTTTAATGACATGTGAATGAACCCTAGTGAATTTGGGTTACATATATGAGTTCTACGGGTGAAAGGAGAGTCTTTATGTAAGAGATCAAATAGATCGATCTCAATTGGATGACAACGATATTGTAATGAAGTTCCTATGAAATTCATGGGTTTTATGATGACTAGACAACTTGATAATCCATAAATGATGGTAGGAATCAATTTGAAGGCTGTGAGTTGAGCCAAAAGACAATAGATTCAACATCAAGCATAAATTGGTGGTTTCTAGAGGAGCTATGGATGCATAGTTAAACCCTGACCATTTATTGTTGATCATCAAAATAGATCAATGGTTGTGAATGAATAACCAAAGAGACCAATAAATCCCTGAAAAGACCAATGATTAAGTGTTTTGGTGACTTATATTCCCAGTGACCGGTTGTATGAGTGTTTCCTATTGACATAAAGTCAACCAGAACGAACTTCAATTATGAGAGGATGTGTGAAGAGGGATACACGGTTCTCGATGTCTGATTAAACCAGACATGAGAAAACTATTAAAGGCACATCGTTAAATATTCAGGACCTGGTGGCCTAGTGGAATGAAATCTCGGTGGTCGGTTAGAGTTATTCCCCCAGTGGTTTGGTTAAACAATGATATTGGCCGCCTAGTAGTTATGATGGGTGGTTCCAGTGGTCAGTTGACATGCTTTCAATTAGACTGAAAATTAAGTGTGGGTGATGGTGTGCAAGTATTAAACTGATGGTTGCAATGGGTCAAATAAATCAGTGGTTGGTTAATTGTAATGTTCCAAAAGAGAATTAAATTCAGTTTAAAGTTGACCCATGTGCATAATCCTTGATATAGGATAAAGCCTTGATCGCATGGACTTGTAATGCTCAAGTTTTTGGTTTTAAATAAAACCTACCATCCATTGAGGACTTTGTGCATGTACAAGGCGGGGGTGCCTCCATCACAATAACTCAACGGAAAAACTAAATGGAGTCTAACTAAAATAACTAGATGTGTTGACAAACAAGGAGACATGGATATTAATTCTAACACTCCCCCTTAATCTCAGTTGTTACATTAATCAACACTTGCAATGCTAATTTTTCCTAATGGTTTAGTAAATATGTTTGTGAGTTGATCTCTTGATCCACAAAATTGAAGAGAAATATCACCATTATTGAAAAGCTCTCTAATGAAGTGAAAGTGAGTGTTAATATGCTTTCTTTTTTTGTTAAACACATATTTTTTTGAAAATGAGATGGATTAGTTGTTGTCATAGAAAATAGGAGTTGGATCCTTTTCCAATGTGCTAGATCATTCAAGAGTCTTCTCAACCATATTGCATGGCTAGATGCTAAAGTTGTAGCTACATGTTCTTCCTCTACAGAAGATATTGAGACTATGGGTTGTTTCTTGGATTCCCATGAAATTAGGTTTGTTCCCAAATGAAAAATTAATGTCCCCAAGGCCGAGCCTTGTTGTAAATCATACTTGTGAAATGAATTGTAAATATGTTTTATAGGCTGGTGAGCCAAGTATATATAAGCTGGTGGGCTTATGTGATTGTTAGGCCAGAGAGCCTAAGGGTTGAAGGCCAAGAGCTTGATTTTGTACATGTATCAATGCAGAACATTAATGAAAAAAAAAAATACAAACACCGCCGCGTGCAGACCGACCATGATGAATAAGTGATGGGGGACTAAGATTCCACATAGTGGGCAAGGGATTAGGGGCTGGAAGGTGGAAAGAGGGGCTAAGTGTTGAGCCTAGGGGATAAGCCTAAGGGCTTAAGCCTTGGAAATAATATTTTTATATTATTCCAAAAAGACATGTGATTATTATGTTTTATCCTAAGTTCTTTTGGAAAGACAAGCAACTTCCAAATGGAAGGAACGTGTGCTAAAGGAATGCATGCAGTTGCATGGGTGACAAGTGTCAACCCAGGTGCATGCAAATAAAAGGGCTAAGATGAGCCGTGTTGGGGGTTCAAATTCCATTCCCGTCGATTGCTGCGTGGGTTCCTCTTGCATTCCACCTGATCATCTGAGCGTGAACCGATCTGACCTCTACATGAGACCTCATGAAATTCTGAAACCGTGGGGGGGGGAAATTCTGTGTTGATTTCGGGGATAGCTTGTGTTGATTCTAGAAGGTCGAGACACCCTCTGTCTGAAGAGATCGAACCTATATGTGGAATCTCTGTCCCCAAGCCATAATCGTGAGACCATCCTGTCATTGTTGAGCCTGTTGGAAAGCCCGTGTTTGTTTTCCCCGTTGGCTGTTGTGGCCACGCAGTGCTGGACTACGTGTGGCTTGTTGGCTAGTTTGTACAAAACTCTCTCCAGGTGAGAGAGGTGATTGAATTGGAAGAACAAGTTGCTTGGCCTGTGAGTGACTCTCTCCAGGTGAGAGAGTGTGCAGAGGAGGGAGAGAACTCCTGGAAGGAACCCTGTAGCTTCCATAGAGCTTTGAGACTTCCGATCCGGTCTATTGTTGAAACCCAAGGCAAGGGAGGTTAGCAGGTGAAGGACTGTCTAGGTGACAAAGAAGGTGTATACTCCTGGGGTGGAACAGGAATGTGGGGAAGGAGAGTCTGTGGGCAGTGAGTATGAGTGGTTCCTGGGAGAGAATTCCTTCCTTGTGACTATGTGTTTTCCCTGTAACCTCAGCCTAGCCTAGGATTCCCTGCCTTGGGGTGGAGCTTAGTCCCAACTCGACAGTGACCCACTGCTGAGCTGACGAGTAGTGTGGTCTAAGGCTGGGAGGTTCGTGGAAGGCCTGCACTTGGTTGGTGGAACTGCCATTGTTTCAAAGATAAGTACCAGATGATGCTTTAATTATGTTTTTGTATCCCTGTGTATTATAATTATCATGTATTCTGTTGTGCATTTGGATTAATGTTATTGCCATGGATTATTTATGTTAGTAATAATTATTATGCTTACTCTGAGCTTAAATGTATTTCTTGCTTAAATGCATGTGGATTATATAATGCTTGTATGAGTTATGTAAAAAATAGCGTTACAATTTGGTATTAAACCGAGTAAGCCTTGGCACTGAAAAGTGGTGTTACAGTTTGGTATCAGAGCGTTACAGCTGACGAGTAACAAACAAGGGTGTTACAGTTTGGTATCAGAGCGTTATAGTTTACGAGTAACAAAAGAGGGTGTTACAATTTGGTATTAGAGCCAAGGTTTCGACACTGAGCCTAGATGGGCCAGTTGAGTGGTCTTTGGACCGAGGGTGTGAGGAGAAATTGTGTCTGGAGGACCAATTCCGGACCCTGGAATGATCTGGAGTGTCAAGGAGATACTTGACCATGCCTACAAGCTCAGGATGGATAGCGGTGTTGTGAAACCATAGCCGGTGTGGTCTATGGCCACAGGGAGAGAGGACTCCACACCAGAAGTGTTGGAGCCTTAGGATCTGTTCAGGAGGGAAGGCGAACCCTCGTGACTGTCGGATCTAGAAAGTGTACATAGGATTTAAAAACCCTTTGGAGTTGCACAAGAGCGTGGGAATCGTGATACGAAAACTCCCAAAAAACCAAGAAGATCTACGATGTAGATTTGGGAGGAAGGCTCGACCGTTAGATCTGGCAGAGTCATGCTCGAGTTAGTTGCGAAAACCTTTCAGATTTTGCAAAGTCAAGAGATGGGAAGTGAGGGAGGGGAACACCTCCGAAACCCAAAACCCGAAATCCTGAAACAATCTACACCATAGATCGTAGGAAGGGAGTTTACCGTCGGATCAAGTTGAAGAGTAAACCATAATTTCAGGATTTCGGCAAACAGAAGTTCAAGATATGGGATACACATACTCTCGATGCCCAAAACCCTGAAACGTCGAAAAGATCTGCATCGTAGATCTGAGAGGGGACCTAACCGTTGGATTTTTGCTTGGAATGGACATGGGTGCATGGATGTGTACAACATGCTAGAGAATTGAAAAGACAGGTGAGAGTGGTGGGACCTGAAGACGTCACCAATGGAGATGTAGATCCTCCAGAACGTGCCACGCGCCACTGCGGTTAAGGGCGACAACTGTGTTGTGGGCCCAGAGAATAAAGTAAATCTGAATTTTGGATTTTGGGGATTATAGTGACAAGGAGTTAGGAGTCACTGCATAATGAACTCCTAGGTACCGAAGTCCCAAAGTCCCGAAGCCATCGGAGACTGAAGAACCGTAACAAGTTTTGAGGGCAACAACTGTGTTGTGGGTTCAGAGAGCAAGGAAACCAAAATTTCAGATTTCGGGGATTGTAGCGACAAGAAGTTAGGAGTCACTGCATAGTGAACTTCCGAGTACCGAAAACCCGAAGTCTCGAAGTCCCAAAATTTGCAGAGCCAAACAGAGCTCAGAAAACTTTGGGAAGTCAAAAAGTTTTTCTTGTTCACATTGGCTTATGAATGTTGTAAGTTTTCTTGAAGGTTTAAGGGCCTGACAAACTTCAGATCGATTTCACATTGTGTGTGCAGAGTTCAAAAAGTGTCAAGACACCCAAGAATAGACACCGAGTAAAGAAACGGAAGAGGTGTGGAGTGCCTCCATTTCAGAGGACAAAAGAGAAGGAAAGGATGTCAACTTGGGAGTTGAAGGAACAAACTCTAATGGGCACGAAAACGAGATAGATAAAGAAGGATGTATGATGAAACTCATTGAAAAATTATATAAAGATGCCCAGGCTCACCGAGATGATAGCCAAAATCTCATGAAAATCAAGGATCGACAGGGTGAATTCAACTTAAAAATGTTGAAGAGCCTGGAAAGAATAGAAAAGAGATTGGAAAAAGAGAGTGACACAAGCATATCAAGAAGTGTCAGAACCCTTGAGAGGAGAAGAAGATCGAGGAGTGGTAGTAGACATTACCGTCTCTCCCTGAAGCATTCTGGTAGTGAAACACATAGTAGTTCAATCTTGTCCCCTACCAAAAAACACTGAAAATCTGGAAAGAATGAATTGAAAGGGGAGATGAACAAGATCAAGCCTCCAACGTTCGATGGAAAACACAAGAAGGAGGAAGATGTCGAAACATGGTTTCTTGGCATGAAGAAATATTTCCAAATGTAGAACTACTCCGCTCATGCAGAAGGAAGAATTGCGATGTACAAGCTAAAAGGAAAAGCATCCATGTGGTGGGATCAGTTTGTGCAAGTGCAGCACATCAGAGAGAAAGATATCACTTGGAAGGAGTTTAAGAGGTATTTCGAGAAGAAATACCTGACCAAAATATATTATGACAGAAAGATGAAGGAGTTCTTTGAACTCAAGCTAGGCATCATGACCATTGATGAGTACGAACGAAGTTTCTTGGAACTGCTGAAGTATGTTCCATTCATCAAAGATGAGACTGTCAAGATTCAGAGGTATCTGAGTGGACTACCACCTTCCATCGGTGATAAGATTCAATATGATGATCCTAAGACTATGGAAGAAACAATAAGAAGGGAGAAATGATTGTATGAACAGCAAAGAGAAAGGCCTATCCTTCGAAATGCTTGGGATGACCAGAAGAGGTTTAAGAAGGAGCAGAGGCAGAAGGGAAACAAGCCTCCCTTTTTTAGGAACAGTCCTTGGGGACAGTCATCTTTTAGAGAGCCCAATAAAGTTGAAGGGAGTGAGAAAATTCCAAGACCACCACCTATGGAGTGTTGGGGTTGTAAAGGGAACCATAGGTACAGAGACTACCCCCACAGAAAATATAAAGCGAGAACTATCCATACTGTTCAACAAGCTTAAACAATGGAGGATATGGGCAGTAGAATGCCAAGTATCTACGCAACCCTGGACAACAGCAAGCATAATTTCAATCGCACATGATTGAAGTGGAAGGTATGATTAAAAACCGACCACTCATTATTTTAATTGATTCAGGGGCTAGCCATAGTTATGTAGATCCTAGGGTGGTGGAAAGTTTGTGTTTAACAAGAATCAAACATGAAAAGTCTTGGCTAGTACAGTTAGCCATGGGAACCAAAAGGAAGGTCACTGAATTGGTTAAGTCCTGTTCAGTGGACATGAAAGGATTGATCACTAAGGCTGAATTGAATATTCTGCCTTTAGGCTCTTACGATTTCTTAAGTGGGATGGACTGGTTGGACCAGCACCATGCCCTTCTGGACTACCGTAACAAGAGGTTTACATGCTTGGACGAAGAGGGAAATCAGAAAACAGTCCAAGGAATTCCCAGAGCTGTGGTTGCCAGAGAAATCTTAGCCATGCAGTTGAAGAAGTGCTACAGGAAGGGTTGTCAATTATTTGCAGCCCATGTGGGAGAAGCATCCAGAGATGCAGTCTCGAAGCTGGAAGACCATGAGGTACTCAAAGATTTCAAGGACATATTTCAGGAGGTACTTGGACTACCTCTGAAGAGGGACATCAATTTTTCTATAAATTTGATACCGGGAGCAACTCTAGTTTCAAAATCTCCTTATAGAATGAGTACGCCAGAGCTGAAAGAGTTGCAATTGCAGCTTGAAGAGCTACTAAATAAGGGGTACATTCACCCCAGCATGTCACCTTGGGGAGACCTAGTCCTATTCGTGAAGAATAAAGATGGAACGTTGAGACTGTGCGTTGATTTTCGACAGTTGAATAAGGTAACTGTCAGGAACCAGTATCCTCTACCAAGGATCGATGATCTTTTTGATCAGTTGAAGGACACAAAAATATTTTCAAAAATAGATCTCAGATCTGGATATCACCAAGTAAGAATAAATGATGAGGAAATCAGCAAGACTGCCTTTAGAACAAGGTACGATCATTATGAATTCACAGTGGTACCGTTTGGACTGATAAACGCACCTGTTGTTTTCATGTGCTTAATGAATGGTGTATTCAGGAACTATTTAGACAAGTTTGTCATAGTCTTCCTGGATGACATCTTGGTGTATTCCAAGTCGGAGGAGGAGCATGAACAACACTTGAGAATGGTTCTGCAAGTGTTGAGAGAACACTAACTGTATGCCAAGATGAGCAAATGCTCATTTTATCAAAGGCAGATCCATTGCTTGGGACATATTATTTCAAAAGAGGGGATCGCTTTGGTTCCTGAAAAGGTAGAGGCCATCCAAGAATGGTCAGCACCAAGGAATGTGGAAGAAATTAGATCATTTATGGGTCTGGAAGGCTACTACAGAAGGTTTATAGCCAGATTCTCAAAGATAGCTCACCCTATTACTTCCTTGCAAAGGAAGGAGAAGAAGTTTTAGTGGACTAAAGAGTGTGAGAGCAGTTTCCAGCGATTGAAGCATCTATTAACCAATGCTCCAATCCTGAAGATTGCAGATCCAAATATGGATTTCATGGTGTGCACAGATGCATGTAAGGAGGGACTGGGAGGAGTTCTCAACCAAGAGGGATTTGTAATCTTTTATGAATCCCGAAAGCTGAAAGAGAATGAAAGGAATTATGCCACTCACGATTTAGAGCTGGCAGCAATCGTCCACACATTGAGGAAATGGAGACATTACCTCATGGGAAGGAGATTCAAATTGAGAATAGACCACAACAGTCTGAAGTATTTATTTGATCAGCCGACTTTAAATGCCAGGCAAACCAGATAGCTAGAGTTTTTGTGTGAATATCACTTTGATATCAAGCATATCAAAGGGAAAGAAAATAAGGTGGCTGATGCACTCAGCAGAAAAGTGCACGAATTACATGCTACATACATTAGCATGTACAGGATTGAGATTAAGGACATAATTTTGGAAGATGCAAATGTTGATTTGTAGTATAGAGGTCTGGTAGCAAAGCTACAACAGCGTGAGAGACCACATACCCAGGGAAGTTACACCTTGGGAACTGATGGCTTACTTCTGTATAAAAACAGAGTGTATATACCCAATGTCCAAGAATTGAAACTTGTGATTCTAAAAGAAATGCATAACATGACGTATGTTGGACACCCTCGATATCAGAAGACAGTGGCAGCAGTCAAAATCCATTACTTTTGGTCGGGTATGAAGAGAGAGATCACTAAATACATCGCCAGATGTATGGAATGCCAGAAAGTTCAGGCTGAGCATAGGCACCCAGCAGGGTTGCTACAGCCTTTACCCATTCCGAAATGGAAGTGGGAAGTGGTGACCATGGATTTTATTACAGGATTGCCAAGAACAAGCAAGAAAAATGATTCGATCATGGTTGTGGTAGACAAGCTTACAAAAGATGCCCATTTTATTCCACTGAAAACCACTCAGAAGGTAGCAGATGTTGCTGATATCTTCTTAAAAGAAGTGGCACGCTTGCACGGAATTCCTAAGACAATTGTGTCTGATAGGGACCCGAAATTCACCTCGAATTTCTGGAAAGGACTGTTCAAAGGATTTGAAACGAATCTGAACTTTAGTACATCATATCATCCTGAGTCTGATGGATAGACAGAGAGGGTGAAGAGAGTAATAGAAGACATGTTGAGAATGTATGTGATGGACAAACCATCAAGATGGGAAGACTACCTACATTTGGTAGAATTCACCTACAATAATGGGTATCATGCATCGTTGAAGATGAGACCATTTGAAGCACTTTATGGAAGAAAGTGAAACACTCCAATGAGTTGGGATAATCCAGTTGATAGAGCAGTAGTTGGGCCAAAGTTGCTCAAGGAGATGGAGGATCAAATGACAAAAATTAAGCAGAATTTGAAAGCTGCCCAGGACAGGCAGAAAATTTATGCTGATAAGAACAAAACCCACAGAGAATTCAAAGTGGGTGATCATGTTTTCATGAAAGTGAAAACTAACAGGAGTTCCCTGAAGCTGGGAAGTTGCACCAAATTGGCAGCAAGATTTTGTGGGCCATTTGAAATCCTGGAAAGGATTGGGCCAGTTGCATACATGCTTGCATTACCTACATCTATGACTGCACATAATGTGTTTCATGTTTCATTGCTTAAGAAATATATACATGATGCTAATCATGTTATTGACTGGAATGTGGTTCAGGTGGAACCAGAAGGTGTTCTGCAAGTGCATCTTGTGCGCATATTGGACAGGAAAAACAAATAGCTCCGGAATCGAGCTATAGGGCTTGTAAAGGTCCAGTGGACCTGGTACGGTCCTGAGGATGCGACATGGGAGGATGAAGATGTTATGCAGGCAGAGTACCCACATCTTTTTGAAAATTTTGAAAAGCTTGCAGATGCAGTGTGAAAGTTGCACTGGGGATTGTAATGTACCCAAGGCCGAGCCCTGTTGTAAATCATACTTGTGAAATGAATTGTAAATATGTTTTATAGGCTAGTGAGCCAAGTATATATAAGTTGGTGGGATTATGTGTTTGTTAGGCCAGAGAGCCTAAGGGTTGAAGGCCAAGAGCCTGATTTTGTACATGTATCAATGCAGAACATTAATAAACAAAAAAAAATACAAACACTGTCGCGTGCAGACCGACCACGATGAATGGGTAATGGGGGACTAAGCTTCCACAGAGTGGGCAAGGGATTATGGGCTGGAAGGTGGAAATAGGGGCTAAGTGTTGAGCCTAGGGGCTAAGACTAAGGGCTTAAGCCTTGAGAATAATATTTTTATATTATTCCAAAAAGACATGTGATTATTATGTTTTATCCTAAGTTCTTTTGGAAAGACAAGCAACTTCCAAATGGAAGGAACGCATGCTAAAGGAATGCATGCATTTGCATGGGTGACAAGTGTCAACCCAAGCACATGCAAATAAAAGGGCTGAGATGAGCCGTGTTGAGGGTTCGACTTCCATTCCCGTCGACTGCTGTGTGGATTCCTCCTGCATTCCACCTGACCGTGTGAGAGTGAACCGATCCGACCTCTGCATGAGACCTCGTTCAATTCTGAAACCGTGGGGGGAAAGTCTGTGTTGATTTTGGGGATAGCCTGTGTTGATTCTAGAAGGCCGAGACACCCTTTGTCTGAAGAGATCGAGCCTATGTGTGGAATCTTTGTCCCCAAGCCATACCGTGAGACCATCCTGTCATTCCTGAGCCTATTGGAAAGCCTGTGTCTATTTTCCCTATTGGCTATTATGGCCATGCAGTGCTGGACTGCGTGTGGCTTGTTGGCCAGTTTGTAAAACACTCTCTCCAGGTGAGAGAGGTGATTGAATTGGAAGAACAGGTTGCATGGCCTGTGAGCGAATCTCTCTAGGTGAGAGAGTGCGTAGAGGAGGGAGAGAACTCGTGGAAGGAACCCTGTAGCTGCCACAGAGCTCTGAGACTTTCGGTTTGGTCTGTTGTTGAAACCAAAGGCAAGGGAGGTTAGCAGGCGAAGGAATGTCTAGGTGACAGAGAAGGTGTATACTCCTGGGGTGGAACAGGCATGTGGGGAAGGAGAGTTTGTGGGCAGTGAGTATGAGTGGTTCTTGGGAGAGAATTCCTTCCTTGTGACTGTGTGTTTTTCTTGTAACCTCAGCCTAGCCTAGGATTCCCTGCCTTGGGGTGGATCTTAGTCCCAGCTCGGGGGTGACCCACTGCTGAGATGACGAGCAGTGTGGTATAAGGCTGGGAGGTTCGTGGAAGGCCTGCACTTGGTTGGTGGAACTGCCACTGTTTCAAAGATAAGTACCAGATGATGCTTTAATTATGTTTTTGTATCCCCGTGTATTATAATTATCATGTATTCTGATGTGCATTTGGATTAATGTTAATGCCATGGATTATTTATGTTAGTAATAATTCTTATGCTTACTCTGAGCTTAAATTTATGTCTTGCTTAAATGCATGTGGATTATATAATGCCTGTATGAGTTATGTAAAAAGTAGCATTACAATTTGGTTTTAAACTGAGTAAGCCTTGGCACCGAAAAATGGTGTTACAGTTCGGTATCAGAGCGTTACAGCTTACGAGTAACAAACGAGGGTGTTATAGTTTGGTATCAGAGCGTTACAGCTTACAAGTAACAAAATAGGGTGTTACAAAAAACATATCCCGATGTGCTTTTTTTGTCATCTATGATTCTTGCAAAGTCATTGTATGTGTACCCTATAAGTGAATGATTTTCAGAAGTTGTGTATCACAAACCATAGTTGATTTTCCCTACATCATACCTTAGGATTCATTTTTCAACTTTCCAGTGAGAATATTTGGGGGATTCCATAAACCTAGAAATAAAACTTGTTGCATACATAATAGCAGGTCTGGTTGTAGTAAGGTACATGAGACTACCTACTAGTCTTTTATATAATGTTGAATTGACTATTGGACCTTCATCTTGTTTGCTCAATTTTGTTCCTAGTGCAATAAGAGTTTTTGTTGGCTTGCATTTATCCATTTTAAACATTTTTAGAATGTGTGTAGCATACTTTTGTTGATAGAGAAAAATACCATGGGAAGATTGATCAACTTCAATTCCCAAAAAGTATTTCATGAGACCAAGATAAATCATCTCTAATTGTGTTTTCATGGTAGCTTTAAATTCTTATAACATAATATTTCTTGTGTAGATCATATCATAAACATAGAGACAAACAATGAGGATTTTTCCTTCTTGACTTAATTTTGTATAAAAATTGGGCTCATTACTGCTCCTATTGAAACCACTATTGATTAGTTAAGAGTCAATTCGAATATACCAAGCTCTTGGAGCTTGCTTCAAGCCATGCAATGATTTCTTCAACTTTTACACTTTATCCTCTTGTCCTTTGACTTCAAATCTAGGTGGATGATCTACATATACTTCTTCTTACAATATGTCATTTAAAAAGGATGAATTTGCATTAATTGGAAAACTTTCCATTTGTTTTGCGTTGTAGTGGATAAAATGATTCCTATTGTATCCAACATTGTTGCTAGATAAAAGGTGATCCAGATGGATATTTGTGGCCACCCACCTATTGCAACTGGCTCCTCGTGTCCATTTTTGTTCATCACATGTTTTTGTACTGATTTATGATTGTGAGTTCTACACTTCAGAGGTTGTCTGAAGCCTCACACATTCTCTAAGTGGATACGGGTGGCCTCTCACCTAATCCAACTGGCCTGTTTTGAATGTTTTCATGTCATCACATCTTGTTGTACTTTCAGGGCTATTTTGAGGCCCTAAACATTGTTTTTTTGACTCTCCATAGTTAGACAGTAGACGAAGTCAAATTTTTACAACATAATGTGTACCTCTCTGAAATTCCTTTCCAACGGGATATCGCACGCCTAAAACGAAGGTCATATGCAAAATTTATGACCCTAGGAAGTTGAGGTACCAAATTACACCAACTTACCCATAGGGCCCACATGAATTTTGGCATTTCACCTTCTAGGGTTAGGTTTTTGGATGTCTAGGGTTTTGGAATTCATGAGTAACATGAAAATTGCCTATGGAGCCCCATTGTAATCCATTTTGCTCAGAGGTATGCATGTAGCAGCCACATCTCTTCTCAGAGATAACTACCACCATCCAAGAAAGTTTTAGTTCTGCAGTTTTAAAGTTTCAGCCTATTTCATTATTTAATAGAAGATATTGTTCACTGAATATGTGTGTTATTCTTCCTATCTCTATGCTTATGGTATCTAGTCTGTAATCAGTTCATTTCGCTCCTAAATCTAGATCAATGGTATCAGAGAGGTATGTTCTTCATTTATTTTTCTTCGTGCATGTCCCTGACAAGGTCTGGGTACAAGAAGTTGGGACTCGAACCAATCGAGCTATTACCAGATCGATCGCACCAAGCCCGAAAAAAACCCATGGGAGATGAAAAGAAAGATGATGGAGCAGGAGGTCATATTAAAATGTTGCTCGAGGAAGACCTCGCGCGACACAAGAATGAAATGATGGACAACTTCGTGCAGATCCTTCGACGGTTGCCCACGGGAGAAGCATCTTCATCAAGTGGCGAGGCAACACCCTTGAAGGTACATGTAAATTTTTATATTTCATTATTTGAAGGACTGATAGATGCGGATGTTGTAGATAAATGGTTAAATCTGCTCGAAGGATATTTTTCTTTCCACAATTTTTTCAATCGGTAAAATATCACTTTTGCGCTCCTCAAGGTCATTCCCCATGTTAAAGACTGGTGGGATACCTACTTTGAGAAAAGGGCCATGGAGGAATCTGAAATTTTTGTCATGGACCCTACATGGGATTCCTTCCAAGACTCCATTAAAGAACAATACTACCCTGTTGGAAGCTATGAGGACCAATACACCAAATGGACCACCCTACGTCAAGGAAGGGACTAGACAGTACCAGAATTCACCAAATTCAGTATCAAATATTTTGAGCATCATCTGGTGCTCAAATACCGAGACTATTTGCATAGATACATTCAAACATAAATGGATCTCCTAGACATCGCCTCATTAGGCACAACTTATAGATACGTTGTCAAGATCGAGTAGAAATTTAAGCAGAAAAAATGAGAGTTTGGATCTGCAAACCCCTCATAGCCAAAAAAGGGCAAAGGCAACCCCAACCCACACAGTATGGGACCAATTCATGATGGTTTCCCTCAGGACAATCCATCCAAGCCGCAATATAAGACGGGAAATGAGAATTCGAAGAAGGAAACGGGAAAATGGTGTGAGTACCATAAAATTCCTTGGCACAACACCGACGAATGTCACTCTAAGTAGTCCCTTGTGGCCAGCTGAAGGCTTCTGTGTCAGAGGTCGATTCTGATTCTGAGTCAAATCCTGAAGGAGGGAAGCGGATTATCGATGTTGAACCCAATTCCACGGTTTCTACCACCAAATTCTGGCCAAGCAAACCAGAAGAACTAGAGGAAGGGGAACACCTCTTTCACTGACAGATGTGGATCAAGGGGGCTCTGATTCACTTCATTGTCGACAACGGTAGTCAAAAGAACCTGATTTCAGTAGAGCTTGTCAAGCATTTGAACCTTCCAATGATACCGCACCCACAACCCTACACCATTGGCTGGCTTCATCAAGGAAGAGATCTATGTGTCAGCCAACAGTGTTGTCTGTCCTACAACATCAAGATTTTCAAAGATGAGGTAATGTGTGATATTTCTCCCCTTGAAGTTTTTGATGTTCTTTTAGGACAATCATATTTGTGGAAGCATCATGTTGTGTATGAGTCTATACCCCGCAATGTTATTATTACTTTGGGTAGAGAATTGTACAAGATCCCAAAGGTGGCACCGCCTACTGTTATTTCTTTTATCTCTACTAAGAAAAATGTGGCCATCCTTCAGAAACATTTTTATTGGGCAAAACTTCGACTGGACATCAGCAAGTATATCAGATCTTGCACTGCCTATGCCATTTCCAAGATGGTCATCAAGAAGCAAGGCTTATACACCCCTCTACCTATTCCTGAGAAGCCGTGGGAGTCCATATCCATGGATTACATGTATGGTTTCCGTCCACCAAGCACAAAAATGACTGCTTATTTGTGGTCGTTGATCGGCTTTCAAAGATGTCCATCCTTACAGCCTGTAAGAATACTTTAAAAACGATCTATACTACCAATCTCTTCTTCGAACGAGTTTGGGTTCACTTTGGGATACCATAGACCATCATCTCTAACTGAGACAACAGGTTCCTCAACAAATTTTGGTCGAGTCTTTGGTCTCTGTTGGACACCAAGCTCACAAAATCCACTTCTTTCCACCCCCAAACTGATGGACAAACTGAGGTCATCAATTGGATGATTGTGCACATCCTTCGCATGTACAATTAGGAGCATCCCCGTACATGGGACAAGAGTCTCCCATATATCCAACACAGTTACAATAGGGCTCTCCATAGTTCCACCAGCCATAGCCCATTTCAGATGGGTCTAGGATTCCAACCCTTGGGACCCATTGACGTTGCACTTCCTCTTGCCACCACACAGATAGACTCTTCCCCTAATCAGGCTATGGTCGAAAAATCCACCAGATTCATTGAGAGGATTCTGCACATTCGCCAACAGGTCCAGGAGATTTTGCATAAATCCAATGATAAGTACAAGTAGCGCCATGATAAACACAGGGTACCACACCAGTATCAGGTTGGTGACAAAGTTTGGTTACATTTGTAGAAGGGGCATATCATTATGGGCCACTTCATTATGGGCCTTACACTATCACCAAGGCTATGGGTAGCAATGCTTTTGAGCTCAACACTCCACCCTTCCTTGGTCTGCATCCAATATTCAATGTGGACCTCCTTCGGTCATATTTTCCACCCTTATTGGACACCTATGAGATCGTTGAATAACTGATACCAACAAATCTTGACCCTAACTGCATGGAACAAGCATCCACCGATCAGATAGTGGACACACAGGTCAAGGGCACTCGCCAACAACAGATCCAGCTTTATCGGGTTGTCAAGGAAGGGAAACTCCTACACCAAGGCAAGTGGCTCACCCGGGGCCAAATCTAGCTGAAGTTTCCTCACCTGATGGGGGAAATCAACGCAATGGATACCATTTATTCCTAAAGGGGGAGGATTGATCTAGATGGATATTGGTGGCCACCCACCTATTCCAACTGGCTCCTCGTGTCCATTTTTGTTCAACACGTCTTTCTATACTGCTTTATAATTGTGAGCTATACACTTATGGGATTGTTTAAAGCCTCACACATACTCCAGGTGGATACGGGTGACCTCTCACCTAATCCAAATGGCCTATTTTGTATGTTTTCATGTCAACACATCTTGTTGTACTTTCAAGGTTGTTTTGAGGCCATAAACATTGTTTTTTTTAATCGCCATAGTCAGATTATAGACAAAGTCAGATTCTGATAGCGGAATGTGTAGCTCTCTGAAATAACTTTCCAACAGGCTATAAAGTTCCTAAAACGAAGGTCGTATGCAAAATTTATGATCCTAGGAAGTTGAGGTACCAAATTACACCAACTTACCCATAGCGCCCACATGACTTTTGGTGTTTCACCTTCTAAGGTTAGGTTTTTGGATGTATAGGGTTTTGGCATTCATGAGTAATATGAAAAGGGCCTATGGAGCCCCATTTTAATCCATTATGCTCAGATGGATGTGCGTAGAAGCCACATCTATTATCAGAGATAGCTACCACCATCCGAGCAAGTTTCAATTTTGCAGTTTTACAGTTTCAACCTATTTCATTATTTAATAGAGGATATTGTTCACTGAATATTTGTGTTATTATTCCTATCTATGTGATTATGGTATTCAGTCTGTAATCAGTTCCTTCTGATCCTAAATCTGGATCAAAAGGTTTCACTATAGTCTATGCCAGGTTGTTGAGAAAAAACTTTGGCAACTAGCCTTTCCTTATGCTTTTCTATCTTTCCTTTTTCATTTAGTTTTGTTTTGTACACCCACTTGACACCTATGTTGGTTTTGTCTGCTAGTAGATCAACAAGATACCAAGTTTTGTTCCTTTCTATGGCTTCAATTTCATGATTTGTGGCTTGTACCCAATGTTCCTCTTTTACTGCTTCTTCAAAGTAAGTTGGTTGACAGGATAGTAAGGAAAAATGAGATTTCTACTTAATGTCATTTTTCTTCTCAAAAATTTCTCGTATGCTTCTTGTTATCTGATTTTATACAAAAGGAGATGAATCATTGTTGGAAGAAGAACCATTTCCAAAGTGTTCTTACTTTTTTTGTACCTGTAATGTTGGTAGTCTTGGTGGATGTGCCCGTTGTTTGAAATTTTAAATTTGATCATCTATATGATGCAGTGGATTTTTACTATCCAATATTTCATTTTCTTGATCACTCCATGATTATTATCTAAAAATTTGACATCCCCACTCACCAGAAATGTCTTAGTGACTGAATTATATAATCTGTAGGATTTTGATTGTTCAATGTATCCTACAAAGCTGCATTTTTCACTCTTGTTTTCAAGTTTCTTTCTCATATCTTACGAGATATGTGCAAAAGAAATACAACCAAAAATTATGAAGTGGGAGACATTTAACTTTGTGCCACTCCATGCCTCTTGAGGTACTTTATCTTTGATACAATTGAAAAAGAAACAACTTCATCCCAATAGTCATTGGGCAAATTCTTTTCTTTGGGCATACTCCTGGTCATGTTCATGATGGTTTGATTTTTCCTTTCAGCCACTCCATTTTGTTGTGGAGTATATATGGTTGTAGTTTACATTATAATGCCATGTTATCTAAAAAAATATGCAAAATACTTTAAATTATATTCTCCCCCTCCATCTGACCTGAGCACTTTCATAAATTTTCCACTCTATTTTTCTGCTTCAGCTTTGAATTCTTTGAACCTTGAAAATGTTTCAGATTTATTTTTAAGAAAGTAAATCCAAATTTTCTTGATGAAATTATCAATAAAGGTCAGAAAATAAAATAAAAAAATCGACCAATGGATTGGGTTTGCATCGGTCCACAAAGATCTTTGGGAACCAATTCTAAATGTTCTTTTGATCTATGGGAGCTTTTTGGAAAGTTGTCTATTTTATGTTTTCCAAGTATACAACTTTCACAAGGATTGTCTTGTTCATTCAAAATAGGGAGTCCTTTGACCATTGGGTGTTTTTGGAGAAGAATAAGACTCCTAAAAGGGATATGAACAAACCTAGAATTCCATAATAGAGTCTCATATGTGTTTGAGACATTTTGGGCATATAGATAGGACAAATTGACAATTTTTAAATTTAATGGAAACATCCTATTCTTGGTCAATTGAATTTTTGAAATGTGTTTCCTACTGGGTGGTTTATCTAGAATTAAGCATGTTCAACCTTTGAATATGACACCATATCCATGCTCCATTAATTTTCCTACACTTATGAGATTGTTTTTAAGGTTTAGAACGTAATAGACATGATGTATGTCTTTCTTCTGATCTTGTTTGGTTAGAACTGACACAATACCCTCTCTTAGAGATTTTACTTGAGAATCATCACCTAGAGTAATTTCAGATTTGATAGAAGCATCAATGCTAGAAATCAATTCTTTGTTACCTGTCATATGATTGTTCCAGTCGTTGTCCAACAACCAAAGGTCCTTAGTGTAACCTTCTTCAGAGGTATGGCGAGAAAGGAACATTGCTTCAAAAGTTTCTCCTTCATTGTTGGAGACATTTTCTCTACCTTTGGTTTTATCTGACTGCTTCTTTCTACATCCATTCTCATAGTGAACATACTTTTTGCAATACTAGCACTGATTTCTATATTTGTTTGCCCATTTCCTGCCTTTTTCTCTTTGATTCTGTGTGTTTTTAGATTGTTTTGATTGTCTTGAATGTTCTCGTGTGGTTCTTTCTTTTGCATGATGATTACCTCTTCCTCTTTTACTTATACCTATTTTTCCTCTACCTCTACCTCTGTTGAAAGAAGTTTGAGTCTTGAAAGCATGTTCCAAAGACCCTTCTTCCAAGTTGAGTCTAGTTTCATGTGACATAAGTGATCCCATTAGTTCTTCTACTAATAAACTAGATAGATATTTGGATTCTAAAATGGAAATTACAACCATTTCAAATTTCTTGGGAAAGATTCTGAGTACTTTTTCATCAATCCTCTGAGCTTCAGTATGTTCACCATTAATTCTGATCTGTTTATAATACCCATCACTTTGGTCATGAACTGGTCCACATTCTATGTCTCAATCATCTTCGAGGTTTCAAATTGAGTTATTAATGTTTGAAGCTTTACCATTTTCACCTTATCATTATCTTGGTATGTTGATTTGAGAATATCCAAGCTTGTTTTGCAGTGGAAGCACCTGTTATCTTGGAAAAAATAGTCATCTACTAAATTTTGAATCCAATACTTGGCTTTGTTTTCTTTCTTCCTCTCTTCTCCAAGAGAATTTATGTATGCATTTGTCATGGAATTCATGTCTATTGGGGGTGGCTCTATGGCTTGGAGGAAATATGTCATCCTCAAAGACCAGAATTCATAGTTCTTACCAACAATAATTGGTCCTTGGGTTAGCCCTAAATTACTGGAGGAAGCCATTTAAAGAGAATTCATAGAACTGTAGCTTAAAAAAATATCTTATATGGATTCACTATCAAACTTTGGTAGCGCAAGGTCAACTTCTAATCATTCTCTCCAATCCTATTTTCTCTCGCCATTCTTGCAATAACAATCAACAACCATGCTATGAAAGAAAATTCCCTCTGCGGGATTCGAGCCACATACCCCTTTCTTGGACTAAAATGAAATCAACGCTTTCTCCTCTTTGATGTATACTAGAGTTTACGAATGTTGGTGGAGCCTCTCTTCAATATTAGACCTTTTCATAAAATCGGCTTCAATTCTCGTAGATTAACTGTGTTTTAAACATTTCTAAAATAGGTCTATTGAAAATTCTGTCAACCAGTCACTGGAACCACTGGACAACCGGGGACTAATTCTCCAGTTCCACTTTGTATGATAAGAGGACATTGGGACACCAGTCACACTCCTCTTTTTTCACCGGACCACCAGATCACCGGCTGATCGGGCCACCGAGCTCGCTTAACAACATGCCTCTATAATTTTACGTTGATCTGGTGAATTGACCAAAATCCATTGGAGAATAGGTCTTTGCTCTGTTACTTTGATAATCGGGCACCGAGCCATTGGTCCCACCGAACCACTGAATTATCTCTATTGATGAGACCATTGGATACCGAAATACTAACATTGTTAGTATACCACTGAATTATCTCTATTGACGAGACCACTAGATACCATTTATTTCATGTAAGAAACATGTTTTCTATCTTTCGTTATGAAAATAATGTTCATCCAACATTCTACATGATGACAACATGTTTTCTATTTTATTTAGAAAGTGGGGAGCCATCATCTAACAATTTTTCTTTGGATGATCTTCCAAATCTGTGTTCTAATATTTTCAAATTATATTCATTTATTTTCATCTCAAAATTGATATTTGAGTTTTGAATCAATATTTTTTCAATTGGACGGAAGGTCATGCCTTTGCCTTAGCCTTTTTTTTTTATATACCCATAACGAAGGAGAATGCCTCAACCAACCATGAGTTCAACCTGCACCATTCCCAGAAGAAGGACGATCACGCCTCTACCAACCATGAGCTCAACCTTCACCATGCCCAAAAGAGGGATGATCACGCTGCATGATAAACAAAATGAAATTGAAAACAAAAAATCCAATATTATTATTGAGCAACTTGCAGTCTAATGCAATGGTGAGTGCCTTACTACCAATCTTATTGAGAAATGATAAGTATGTGCAAAGATTATGCACTGCCACAACTGATAGAGAAACCAAAATAAATAATAAAGAAATAATAAAATTATATATATATATATATATATATATATAGAGAGAGAGAGAGAGAGAGAGAGAGAGAGAGAGAGATCTTTGTGTCTCTTCTCTCATGCATGTGTAACATGTACATCCTATGAATTTCTTTTCAAAGACACTTGAGCTTAACTGTATTCTAAATTCTAGTTATGGGAGGGATCAACTACAAAGTTAACGATTGATTTTGTGGTTACCCTTTTGATGATTTAACTCTACAAAACCTTAAACGACAAACCAACTTTACGAGATAGTCCAACTCCTTACACTATGTCAAATAATCTCTTGTATTTCATTTACATAGAATCAATACATACTTCATTCTTAATTATCACCACAGTATTAACATTCGAAAGTAAACGGTTCGAACCCATATTAGGAACCATAATCAAGATTTAAAGTCTTGAAGTTAGGTCATGATATGGATTCAAAACATCGACTTTTGAATGTTAATACTATGGCCTCTTCTAATTTTCCTGAATGAAAAAAAATATATGTTTTTATCAACTTTCAGTATAATACAGTGGTGTGCGCCATATTACTAATCTTATTTAGAAGTACAATGCACTGCCCACAACGGATGGAGAAAATACATGTGTATCTTCATGTCTCTTCTCTCATATATTTGTAACATTTACATTCCATGCATTTTACTTAAAAGACAATCCAACCTTTTGTTACTTGTAAGATGGTCTATTGTATATCATTTACACAAAATCAATGTATATTTTATTATTAATTATCCAAAAATTAAGTAGGTGAGGAATTATAAAATAAAATAAAAATAAGAACAGAGGGAATTAACAACTATGTTGTTTGTTTACCTTGTTTAAATATTTTCTCTTCTGGTTATTTCAGAAAATGTTGTTGCAATCCAACTTGTTGTCCCTTGTTTTTGAAGTACTATGGTATCTGAGAAGGTGGTTATAATTAGCTATATAACCAAATTATGAATATATTTAGTAAATTGCAAAATACTTGAAAGGAAGGAATCATGATAGCTCATTACTGCTACTATGGCCATGCACCCTTACCTCGTAAGATCCACAATTTTGACTAGCATCATTGATAGAAATAATTTATGTTTGATGTCATTATGGGTTTTGAATTTGTCAATATGGTTAAGGATGAATAAAAAATGTTCCAAACTCTATTTCCATGTTGGTACAGATGGAGATGGAGTTATTTCCACATAGAACCAATTTGTCAAGCATCTAGATGTAGTGGCAGGGGCCAAGAAATTCATCGTTGTTATACTTGACATGGATGTATTTATTTGAAACAATGAATAGGTCTCTCGCCAAGGTGTCGTGGATGTCTTCATAGAGATATGAATTGAAGTTACCACATGGTATTTTGTTTTGGTTCTGGGAAATGGGGTTTGTTTTTCAGCTCAATGATGATGGTCATCTACACCATGTTGAGTCTGTCCCTTCAAGGGGGATTGTTTATAGAAATTCATTGTCCTTATTGTATTGACTTTGTACAGAAATTTCTATAGGATGTTTGTCAAGTGATTGATGAAATGTTTTCTCAACGATGTTTGAATAAAATCCTAACTATTTTTGCCTAGATGTTAGAATACCCATGGTAGTGGAGATTGCATCCCAAGTATTTTTTGAAATGACTTGGTATTTCACTTTGGAATCTGTTAGATTCCTACCCTAATCCCCTTAGGATACTTTATTAATGTAAAAAAATGCCTTGAATAAGGTCCACTAAATGGTAAGTTAATAGTCACTTATTGTAAAATGGGTCATCTTTATTAATAAGGCCCAAATTAATTAGTAGGCCCTCATTATAAGTGGGCCCATAGGTAATTAATATTCTTTATGGATAGTTATATATTGAGTAGAATATTATATAATATTTTGTCAAGAATTGTTATTGTATTATGGAGCTTTTCCCTAGGAGGTTGGCCCCTTGAAGAGGCAATTGAACATAACTCTCTATTTTTTTATTATCATGAGATATTTCTCAGGATTTATCTATTTTCTCTTGTGTTCTTGGTTTTTCACTACATTTTATGTTATTGCTCTGAAGTTTTGGGGTTAAGTACATTACAAGTGCTTTTAAATCTCTTCCTTGGACCAAAAAGGGGAGATTTGTTTTTTCTTTTTTTTTTTGTAAATTTTTGATGGAAAAAAAGAGGACGATAGCATTCAAATTGATTTATGAATTTTTTATGTACAATTT